>LPNX010131238.1:25238-137309 GCA_001517045.1 Pseudotsuga menziesii
AACAGAAGCGAGGTGAATCGGTTTGGGACTTTGATCAGAAGTTCAAGGTTCTACTGGATCAAGTTAGTTTCACTATTGGACCAGAGAAATATAAAGAATGGTTCATTGCAGCATGGTTGCCGCATATCAGGACTCCACTTATGCAACAAAAGTTTGCTGATCAGCAAGAAGCATTGGAAATTGCTATGAAGCTTGAAACAGCTCTTGTTGGAGATAATTCTAGAATAGCCCAAATACAAGCACAGTTAGCAGAAATGGATTTGGAGCTTCGCGACATGAAGAAAGGGAAAGCTACTTGCGAAGATGTTTGGTGTACACGATGTAAGACAGAAGGTCATGACAAAGAACAGTGCCCTGCACTAAGAAATTATCTAAACACTAGTGCACCAAACCCGTTTAACCCTACTGTCCTATATTGTGAGATCTATAGAGCAATTGGTCAGCATCGACCTAAATATTTCTATCTGTTGCAGAGATATGTTTAAGTTCCTAATAATCCCTACTACAAGTTTTGTAAGTCAGTTGGACACAACGAAGACAAATACCGCAGCTTTGACCTCATGAGAGAGCGAACCTATGATGCTTATAGGGTACAACCCGATGCACAACGCAATGATGGATATGGTTACTGTGGTAGTACATCAGGTCGAGGTAATTTCAGAGGTCGAGGTTGTGGTGGTATGCCTGGAAGAGTTCGAGGCCAGGTTATTTGCTATAACTATAATCAGGCAGGACATGTATCTAGAGACTGTCAGAACCCAACTACGACATGTCAATATTGCAGATCAGTCGATCATGTGATTGAGCAATGTCCATAGTTGATAGCCAAGATACAAGAAAGAAATGGCACTCCTACTCAGAATGTGTAGATGATTGCTGTAGAGAAAAGACCTGTCCCAACCATTAACGTTGTTACAAGGAGTGGAGCTTCGACGCAAGTGCAAAATAAGGAGAAATAGCCTAACGAGGCTTGGGTCCGCAAGACCCCAAAAAAAATTCTCGTCTTCGATGTTGGAAGAGAAAAAGGAACATTTATGGAAGCCAAAAAAGACTTTGTTGATTCAAGAACATCAGTAGCAACTACGCAACATCATCAAAAGCAGCTACAGTCTCAAGAAGCTTCGCCAGCTCAAGTAAGTACACTAACATCATTTTTACAGAGTTGTATGAAGCTATTAAGAAATCAAAATGCTTTGAATGAGTTACAGAAAGTTATTGCGTCTTGCAAACCTCAGTGAAGCTCTGATAGAGGAAAAAATGTTAATAGAGTTATAAGGACTGGAAGAAAAATGAGATTGCATGCTCAGATAGGAGATTATGACATGACTGATATTATTTTAGACCTAGGATCAGAAGTGAATGTCCTAACTGTTGATGTATATGTAACTTCGGAATGTATTCTTCTATGTATCTTAAATATTGTAACCCAATGTTTATTTCAGGATGTTTCTATTATGTATTTGAGTCATGTTGTCATGCCCTGATGTTCCAATCGGGAGGATTAACAATGTAAACAAGTCTTGTCAAGTCATTAGGTAAGTCCCCACAGTTTCGGGGCACTTGAGTTATTATACACTAATTAAGGTGTAGGCTCGAGTAAGTAATTGTAAGTTGAGCCTACGTGATTAAGTGCACTTCAAGTGAACGAAAGAATATAAATAGAGAGTGAGAGTCTCTCTATTTATCACTTGTACAACACATCACTTGCTCTCTCAAGTGTGGCACACTAGTAGAGAAGGAAATATACTGGGACTAGAAGACTACTACTATCGGGAGTGCATCTTATTGTTTTGGGGTCTTACATCTTGTGGTGATTCTATCTTTGAGGAAGTTGCGGGGTTTTCTCCATTTATGGTTTCCCCGATCAAAACTCTTTGTGTCTCTTGTCTCTTGTGATGTGCTTATGTTTTATTGCTGTGCTTGTTATTCTCTCAGTGAAAAGATCCTAACATAATGCTAGCTTAAATGTTGAAAAACTAACATGGTATCAGAGCTAACCTGAGAAGAAGACACTGTACAGCTGCGGGAACTAGGGATTCCTAGTTTGTGGACCTTCTTCCATATATTTTCAGTGAAAGTAAGGTGGAACAACTCTCCTCCTTAGGGCGCATCTTTCTGTTGAAGCGGAATTCGATTTCGAGCATTTTCAGTTTCGATGTGGAAATTAGGGCTTTCTACACAAGAGGAATTTTTGAGTGAGACCTGCATAGGATTTTTCTCCTCATTAAAACCAAAATTTAGAGACCTGGATCAAGAAATTTGGTTGGGTGAAACTCCGGGAAACTCAAACCCTAGTTTGACCCCGAGCTTGAAAAACCCTAAATACTAAAACTAAGACGTTTTGGTACAGTCGCTTTATTCTGATATTGGAGACGTTTAAGGAGCTGAAACTTTTAGGGTTCGAAGATAAATTCATGATGAATCTTGTGTCCAAAAATAAGACTCAGATTCACTGTATTCTAGGATATATGATCTCTCCAAGTTAGGGTTCCAGCCTCTTCCAGAATTCATCCCTAAACAGGACATCTGGGGAGATCTGCAATATCTTGGGCTACAGAGGTCCAAATGGAATTCCTAAAGATGTTCTAGACAGGGTACGGAATTTACATTTGGTGGTCCAAATATCAGACTCAGAAGATGAACCAGTGACACGTGGAATTCCGTACAACTTCACTGTTCTGAACAGTCTTGTAACAGGTCACCTTGGGAAAAGGTTCATAAGTCCCAAATGATGAAACCAATTCTGATGAAACCTATGGTGTTGGATCAGAGACATGTGAGGTTTCCTCAGTGAGAAAATTTAGACACATAGGAGCATTAATTTTGGAGATATCACAGAAACAGTAACAGGAATTTCTGCAGAAGAAATTGGAAATCTTGGGCTTCCTGTTTCGGGAGCTTCCCTCCACTGTTTTCAGAAAATGAGTACATTGGACAACTCCATTTGAAGAGATCTATCTGTCTATCCAATCAGATATGAAATATTCCAATTTTGTGAAATTAGGGTTTCTATGACAAACCCTAGATCAGCCAGCTCTGGAATGAAGATGGACACCTCAAATTGGTAAGATCTAATCCTTTGCTATTTTCATTTGAGGTTCTCATTTCAAAGTGATCTATCACATCAGCTTGATGATAAGCTTGGTGAAGTTGACAACTTGCAAGCATAGAATTATTTAATCTCTCTAAAGAAAATGGATTGGACACCTACATGAGTATAGAGGTTCCAGTTTCAGAGGGAGACGAGGTTAGAAGCCTTTCACAAGAAGAACTTGGTCAAGGCCAAAGAAGACATCATGCTCATGCTGCAGAGGATGATGAACCATCCAGAAAGAGATCCAGATATGAAAGTGAAGGTTCTTCAAGCGAGGATGAATATGTTCCGATATCAGCTCTCACAGGTAACATTACTCATGGAAGTGATGATTGGATTATAGAAAGTGGGGCTTCCAAACATATGACAGGATTCAAGGAATCCTTTATAAGACTGTCAGAACATGAATCACCTCACAAGGTGAAACTAGGAGATGACTACCAATATCCAATAAAAGGTAGTGGGGAATCTTCATACAAGCTAGAATCTGGTAAGTCTCTAACAATGAAAGAAGTATTGTTTGTTTCAATACTCAAGAAGAACCTTCTCTCCATTTCAGCATTAATGCAAAAGGAATGCGGGTTGCATTCATAGATGGTCAAGTCATCATATGGCCAAAAGGAAAGACTATCGATGATGCGGTAGTGATTGGAGAACAAGAAGGAGGCTTGTACAAACTGGAGGGACATCCAGAACAATCCTTGATCCATGACACAGTAGAGACAAATGAGCTTTGGCATAGAAGGCTTGCACATGTGCATTACAGAGAACTACCTATTGCAAGCAAAGCTGTTGAAGGTCTTCCAAAATTTCAAGCTATTTGAAGGGAAGAACAAAAATCAGAATATGACCTAAAGAAACCAGTTGAAGAATGTGAATATCTAGAATGCAGAGACCATGCAGTCATAAGAGTCTCTCAAATCAAGAACAACTTGAAGCAGAAGTGAAGAATGCAGAAGTGGTGATGGCCACCTTGAATGGCCTCCCAGGATCGTGGGATTCATTCATTCGAGGAATGTGTACCAGAAGGAAGTGATTAATTTCAGTAGAATCTGGGAAGAGAACTCACAAGAAGAAGAAGCTCGAGAAGAGAAGGTGGGAGCAACTGAAGATCAAGCTCTTACCATCCAAAGAAGATACCTCAAGCAATGAGGAATATGAAGAACTCAAATCTTGAAGAACTTCTTATCCTCCTTATCATTTGGATAAGAAACAATGCTACCATGAATGAAGAAGACTATGAAGCTGAAGGCTCAAGAAGCAATCTACCCACGAAACAAATAAAGATAAGTATTCAATTGTCATTTCATGATATTGTTTTGTTATGCATTTGTTTATATTCAGTTGATGTATCATGCATGATAGGATGTTTGCATTAATGGCAATATACTACTAATATGCAGCTGATGGGTAAGTAGCTCATGGTGCTATACAACTCTCCATTGCTACTTATCTAGAATGAAACCTCTTTGCTGACATATTGGATTAGTGCACAATCTCAATGTTGTCCTGGTAGAGATGGAAGGCATCTAGAAAGTTTCAGTGAGATATGGATGAATGTTGTATTGGCTAAAGTAGTTGCATGATCATATATTTATGCATAAGAACTTGCCAGTATAAATATTCCTTATGAAATGTTCTAACCATACAATTGCATTTGACTTGTAGGAAAGACCGCATACATAATCGCCTACAAGCAAAGAAGAATGAAGACTTGTTCCGAAAAACAAGTGACGAAATTTCAAGACAAAGAATAATATGATGAATGCAGTGACATCATTGATGCAGAACCTTCCAGCCATGAAGAAGTAAATAAGAAGAAATGGAAGACTAGTTCAAGAAGAATGATGTCAGGGCATATTATCAAGACCTGAAGAGAAGTTCATAGTTCCATCATGTAGTAGATGGAAACATCATGGGATACAAAGCAAGATTCGTAGCATGAGGCTTCTCACGAAAGGAAGGCCTAGACTACAAAGAGACATTTGCAGCCAGTAAGAGTTGAAACACATACATGATGAGATTTATGAAGATCTTAACCTTTGCTACAAGGTTGAAGATGCAAGTCTATACACTAGATGGATACATAGAATATTAGTAGCATAGGAAGCTACTTGTCACTCTGGTACAGAATGTTTTCAGTGCATAGAGCATAGAAGACAGAGGGAGTATGATGCTTCGCTTCAGAGGGAGTGAATATAGAATATCTTGAGGTTTGACATGGTACGACAGGATGGGCAGATTACTGATGACTCTAGGCTTTACTGAGAGTAAAGTGGATTCCAACCTTTGCTTCAAGGTTGAAGGCGGAAGACCAGTGATGCTCCTGTTATGTGTCGATGCATTATTTTCTAGGTATGGAGGTGTGGCAGAGTGCAGATGGAATCTTCCTTGGACAAGGGAAGTATGCAGTAGAGATCCTGAAGAGGTTTAGGATTATGGACTGCATGACCACACCTATGGCATCAAACATGAAGCTATTAAGTGATGCTTCATCAGAGACGGTTGATGCTACAATGTATCATCAAATGATTGGGTCCTTGATGTACCTGAGACTAGATATTTGCCTTGCTGTGAACACATTGAGACATGTTCACCTGATGGTTGCAAAGCATGCTGGGGTACAGTTGATTATGGACTCAAGTACAATGTGAATCAAAAGATTAACCTAGAAGGTTATGTTGATTCCGATTGGGCAGGCAGTGCCATCGACAGGAAGAGTACTTCAGGATGTTGCTTCAGTATGGGATCAGGTGTGATCTCTTGGTTTAGCAGGAAGCAATCCTATGTGGCACTGAGTACAACTGAAGCAGAGTATGTCGCAGCTTGTTCAGCTAGTTGTGAGGCAGTATGGCTATGGAAGCTATTGTCTGATATATTTGATCTCCAGTTGGATGCTACTTGTATACATTGTGACAACCAGAGTTGCGTGAAGTTGTCAGAGAATCCAATGTTCCATGACAAGTCGAAGCATATCGAGATCAAGTATCACTATATCCAGGATATGGTGCAGAGAGGACTAGTGAAGCTCTAGTATGTTGCGACGGAGGAACAGATAGCTGATGACTAGGCTGAAGTTCAAGTACTTCAGAGAGAAGACTTGGTGTTCTCCAGATCTAGGTTCCTTCCAAGAGAAAGTGATGAGACCCATAGCCATTCTAACATGGTGAGAGGATTGGTTCCTTCCATGGTTAGATGTAAGGGCTGAGCCATTCTGTCATGGTGAGAAGATTCACTTCCTTCTATGTCAGATATGAGTGCTAGAGATCCAAAGCCATTCTGATGAGCAGGTCAGATGTAAGGGCTGAGCCATTCTATCATGGTAAGAGGATTTGGTTCCTTCCATGTCAGATATGAGTGTTGAATGCCATTATGGGAATGGAAGCACCTGCTCAATTACCAGGAACACTCAGTCAAGGACTGAAAGAGCCATTCTGACGAGCAGGTCAGATGTAAGGGCTGAGCCATTCTGTTCATGGCTAAAGGATTAAGTTCCTTCCATGGTAGATGTGAGTGCTGGCCATTCTGTCGAGTAGGACAAATGTAAGGGCAACTGCCACTCTCAGGGAGAGTGGAGGCACCTGGTTCGTTACCAGGTAGCTCAATCAGGGACTGGGGGCCATTCTGATGAGGGTGTAGGATTCAGTTCCTACCAGGTCAGATATGAGTGCACAAATCTCTCATCACTGTGGTAGGAGGGGCTCTGGCCTGGGTGAGAGTCATTCATCATTGTGGTAGGATGTGTTCCGGCCTGGGTGAATGTGTGAAAATATTTCATCACTGTGGTAGGAGGGGCTCTGGCCTGGGTGAAATTCATTCATCACTGTGGTAGGATGTGTTCCCACCTGGATGGATGTGCCATTCTGACGAGTAGGTCAGATATAAGTGCAGATCCATTTCACAGATGTTAGTGATGTGATGTCCTATAATGCTGGTGAATGTGAGTGTTGGGCCTTTCTGATGTGATTGTAGTTTACTACATGATTAGATGTGAGTGTTGGGTGTGCCTTTCTGATGAGCAGGTCAGATGTAAGTGCTGGGCGAAGACCTACCTGGTGGCTAGGCCTACAACCAGCATGAAAAAGGGCTGGCTCTGTAGAACTTCCTATGACAAGATAGTACATGCATGATGATGACCAGAGGAGATCCAGATCGAGCTATGATCCAGATCCAGTTATGATGACTCTGAGAGATCCAGATCGAGTGATGATCCAGATCCAGCAGCGATGATCCAGATCGAGTGATGATCCAGATCCAGTCTAGCGATGATGATCCAGATCGAGTGATGATCTATATCTAGTCCAGTGATGATGATCTAGATCGAGTGATGATCCAGATCCAGTCCAGTGATGATGATCCAGATCGAGTGATGATCCATATCTAGTTCTATGATGATCCAGATCGAGAGATGATCCAGATCCAGATGACTTGAAGACGAATAAGACTTGAAGACGAAGATGAATTGAAGATGAAGATGTTCCAGTTGATACAGAGAAGAAGACTAGTGCTGAAAATCATGTTGAAAGAATACCTTCCTAGTTAAGAGGGAGTGTTGATGTATATGTAACTTTAGAATGTATTTTTCTATGTATCTTACATATTGTAACCTGATGTTTATTCCGGGATGTTTCTATTATGTATTTGAGTCATGTTGTCATGCCCCGATGTTCTGATCGGGAGGATTAATATTGTAAACAAGTCTTGTCAAGTCATTAGGTAAGTCCCCATAGTTTCAGGGCACTTGAGTTATTATACACTAATTAAGGTGTAGGCTCGAGTAAGTAATTGTAAGTTGAGCCTATGTGATTAAGTGCACTTCAAGTGAACAGAAGAATATAAATAGAGAGTGAGAGTCTCTCTATTTATCACTTGTACAACACATCACTTGCTCTCTCAAGTGTGGCGCACCAGTGGAGAAGGAAATATACTGGGACTAGAAGACTACTGCTGTCAGGAGTGCATCTTACTATTTTGGGGTCTTACATCTTGTGGTGATTCTATCTTTGAGGAAGTTGCAGGGTTTTCTCCATTTATGGTTTCCCTGATCAAAACTCTTTGTGTCTCTTGTCTCTTGTGATGTGCTTATGTTTTATTGCTATGCTTGTTATTCTCTTAGTGAAAAGATCCTAACATAATGCTAGCTTAAATGTTGAAAAACTAACACTAACTAGGCAGACATGGGAACAAATGGGAAGACCTATGCTTGAATGGTCCCCTATACAGCTGAGATTAGCCAATCAGCAGAATATTGTGCCCTTGGGAAGATTCCCTGGTGTACCAGTGGACATTGACGGAGTCAGTACCTTAGCAGATTTTAAATTCATTGAAATAATCTATGATAGCAATCCCTATCCAGCATTTCTAGGAATTGAATGGGCAATAGAAAATGATGCAGTAATCAACCTTAAGAACAGACATATGAATTTGGAAGGAAAAGGCTTGAGAGTCATAGTGTCATTGGATCCTTCTCAAGGAGAAAGGTACACAGAGCCAGTCAGACATGAAGATCAGGATGTTTTAGATCATATTTACAACATCACAGCCAAAGAAGAAGACTATGTTAACCCTACTACTGAAGGCATAATGGATTGGTAGTGTGACAGTTCTTGCATGACTGATTCAGATGAAGGCCTAGAGAATTGGCAGAATAGACTTTATGAACTACATGGACATCGATGTGCAAGAATTACCAAGTCTCTCAGATGGGTGGGCTCATAGACAAAGATCTTCCCTACTTTTGATCGCTTGACAGACCCAAAATATTTTATTGCACAATTCTAAGAGCAAGTACCAGATTCACAGAAAATGGAGACTCTAGATTTAGCATTCAGAGCCGCAACTACCAGATGGTGGAATGGTCATAAAAAGTATATTCATAGTTGGAGAGCTTGTCAAAATATTCTTCGCTTGAGATTCATGGATCAACCTCAGGAGGTGCGAAGCAGATTTAATGGTAAGACTAGCCCTCAGGAACATTTGAAACACTGTTATGAAGCATGGAAGCATGTACCTTGTGAAGAATGGGTACATAGGTTTGTACACACTCTGAAACCTGTAGCAAAGAACTGGTATGTGGAGGTTGAGCTTCGCCATGGTACTGTAAGTTGGGATAACCTTGTTGATAGTTTTGTACTTACATTTTCCATTAATGAGGATTGCACTGTTTTGGACGCAGCTATTAGGTTGATCCATACTAAGGTGTTTGATGATAAAGAAATAGCCAAGTGCCAACTTGATTGGAGGGAACAAGAAGCTAATGCAGTAGAATGTTATAACCTCACCATTGATGAAAACGATGACCCACGCAACATTAATATTCCTGAGTCAGAAGGACATTGTGAAGAAATACTGTCGAGGGTCGAAGCTCGAAGCTCTGTCAAAACTGGTTCCATGATGTGTTGAAGGTATGTACTATGTCAAAGGTCCTTATTTGTGGCACAGCCAATATTACTGGCTATGCCGAAGAGGAAAGGTGTGTCGAACCTCAAAATGTGACCATTGGAAAAAATGAGATTTGGCGGCGTCGGTACGTTAACTGCATTAACTGCTTGTAATGATGAGATTTTAAGGAATCTAGTGTCGTTTGGACAAGATCTACAGCTGCTCTATTAAATTTGGTGTCTTCAATGCACAGTTATGACAGATTTGGTCGATGGATTCTATAAGAAGACACCCAGACCTGCGAATGTCAGATTACGCATTTTCTTGATTTTTACAGTTGAGTCCATGTCAGCTGATCACGAAGTCCAGGAATTGTTGAGCGAATTCAGAGAGAGGGGTCTGCAGAACCTTATGAGCAATCCACCTACATCTGCACCTCACGAAGAGACTCCCACGGTGCCAAGTCAACCAATGCAGACATGATCAACCAGGAAGAAGTTTAGGGCAGAAGTTCGTTCTAAGCGGAATGAAGAAAGGAACCAACCATCAGGAAAGACACCTAAGGATCCCATGATGAATCCTCCTAGATAATTCGAAGACCTTGGTGAGGATGAAAATGTTTCACTGCAGCATCCACCATATCTTCCACCGGTGCGACTAGGAGGTCAGCCACCTCAGTGAACAACGAAGTTCACATTACGCACCCCGTCGCTGCCACAGGGTGTGCAGCTGGTTGGAACAATGACAAGAAAAATAGACCGGATGAAGTACGCAGACCACGATACGAATGATCATGGAAAGTTTCCGCAGTTCGTACCAGGGAAATAAATCCACTCTATCCATTATCTGGAGACCGGTACGATGCTACTGGAAGTAAAACAGTGGGCTGCTAGCTTGGATCAAGCTGACTTGTTGAAGATGCTGAATGTTCCCCACTTCGGTTGCATCATGCCAGTTACCATAGTGGTCAAGTAGCTATTGGCGTTGGTGCATGATGTTCACCTATGGATAGGAAACCAGAGAATTCCTATTGATGGAGAACTGATCCATAAGATCACAGGCTTTCCGAAGGAAGGGCTTGATCCTAGCATTGAGTTCGTGGGAAAGCATGAAGACATGAAGCTGGCACAGAGCATGAAGGAACACTTCAAGCTGACGAAAGGAAAGTGAGGGTATCAAACCTTGACCATCCTGCATCAAAACATTCGCTTCACCACAGAGCTACTAGCATGCAAGCTAATGCGAAATTGTAGACCGAATGAAGTATCTTCCCTGATTGTCAGTATTGTTGTGAACTGTACCGAAGGCTATACTTACAAATGGGTAGAGTACGTTGCTAAGGAGTTCCTAGAAGATGTCCGCGACACGCAGGAGAAAGGTAGACCCTTTCACTACTCATGGTTGTTAGTGCTTATTGCACTGGTAGGGTGGAAATAACCTACCAAGGCACAGTTTGTTGATGTGCCTCCACACATGCCTGGCGCAGCAAGATACGCATCTCTGTGGGTGTCGCAGGATAAAACCTTCCAAGAGATGATGAACTACATGTTTCCCTTTTATTTAATGAGTATTTCATATGAAATCCTGAAGACACCACGGCTTAGTATGCAGGAGTGGCCAACTTCAAGGCTAACATGCACAATGTCTTCATCCAGGCCTGCAGATAAAAAACATGCATGTTGGAAGTTGCCATATGTGGTGACCGAGGAAGAAATCCTCGTAGTAGTCAAGCAGTGGCCAGCTAAGTGGATGAATGATGTAGGAACAAGGCCCAACATACCAATTCCCCTAGTGACAGATGTGGGCGTAGGTCCTAGTCAGATGCAACAGAATGACCCACTCGACGAAAGCGATGAACAAGATGAGTTGGAGCAGAGCGGAGATGACCAGGGTGGGGATGAAGGAGGTGATGAAAAAGAATAAGAATCGGTCAAGACGGTCTTCTACCCCAATAGTCCAAATAAGCACAAGTCGCCAGAGGCAGAGAAAGTGACTAAAACTCAGCCTAGAAAGAAAAAGAAGGCGTCAAAGGGAAAAAATATCATCGAGGAGCCCGTTGTGACGATGGAAGAGCTTGATCAGGCTCTGACGAAGTCTACAGAAGTCTTAACTAGCAAATGGTTAGAGTTTGCAGCTATGCACCTTGATGCACTCTCGGGCATAGCGCAGCGAATTACATAATTGAAGGAGTTAGCAGAAAGATCAATGACTGGCGCTGCAACAAGCAGTGCCCCAGTAAGCGCATAGATAGACACAAGACAATGGCCAGCCAGAGATAACAGAGGGAAAGTACCAAGTGCAGCCCTTATAATAACTGATGCAGCATCTCACTCGCAAATGAGCATGACAGTTGGAATAGATTACACCAAGTTGTCTATGCTGGAGCTGCATGTTTGTCAATTGGCAATCATGAAGGAGATCCAAGCACGAGACTGCTACTCACAAATATAGTTAGAGAATTCCACGAAGCAGAGTGAGAGCATCATAGCGTAGTTGGATGAAGCTGAACAGAAGAAGAGGGAAGCAGAAAGCAAGCAAGATTCACTAGCGCGAGCAGTGGATGAGGCGTGTTGGAGTCTCCCTGACTGCGACATGTAGGCTGAAGAAGAACCTGAACAAAGGATAGTCAAGGTGAAGGACTAAGCACACCAGCATCGCAGCCAGATGGAGAAGATGAAAGCAGATCATGAGGCTTAGATTGCGGAGCTTAAACTTTGCATCATTCCTAAGAGTCCTCCAGAGGTCAAGGAGCAGTGCCGCAAAGATATTCAGGCCTCAGCAACGAAGATCTCAGATCTTGTGAGCAGTGCATCAAAGCTACTAGATGAAAGTGTTAAGGCCTAGGAAAACTTACAAGACAACCCAGAAGTGGAAAAGCTGCAAAAAACCATCAAGCAGCGACAGACAGAGCTAGATGCAGTCAAAGCGGAAATCAAGACATTGCCTCCTATGCAGAAGATGCTTAAGGTGAAGCAGAGCAATGAGCTCCAGCAAGAAATTAAGTCTTACAGAAGGAAAGAAGCATTGTTGGTGAACTCTGTGCAACCTCTCATTAACGAGGCATTGGATTTGAGCACTGCTGTGAACAACCAGCTCAAAATTTTGAAGGAGTATGATGCGTTTGCACAGGAAAAGACCAGTGAAGCATCGTCCAAAACATTGCTAGAGATCATGGAGAAGGAGCAAGTGGCCGAAGATATCATGCGCAGCCTCAACAAGCAGTCTACTATCTTTGCCAACAAAATTCTCCCTCCAGAAAAGCAGCAGAGTGTCCCGGGATGGGACATTGGTGAGTCTTAGGGGCCTATTGGGGCGCGGACCTTGAAGGTCCTTAATTTTGGTAACTCTGCAGTTTTCGTGCGAAGCTTGTAAGCGGATTTGCAGCTCAAAATAGTCTTAGGGGTTTCGAGGTTGGGTCGAAGCCCCTCTTTTTGTAATTAACCCATGGTTTAAACTCATGGTTTTTAATCCCATGGTTTAAACACATGGTATTGTAATAGTACACTTGCAAAAATAGGCACTTATGTAAAGGAGAAAAGAGCTTTTTTGAAGGTTCTTGTATGATGATAATTTGATGTGAAGAAGCTAAGGCCTATTTTGGGTTTAAGGTTAAGTCCTAGCTATGTGCGTGGACGACCTCTGTAGCTGAGTGCGCAGAGGGTTTTGTAAGAAAGGATATGCAGCTAAGTGGGCAGACCGAAGAAAGATATCTGCAGCTAAGTGCGCAGTTTTGGGATTATTGAGAAGACCTACAGCTAAGTGCATAGAGATCTGCAGCTGAGTGCGCAGATCATAACTCTTGTTTGTAAAGAGTTGAATAAAATGTAGTTTTGTGGACATAGCCCCTACACTAGGGGTGAACCATGTACATCTTGTGTTGTGGTGGTTCCTTTTAGTTTTGTGCTGTTTTGTTTTATGCATTTGATAAGTAGGTGAATGATAAGTAAGATATATTGTTAAGTATTAACTTTGCTGTGAATTCCCAGTTAAGGGTTAAGCAAGTAACTGTCTGTTTATCTAAACTGCGAAGCTAATTAAGTGACTGTCTAAGCTCTGTGTTGTATGATTAATATTTGTTAAGGCTAAAGGTACAGTAATATCCCTCTTTTGCCTGCAGAAACCTGATTCTCCGGCACCCCATAGCTGTTTCGGGTGAGACTGCAACCTGTTCGCAGGTTGTTGCCGAAAGGGCCAACACTGTGGGTCTTTTTGTTGGTTAAAATAATAGTATAAGAACCTGGTTTTTCCCTAAGCACCAAAAAAATAGAGTGGTTTCGAAGGTTGAGGAGGTTGAAACAGTTAGGATAGTTAATGATTAGGTCCCAACTAATCTCTATTAATCATGTTTTATATTTTTAAGCTTGAATTAAGATGTACGCGACTAATGCTATAGGCAACCCACATATGACACGTGAGTTTCTTCAAGGAAACCCGCGTACGCTGATGTACGCAGGTTGCAATTTATATAGTCATGTATATTACATGAGTTGTCAATGGAAATAGTTGCGTATGTACATGAGTTGCAATGGATATAGTAGCGTACGCAACTCAAAACTTAGAAAAATAATATAGCAAGTTGGTTCAAGGGTAAATGCATCCCAAGTCATGCCCATCTATAGTATTTTGGAAAACTTCAATCCTAAGATGTCCTTTTGTGTACCAACATAAGGAATGTCGACACTCGGATGGAGAAATGCCATTTGGGTTGATAACAGATGCCCCCTAATGTGTGAGGTCAGAGGGAAACGATGGCCGAAATAAGTTATAATCATTATCTTGAAGAACTCAAAAGTCCAATGGAGCAGAGGTAGTACCTAAAACAAATACATAATAATGTCATATACAAAGTCATATATGAGGATGCTATGTTCAATATAATGAAACACTAGCTCCTTTAAAATATTTGAGTACATCATATGGTACATGTACAAGAACACATATATTACAAGGGTGGATCGAAGCCACAATATACAATAATGACGAGTCTTCAAAGATCTGGAAGCTGTGTAAGTGATCACAACATAATCTTGCGCAACTTAGTCCATTAATATGAACCTAAGGTCTCCATAAAAAATCCCAAAGAACCAGTACAATCCAATCCATGTGAATAGATGTTATTGAATTCGAACATGGATAGGATTCAATAGATTTTCAACCATAAGGTGATAATTGACAACTGAAGCAAAGGAATTCACCAATAATGAAAGTGAATACTAGGGTACGATCGTCAAAACTCTAGGTCTTCGTCGTCAAGAAGTGTTGATGATAAACCATACTGTGATGAGGAAGGAAATAGATCCTCCAACGGATCACAAGAGTGACCAGGAACTTGGTAAAGGAAGGAAAATGCAAGTAATAACAGATAGGACAATGATGGAATCAGGATAAAGATAAGATACAGGGTTAAATCCTTGAACAGTGAGCATGACACAAAGATGATCCAAGGCAGATTTTAACTTTGTAGATAGTACCACTAGACGTATCTGTCATTTAGGAGACATTATCAGATTCACCAGGTATGATTGAGAAGAGGAGGAGTAAGAAACTCGAAGTAATAGATGAACTGAAAGTGAACACTGAGACATGGGTATTGAAAAAGACAGAGAGTGCTATGTTTAAGGAAGGCATGTTGCCATGAACTGAGAACCAAAAAAAAACTTCTTCCTTATCTTCCGTGTTAAATTTTAACGAGTCCGAGAAATTCAACTCAAGTCTCTCTTCATTTTTTGACAAGCTTGAAGAGAAGAGGGAATAATGCTTGATAGTGTCACTGATTCGTGGATTTTATGAGCCCAAAATAGTACATGCTCACTTGGTGTTTTCATATTTAGAGATTCTGAAAACTCCAAAGAAGACTCCAGCAGGGTCCTTTTTCATCCAATTTAGTCTCTTGAGGCCGAAAAAGTATAAAACATACCATAGAAGAACTCTCTTAACTCTCATAAAAGAAAAGGTGAACCGTTTTCATACTTAGTCAGGGAGGTCCAAAAAAGGTTAAATTACCACCTACCCAACACTCCTTCGAGAGCAGCACATAGCTTGAGTTTTATGAGTGTGAAGGGAAGCAAGATCACTTGGAAAGATCCATTTAAGTACAAGAAATGGGGCTTACAAAAATCAACTTGATTCTTTGTTCTTGGTGTTTAACGAGCATGAAAAAGACATGAACCACACTAGAAATATTTTTCATGTTTAGGTCCAGAGCACGAAAAAGAGAAAACTGAGCTCATACTGGGTGCTCCTTTTCCGTAAATTTAGTCCCTCAGGTCCGAAAAAGTGATAAACCTATACCTGAGAATACTCTTCTCAATTCCATAGAAAAGAGAGTGATCCTTTCTCGTATTATTCCACATGGTCCAAGAAAGAGATAACCTACCACCAATGCGGATTCCCATTCACATATTCTTAACGATCTTGAATGGACAAGTTTACTCAGCAGTAAAGTCTATTTTGACGAGTTAGACCTGGGCCTAAAGAAAATCCATAAGGGTGGGGAGTCTTATAAAGGGATAGCTTGTAAAAAGAGACCAAAATGAGGCTCAATTTGGTGTGAAAATAGCTAAGAAGACTCCCCTAAACCTATGACAGCTGCAACATGAGTATCAAAAGACAATAAGTAGGTTCTAAATGAGGTACATGGGAGGAAAGTCTTATCCATGGAAGAACAATGGCGTAAACGAGGAACTAATGGTTAAAGATACCATAGTCTGTGGTCGAAGTGGTAATGCTAGGATTAAGATGGATTAGGTATAAATGCAAAATGCATGTGAAATGACCAAAAAACCATCCTATATGATCAAAAAAACAACTTTAAATTACCATGGACCTGTCACATGGAAGAAAAAGATATGGCATTAGTTTGATTTTATAAAAAATATGAACTATAGGGAAAAAATCCACTTGCAAAATATTTTTTTTATAAATAGTTCAAAATATAAATAAAAAACTCACCATTTGACTTTTACCCAAAATAGACAAGTTTTACCTCTACCTTTTATTGCTCGGCGTGGACGACTCAGTGGACAATTCTCGAAGCCACAAGTGCCAGGTAAAACTACACTCCATGTTCTTTCATTTGATCCAAGCAAATTTCAATTTTTGGCCCAATTTTTATATTTTCCAACACCCTCAAAGCATGAAAGTTGTGTATGAAGGTATGGTATATCAACAGTCATGTACACACATTCTGTACACGGGTTGCCTGAAGGAAATTCACGTAGAGTATGCGACTTGTCCAAAGGACAGTCGCGTACACTGCGCGAGGTAGAAAAAGATTGTGTAGGTTCAAAAAATCAAATTTTTTATATGAATCTAATGGTTTAAAATGGATTTTTTATTATATTGAAATATGGTTCTTGAGTGGAGGGAGAGGGAACATGAAGACATGGACCAAGAAGCTCTACAAGATTCCCCCACAGTAAATGTTTTATGGCAAAGTGGGTCATTGAAATTCTTTTATATTTCACCTATGCGGTCGAATGTCCTCCTATTAGAGTTTTTGATAAACTATTGGGATCACGACCTTGGTATGTTTGACCTTCAAGGTGAGTTTCTAGAGGTTACTTTGGAAGATGTTTATTTTATCTCTGGTTTATCACGACGGGGAGCTTTGGTGAACTTGGAAGGTACCGGCAAAGGCGGTGACCTTCTAAGTGTACAAAACTACATAGATATATACTACGAGCCTGGCACTCAAAAGAGGGGTAGTTGCATCCCTATTTTTCATATTCGTAACTTTCCCTTACAGGTATTTGCAAGCACTATAGTGAGGGTTGCAGGGTCATCATTAATTTACCTTGCAGCTCGGAACCAAATGAGACTTGCGGTGGACTGTATAATGAGACTTGCGGTGGACTATATACAGGGAGCTCTATATGACTGGTGTTCAGGACTAATATTGATAATGAGGAAACAGCTTTCTGACTGCAAAATAGGCAGGCGGAAAATTTTTGGTTATTCCAACATATTGGTAGCATTTTTCTTTGAGAGGGTGCTCGGTTTGCGTCCTGCAGTACCATTGCCAGTTCATTCTCCCCATCAACCTAGACTGAGTAGGTGTAGAGAGATCTTCCTCCGCTAGGGAGGCGATGGATTGGTCTAGAGTGTATATGGTTACGACTTCTACTTTTGGTGGGAGTGATACTTACCAGCCTTGGATAAGTTTCCATATGCTGGGTTATGTTTTCGAGGTGATACTGACCTTGTCCTCCCTTCTGGAGGAGCATGGGGAGAGTCAAGTATTTTTGTTTTCAAAATTTCAATTTTTTTATGAATTTTAATTATAAAGATATATACATATGTATAAGAGTTTTTAATCCTTTTAAAATGTCAAAATGCATATATTATACCAGTCCGCCCTGCTAGGCATCCATGCAAGTATGTGCATCCTATGTTGGGAGAATACCACGGTTTGATTAGGGTTCTTGAGGGAAAGCTGGACATGCTTACCCAGAGAGTACCTACCTTACGCATTGATCATATCCTTGCTATCATGCAGGAGCTAATGGTTGGTATAGCACTTGTCTGGATACACCTTATGAGGTGGGTAGCGAGAGCAGTACTTGTGTATATTGATGTCGTTGAGGCTGTTGAAGCCGAGGAGGCTGGACAATCCTGAGAGCAGGGTGATCAGGGTGATCGGGGGGACCAAGGTGGTCCAAGTGACCAGGGTGGTCAGGCTTACACTTAGGAGCATTTTAAGGACTTTGATCCATGTTTTGTATATTTTTTGTATATTATACAGTTATGACTGGATCTGAGGATCAAAAACTTGACCTATCTATATAGACAGATATTCACATATNAGATATAATTAGAATATGCATAAGTTAATGAATTTTGATTTCTTGGAATATGATTGAATATAATAAACTCAAATTTTCTTTCCAATAACCTAAATTGCATAAACTGACGTAGTAAAATAGGGTTCTACACCTGATAAGATCGATTGAGAAAGGAAACCACCAGTTGAGAGTTAAGTCAGACTTCCAGCTGAGTGATACCATGTGACAAATCATCCCATAAAATCTCAATGACAGCCTTGTATTTGGCCACACTACTAGTAGTAGGACCTAAGCAAGTGCCTCCCGAGGAACCTAACTATCCCGAGGGCGAGTAAATAACTCATACAGCTGAAGCCAGATTACAAGTGTGGCGACTCGCACCATCAGAAAAACCTGTGAACCACTCAAAAGACATCTGTAACAACCAATAGATGGTATAAAAAAAACAAACTAATGAACTATTGTACATAAAAATACATACAATCAAATACAGGAAAAAGCGCTAAGCCTAAGCATAGTACTTTTTCAAGTAGAGCCCATTTCTAGGCTCAGACAGCTTATTCCCTTCAAAATATATCAATTCATATGCACCCTTCTTCAACACCTTTGACACAACATAAGGTCCTAACCACATAGACCTGAACTTTCCTACCCCCAGGGGTTCTTTGTCTTAATCCCAGAGCAAGACAAGCTCCCCTTCAGAAAGAATCCGAGGTTTTCCTGATTTATCATATTGGATTTTCACCCTATTTTTATGAGCTTCTTTTGTTGTCAGGGCATCTCTACGCTACTCATCTAGATGTTCTAAATGTAATAAACGTTCTTCCAGCTCAGTCATATCAGGTAACACATGAATAGAAATATTTAAAGACAGGATTTCACATTTGATTGGGGTAACTGCTTCCACTCCGTGAATGAGTTGGAAAGGAGAAAACCCTGTAGTAGTTTTCACATTGGTCCGATATTCCCAAAGTGCAAGATACATCATGATGTGCCAGTTGGAATAGCCTGCATTAATAGTACATTTGATAATAGTCTTCAAATTTTTATTTACAGGCTCGACTTGAGCGTTTTCTTGAGGATAGAATGAAGATGAATGTTCTTGTCTAAACCCTAGCATAGTGGTCAATTCATTCATCATACTATTTTGGAAATGACTGCCATGGTCAGTGACAATCTCTTTAGGGATACCAAATCATGCGATAATTTGGTTGAAAACAAAAAAAGCTGTAGTTTCCATGTCAGCTGTAAAGGTGGGCATTGCCTCTTCCCACTTCATGAAATAATCTACAACTACAATGATATGTTTGTACCCCCAAGATGAGACTAGTTTGCACGTCACGTAATCTATCCCCCACTTCGTAAAGGGGCCCACTGAGATGACGAGAAACAACAGAGTGGCATGCCACCGCATCTTTCTGGTGTAAAGCTGACAAGGAGGATAGCGCTTCACGACTTCCACACAATCTTTAAAGATCATGGGCCAGAAATAACTAGCATGTAAGATCTTCTAGGCCATTGCTAACCCAGATAAATGACCCCCGCATGCTCCACTATGGGCATCATTTAGGATAGTCTCTACTTCTTCTTGGGTAAGACATCGATGCAAAATAGAATCTAACCCCATATGATATAAAGTATCTCCATTAATGAGGTAATTATTGGCATGTACACGAAGTTTACACTGCTCTTCCCGCGAGAAGGTTGTAGGGTACTTCAAAGTCTGGAGATATATAAGTATATCTCCATACCAGGGGTCAGAGGTGGAAATCAAAAAGATATGCTCATCTAGGAACGAGTCTTCTTCAATGGCTGCATCTTCCTCTACTAGAAATTTTGCAATGATCTCAACAAAAACTAAGGATTTCTTGGATTTGGTGGATTGGAAATCTAAGTCAAAATATTGAAGAATGACTATCCATTTGTTGAATTTGCCTCCAACTATCCATCGGGACAAAACATATTGAAAAGGATTAACATCAACCACTGCCATCGTGGTCCTCAGTAAGATGTAGTGATGCAACCTCTGAATAGCATACACTGCTACCAAAGCCAACTTCTCAACGTGGGAATACCTAAATTTAGGGCCGGCTAAAGCATGACTGAGATAGCAGACGACATGCTCTTGGAGCTTATCGTCCTCCTAGACTAGTACTACCCCTATGGTCGACTCAGATGCGGCCAGATAAAATATAAAATCCCGAGATTAATCTGGTGGACGCAATAACGGTGCTGACAAAAAATATTTTTGTAATGCCTCGAATGCAAGTTGTGCAATTTCATCCCATACAAATGGGGTGTCCTGTTTCAACAAGCACATGGAACCTTAAGTAATCTTGGCATAATTTACAATAAAACGTCAAAGGAAATTAGACTTCCCTTGCAAGCTTTGAAGCTGCCTGATAGAACAAGAAGGAGGCACATTTACGATGGCCTCAACTTTCAAAGGATCCACCTAAATTCCTTTGTTGGAAACAATGAATCCGATCAGTCTCCCTGACTCGACACAGAAAATGCACTTGTGGGGTTCAAGCAAATTTTGTAGTATCTGCACCATTCAAAAATCAAATGCAAGTGATCTGGGTGATCGATCCTCGTATGAGAATGTGCTGGCAGATCATCAAGGTAGGGTTCGACAATGGCTTTAATGTCGTGAAAGGAAAAATTCATTGCTTGCTGAAAGGTTGCCCCTACATTTTTCAAACCAAACGATATTTTCTTGTACGTGAAGGTAACCCAAGGAAAAATAAAAGATGTTTTATGTTGGTCTTTCTGTTTAATTTGGATTTGATTATACTCGGAGAAACCATCCATAAACGAAAAGACTTCACTTCCCGCGCAAGCATCAATAATTTGATCTATAAATGGCGTGGGGTAGTTGTCCTTAGGATAGGATTTGTTTAGATCTCAAAAGTTAGTACAAATGCATATAGTCCCTTTCTTTTTGTCAACAGGAACAGGGTTGGATACCCATTCTGTCAAAGCTATGGGGTAAATGAAACCGGTTTTCAACAGTTTCTCAACTTCAGCCTTAACCGCAGCCACTTTATGCGGGTTGAAAGGTCTAAACTTTTGTCGAACGATTCAAGCATCAGGGTATGTTTGGATTTTGTGCTCGAATATTGATGGATCAATTCCTGGCATCTCCTCATATGACCAGGAAAATACGTCGCAAAATTCCTTAAACAAGGCTGTATAGACCGCAATCTCCTCCGGAGAGAAGTTTGTGTTGCTGTGCACATTTTCCACAACATTTCGATTTACATAGATGTTGATAGGAATTGTAGCGGAAATGTTTGCCATATTTCCCTCAGCAAATATTCCTTCCCTTGGTAAGGGATTAATAGGCGTCTCAACAGCACCTGCCAGTCTCATATGGAACTCCTGGTTCTCGATCCTACTTAAATCTGGAATAAAATAGGATCGATGGTGAATATCTTCATAGATCTTGTCTCATCCACACATGGCTTCCAAAATGGCTTCATCCGAAGGTAAAACCATATCTAAGCAGTCTCTAGAATGAAAAGAGTTCTCTGCCCAAGCAGGAAAATAGGATTCTTTCGGCTCCTCTAAGACTGTGAGAGGGACTGCAATGGAATCAACAGTGGTATGAATGATAGCTTGATAAGCTACTTCCACTGTCGATAAGGGAACTTAAAGTTCATGGTGGGAAGGAAGAACCCAAGGATCTGTACTATCAACAACCATTGCTATAGACTTCCCTACACTAGTAGAACCTATATAATTAATCGGAGCTCGAATATCAAATGTTCCCATCAATGATGTGTACATTCCAGCCCCTAATCTCTCTAAAGTGGGTCTAACCTGATAAAATAATGGTATGGTGGACTCATTAGTTTCCATTCAACCTTTTCGAGTAAAACTGAGTTGGTCTACAGTAACCAACTTCCCTTTGTGTGGAAACACTACCACTCGAAAAATGGCCGATGCAATAGCTGACATGGCATAAGTCCAACTTCTCCCCAAGAGAAAGTTATAATATAAAGGTGCATCAATCACCTCTACCTCAACAAACACTGCTTTCCCTACCAACTTAATTTCAAAATCTAGTAGGATACCATGTGGACGAAATGACCTTCCATCTAAAGCAGTAAGTAGGGTGTTCGATGGAGCCAGCTCTAGAGATCCAAGAGCTTTCCAACAAGACAGGGACATGACACATGTAGAAGCACCCTCGTCGACAACTACCCTTCCAACGGTCTACCCACTATGGATGACATCTATTGATAAGGCTACATGATATGGCAGGCAAATTTTGACATCAGACAAATTAAATTTTTCCATGAGACTCGATGAGTCCATACTGCCTAGGCTGCTAAGAGTGCATCCCGCTGGGCGGGATAACTCTATAACACCTCTAAAGCTGACATTGCACAAGGAGTCTGGGCTAAGTCTTCAACTATATATTAGTTTTCTACAGCCCCAGCATTAGGATTGTGCAAGGTTTTCTTAAAGACACCTTTCGTTATTTTCGGCATAATTTTGGCAGACTTCTCAATTGTGAGAGGGTTAGAAGTTTCACCTATTGACTTACCCTTCTCTGAGGTCTCTTTTCATATTTCTTGTTCCTTTTTTGTGGTAAGGTCTCGGATTGAACCATGTTGATATAATTGGGGTCAGGAGCATTTGGGGTGCCCCCTGCTGCATTTGAAGCTGAAGCAGAATTCTATCCTTAGGGAAAAGGATCCTTCAGGATAGCCGGTTGTTGGCCTTTTAACAGCTTCTGAGCTTGTTCCATAAGGGGACATATATGGGTCAGGTGATCCTCATGGAACAACTTACATGGTA
Organism: Pseudotsuga menziesii; assembly: GCA_001517045.1. Lineage (NCBI taxonomy): Eukaryota > Viridiplantae > Streptophyta > Pinopsida > Pinales > Pinaceae > Pseudotsuga > Pseudotsuga menziesii. Next base: position 48,306 of record LPNX010131238.1, read on the forward strand.
ATTTCACTTTATTCTTTTCTTTTTTGCCCCCATTAGCATTATTTGTGGGTTTTTTCTTGTTTTGGTTTCCCTCACCCTTTTTTCCTTTCTTCTTTTCCCCACCGAGCTGTTGATTTCCCTTCTTAGAGGTTTGTGCAAAAACATTTGCATTTTGGGGTGAGGGGGCAGCCTTTTCTACCTCCACTGTACAATGTTTGACAAACAACTGATGGATCTATTTATCCAAAGATTCTATAGTGGGAGAATTCACAGAACCAACCACACCATCGGCATGGGGTCCAGGCTTACGTTTCTCTACATTATGCATTGGGCTTGGTGCCTCAGGGATAATCTCATATAAAATCCTATACTAAGAATATATCAAATCTAGCTGCTAGGCCCTAAGGATAGCTTCTTCCTCGTTGGTCACTCCTGAAGTAGATACATCCTTAGATATATATGGCAATAGGGATTTAAGGAACCATTCTAATAATAACTCGGGAGGAATAGTGGCTTTGATAAGGATTTTCCATCTTCTCCACTCTTAGATGTGATCTGAAATATGAGTGGACTTGTCCTACTGGATGGTAGACAACAAGTCTGTCCTGAAATCATATCGGATAGGAAGTTGGAAGTGACTAAGGAATACATTAGCCAAGTCCTAAAAACTGTTAAACATAGCATAAAGAAATTCAATATACCATTTTAATGTAGTACTAGTTAAAGTTATTTGGAACAGCCTCAATCGAATTGAATATTCATTCAGTGAGTTGGAAGAGCACCACAAATGGAAAGTGCTGACATGATCTCTTGGATCATCACCAACTTTGCCTTCGAATTTTGGGATATCCGAGGGAAGCTTGGTAGGAATGGGTGGCTAGGAGGAGTTATGTCTCACCGGGTCATTCATTAGTTTCAACAAATCTAGAAAATTTAATGTTTATAGGAAAGGGATCTTGGGTCTAACCAGAGCACTAAAAGTACCAACTTGGGGATTAGAGGGACTTTCCCCCATGTTCCCGTATGTGAAGGTGGAGTTACCCCCTGTTGTTGGTTGTGAAGTGGTTAGGATGCTTTGGAAAGGATTCCATCCATAAGTGAGCGACTTTTTTATGTGCGGTGCAGTATATGAGGTTCTAGCTGCCCCAGTCGAAGCTGGCATTTGGAATACAGTAGTAGGTATCCCCCTGCTAAAAAGTGAAAAAGGAGAGCTCGTGAATGGAGCTGAAACCGGAGTTTGAAAACCTTGACCATAAGGATTAATGTTCTCGAACTGCACCCCTACATATGCGGGTGTTGGGCCTACATATGGAGTGGATGGTGGAATGCTCCCCCCATTCCAAGCAAATCCCTCGACAAAATCCTAGGATCCTATAGGACCACTCTGAGTAGTGTGTGTGAAGGAAGTAGGAACTGTAGGTACACTAGGAATCCCAGTGACCATACCACCAAAATCACCTGCTAAACTTGTGGAAGCCGGTGGTTGAACCACTCGGCTAGCTGGAGTTAATGGTGTAGTAGGTATACTTGTTCTAGGGGTACCTACCAGGGGAGGCATCACCCCTTCATTCGGAGTGGCTGAGGTGGAAGTAAAATAACTTTCACCTAAAGTAGACATTATTCTTCCCAAGGGACACCAATCACAGGTGGATTGAAAGGACAAACCTTAACGATCACGAGATCATTTAAGTCAGTTAGAGGTGAATTAAAATTCCTTGCAAAATCATCATCCTACAAGTCTTCTATCTTAACTGTTTTTAAATTAGCATGGTTTTCCCTAAGTTCTGGTTCACTAAGAACTTCACTAACTCCTATTAGTTTGAAAGAACCATCTGTGTCCAATCTACACATTTGAGGGGGAGGTGGAGGTTCCAATGTGATAAGCAAATGAATTTTTTGCAACCTTCGTGACCTTCTAATATATTGGTCCTCCATAATTTTAAATTTGACTCTTCACACCCTAAGGTCGTCTAAAAACACAGACAAACCACAGAACAATCACTACAAAATTTCCTAAAGTCTCAACAATCACAAGGGGTATAATATATGCTTTCCTGAAGAAAGCTGAGAGATAGTTTCTTGGCATCCTTGAAGATGTTCTTAGGCACAAGTGGAGGAATCACCCATCGGCCTCCTACACTTTCAAAAAGGGTTACCTTCCAAGCCTGACCAAGGTGAACCAGAAATAGCCTTCCAGTTTACTCGTGTATAAACCCTAGATGTCTAAGAGACTAGAGGCTACCTTAACTATATCAACAGCCTGGGCGGACAGTCACAAGCTTGATTCGTATGCATGGGCAGGGTAGCAAAGCCCGAAACTCTGTCTAAGACAGAATCCTCAGATGCGTAAAAACCTTGGTCTATGTTTTGACAAGGAATCGGAGGGTTATAACCTCAGTCCAATGCCTCCACACGGCCTCGTCATGCTTAACTCCCATTTGAGAGGAGCTTCCCAGATGCTATCAACACAGAGAAGGATTTACCTATCGATTGGCCAACTATGTCTGAATTTAAGTACTTATGGGGAGTTTACACTTCTTATCCCAAAAGTCTAGCATAAGCTAGTAGGTGTATGACCCTATAAAACAAAACTTACTAATAAATTTTAAATTATAGCATTCATTTTAAGGGTTGTTCTTAGTCAGAGGGTAAGTGGTGTNCTCCTTTTTCTTTTTCTTTTGTAAATATGAACTAATGAAATTGCAACTAGGAAAGAGAAAACTAAGACTTATTTTTGTAGTTTTTGAGATCTTATTCAAAAACTGAAAATAAAACTACAATATGCAATTCAAATGCAAATGTTTCCAATGATTTTCTTTTCACTTTCCAAACTCTTCAAAAATTACAATGCAACTAAATGAAAAAATTCTTGAGTATGCTTGAATAATCAAACTATATAAAGAAAGAAAAATGAAGTATAGTAGACTTATAAGAACCAAAGATCAACCACCTAAGGAAGAAACTTGGAAAACACCTAGCTTGGGTAGACACAATGAATGAAATCCACTGAGATCAATAAAAGGAAAGTGACAAATTGAAACTACTTCAAAATAGCATGAGGAACACGGTATCTAGAACCCTGATCACCGATTCATATACACAGCACTTGGACCTATCACCCAACAGGATAATCTACCTCAGGTTTCTAAAAAGAAAGAAAATCCAAACAACAAAAATTCAAGGGCTTACTGAAAAGCATGAAGTATGGTTGACAGGGCTTTCAAATGTGTAGTGAAATGCCAGTACTAGAAGACCACAAAGCAAGCCAAAATCCAAAAAGGACAGGGACACGCAACCCTACCCAATTTTTTTTTGCTAAGGTGTGTACGCGACTGTCTAGTTGAGCAAGCCACATACTGTACGCGACTATTCAATATAGCAACCTGCATATGCAAGCCTTTGTACGCGACTGTGTAGCATAGCAACCCGCGTACAGGAGAAAAAATTTTCAAAAAAGAAAAAATTATAAAGGTCTCTAAAACACTACTGCAAGTCCAAACCAAGACATAAAACCACACACTGAATCAAAGCTAATACTAGGCAAGGATATACAGGACTAACCCACAGCAGGATGGACTCCCCAGTAGAGTCACCAGTTCTGTTGTCCAGGATTAAGCACCCCTTTAACCTAGGGTATGGGGTTACCAACTTACTACTAACCTTGCAAAAAATCAACTTTAATAGAGAACAGAAAGTAAATAGGAAGAAAGTCTTGACTTACCCGATTATCAGCGGTTGATCCAAGCTTGATCTTCTTCCATTCCTCTTCTCTCGAAAGCTTCCAGGGATGCACTTCCTTCACCTGTAAAGAGAAAATTCTCCAAGTACAATCTCATACATGTATTTATGAGAGGTTAGATAAACAATATATCCATTATATGATAAAAAATATTCATTAACCATAATACATGAAAGAGACTCAACACAATGTTGAAAGAAGAATTCTCTTTTTTAACAATCAGTAAATGAGATAAGAATACAACCCAGCTTCTGAGACAAGGACTCCTCTGCAGCCAAAGGACTCTGAGTTCTGCTGCTCCAAGAATTCTGAAGATATACCACCAAAATAACTTTTCTCTCCAATCTTGATTGATTAATTCCCTCCCCAAGGCCTTTATTTATACTTTGGGAAACATAGTGGTTTCAAAGTTTGAGGAGGTTAAAATAGTTAGGATAGTTAATGATTAGGGCCTAACTAATCTCCATTAATCATGTTTTATATTTTTAAGGTCGAATCAAGATGTACGTGACTATTGATATAGGCAACCCGCGTATGACACGTGAGTTGCTTAAAGGAAACCCGTGTATGCTAATGTACGCGGGTTGCAATGTATATAGTCGTGTACAGTACGTGAGTTGTCAATGGAAATAGTCGAATACATACACAAGTTGCAATGGATATAGTCGTGTACACAACTCAACACTTAGAAAAATAATATAGCAAGCTGGTTCAAGGGTAAATGCATCCCAAGTCATGCCCATCTATAGTGTTTTGGAAAAATTAAATCCTAAGATGTCCTTTTGTGTACCAACATAAGGAATGTTGGAACTCGGATGAAGAAGTGCCATTTGGGTTGATAACACCAGTGATGATCCTATTATATGTCGATCACTTGTTCGTGACGGAAAATAGGAACTCATTAAAGTTCCAAGAAGGAAGGTTGCTGCTGAGTTCGAGATGAAGGGCTTGGGTATGATGCACTACTTTCTAGGCATGGAGGTGTGGCAGAATGCAGATGGAATCTCCCTGGGACAAGGGAAGTATGCATTAGAGATCCTGAAGAGGTTCAGGATGATGGACTGCAAGGTCATGACCACACCTATGGCATCGAACATGAAGTTTTTAAGTGATGCTTCATCAGACTCGGTTGATGCTATGAGTATTGTCAAATGATTGGGTCCTTGATGTACTTGATGAATACGAGACCAGACATTTGCTTTGCTGTGAACACATTCAGCCAAATCCTGACAGATGTGAGACATGTTCACCTGATTGCTGCAAAGCATATTCTGAGGTACTTGAAGGGTATTGTTGACTATGGGCTCAAGTATGAGGCGAATCAGAAGATTAACCTAGAGGGTTATGTAGATTCAGATTGGGAAGGCAGTGCCATTAATAGGAAGAGCACTTCGGGATGCTGCTTTAGTATGAGATCAGGTGTGATCTCTTTGTTTAGCAGGAAGCAGTCTTGCATGGTGCTGAGTACAGCCGAGGAAAAATATGTTGCCACTTTCTCGGCTATTTGGGAGGTAGTATGTTTATTTTGAAAACTACTATTTGATTTGATTGATTTGAATTTCATTTTTGTATGATGCTGAGAGGATTAGTGAAGCTCCAATATGTGATTCAAATTGATATCTCTCGAAAGGAGTTCTAACATAGCTGGTGAGACAAGTTGTCTGAGCATAAAATCTGGTGAATCTCGTAGGTTGCTAACATGTAGACGGTCCTGTAGGTTTCCCTCAAATGTAATCATTCCTGGTGAATATCGCAGGTTATTCTTGGACGTAATCATCCCTGATGTGATTCTATGCTAGAAATGGCCAGAGTTAAGTTTGAGTACTTTAGAAGAGAAGCTTGGTGTTCTCTAGATCGAGGTTCCTTCCAAGGGGAAGTGATGAGTCTGTGAGCCTTTCTGACATGGTGGTAGGATTGGTTCCTCCCATGGTCAGAAGTAAGTGTTGTTCCTTTTTGACATGGTGGCAGGATTGGTTCCTCCCATGGTCAGAAGTAAGTGTTGTGCCTTTTTGACATGGTGGCAAGATTGGCTCCTCCCATTGTTAGATATAAGTGTTGAGAACTACATCCAGTATGAAAAATGACTGGCTATGTAGCAGAATACCTTGCAGAGGGAAATTCCTACATCTAGCATGAAAAAGGGTTGGCTTTATAGAAGTACATCAAGCATGAAAAAGGGTTGTCTCTGTAGAGGTACATCTAGCATGAAAAACGGTTGGCTCTGTCACTAGAGGAAATTTGGGGTATAAAATGGGCCTTATAAGAAAACCTGCCAATAATAAGGTCTTGTGAGTTGGAATTCAAGAACCAATAGAATTCCAATAAAATGAGTCAACCATAATGGTTGAATTGACATATTGGTCATAAAAAAAACTACTTTTTTTGTTCGTATTTTCGACATATCTCCTTCTATTTTTACTCAAATTTCGATGGGGAGAGATTTTTGGACGTGGAATTTGATTCCGCATCCAACGAGTATCCACACTGTATACTTTTTATGGACCCCGCTAACCCAAAAACAATAAATACCAAAAAAAATGTGATGATGATGTCATAATCACATTTTTTTTAGGTATTTCTTATTTTTGGGGTAGCGAGGTCCATCAAAAGTATGCACAATGGGTACTCATTCGATGCAGAATCAAATTCCACATCCAACGAGCTCTCCCAATTGAAATTTAAGTAAAAACACAGGGAGATATGTCGAAAATACGAACACAAAAAGTAGTTTTTTTCTTTTTTCCTCCAAAACTAAAATTTATTGTTTTATTATTTTAACTATTATTTTATTATTTTCCTTAGGAGGCCCATATTAGACCTCAAAATTCCTCTAATGAAAGGTACATCCATCTTGAAAAATGGATGGCTCTGTAGTGGCCTACATCCAGCATGAAAAAGGGTTGGCTTTGTGGATGAAGACCTACATGGAGGCTAGGCCTACAACCAGCATGAAAAAGGGTTGGCTCTGTATAAATTCCTGTGATGAGAAGAATTGAGAGATAGCACCATTTGATCGAGATAGCGGAAGCAGTGATGATGATCATCCAGTAATGATCCAACTTTGATGATGATCTAGTGATCATCCAGTGATGAAGACTTGTGCTGATGAATTGTGTCAAGAGAATACCTTCTTGGTTAAGAGGGAGTGTTGATGTATTTGTAAATTCAAAATGTACTCACTTGTATATTTCATATATTGTATTTCATTGGTCCCCGATGTTCCTATCAGGAGAATCATTAATGTAATCAAGTCATTAATGTAATCAGGAGAGTCATTAAAGTATTTATTCTATTAAATGATAAAAATCTAACACCCGCTACCCCAAAAACAAGAAATACCTGAAAAAATGTGATGATGACATCATCATCACATTTTTTCAGATATTTCTTGTTTTTGGGGTAGAGGGGTCCATTAAAAGTATGCAAATTGGGTACTTGTTGGATGTGGATTTTAATTCTACATCCAACGAGCTCTCCCAGTTGACATTTGAGTAAAAACATAGGAAGATATGCCAAAAATACGAACAAAAAAAGTAGTGTTTTTATGATACCTATCCCCAAATTTATATTAAAAATTTGTTTAAAACCTATACTATATTTCAAATTTAAAGCAATTTCATTGGATAACACACGATGACATGGAATTTGAATTAGGGTTTGAAGGCCCATTTTGAGTTAAAATTTCCTCTTATGCTTTGCACAAGATAAGCTCATGAATAAACAGACTTTGCTTCAAGTTGTTTCATGAACTGACATGCTTAGTTGAATTGAAATATTCTTGGGGATTTTCAGTTGCATGCATGAAGGATCATCTGAGATTCCTTCCCCAGTAGTGTTGACCGTGTCATTGAGTAAGTAGCTGACACTAAGTGGTATTAACTCTAGAGTACGATGAGTTGTTACAGTTGAGCGACCTGGTAATTCTGAACCCTTGTTTTAAATCATGGACAAATCAGCACAAATAAAAGATAAAACCCATGATTATAATCAAAACCAAGCATACAATGAAATAATAAATAATTATTTATGTTTGGAGTCTTCATGCTTGTTTGTTTGAAAAAGGTAAGGATTCAGCTGTAAAATAGGGACACAAATAGGGAAAAAGGGTGAAACAGAGTAGAGTAAAAAGGGGTAAGTTCAAGACCCAACAGAGAGTACTACAATTTTTCCTGTCTCATGAATGGGTTGTTCTTATTTTTCTATTTTTTACCTATCTTCTTGGGCTGCAATTTGTGCTTCCTCTTCCTCATCCCCCTCGTAGCCAAGGAAAAACCCTGGCTACATGTAGATGCACCTCCCTTCCGTCTAGAGGACGAAAGGGTAGAGTCTATGGAGAAAAAACGAGCTGCATCAGGCTGTTAGAAAATTTAAAAAATACAGATCATCTAAATACTACAAACTAAAGAAACAAAGATGAAACAGTATACCTTCCTATCTGGTTTGAAAGAGGGCCACCATGCCCAAACTAAAAAAATGTCTCTCCACAAGATGGTATTGGGTGGAGTTTTGGCTCAACACACCAAGGGAATGATCAAATGGAGTTGTGGGGGGATGAATATCTTGAGAGTGAGAGATCTCTCAAGGTACTCATGCAAGCATTATAATGACAGGAAGGAGGAATCATGTGTGTGATGGGGACCTCTACCCCTCTATTTATAGTTTTTCTCAACTTTTAGGGATTTTAGCCCCTGGTTAGGGTTTTAGGCCCTACCTAGGGTTTTAAACCCTTTTCGCTTGTTTCTTAGCTCCTTTTTAGGTTTTTAATCCCTTTTAGGGTTTTTAGACCCCTTTTGGGGATTTAGCCCCCTTTTTGAGCTTTTTAGCTCCTTTTTGAGCTTTTAAAGCTCTATTGTGGGTTTTTAAGCCCTTTGAGGGTATTTTTGGAGCTTTTGAGAGAGAAACATAGGTTAAATGGGTGTAGGGTTAGGAAATGGATGTCTTTGCATGGTGTAGGCTATATGAGTATTATTTTGCATTAACACCCCTCTTCATCATTTTCAAAGAAAACTTGAATGTAGTGTGCCTTCCCCTTGGCACATTTATGTCTCTAAACCCAAGGTTTTTGGCATATGAAACATAGCTTCTTTATTCTAAGTCCTTTTTTATTGGTCCTCCTTTATTTTCTTTGGTATAGGAGTCATTTTTCCTAGTTTCTTACCTTCTTTTAACTTGGAAGGGAAATTTAGCTTGGGGGATTATTTGGTTCTTGGAAACACATTCTACAAATATCTTGTCAAATTTATGGAATCCTTCAATGTGGTTGTCTTATGGGATTTAACAATCGCTATCAAATTTTCCATCAATCCTTCATAAAATAATAAACCCAACCTAGCCATAGATACACCAGAAACCATTATTGAAAGCTTTTCAAATTCTAACATATATGCTTCAGAAGTTCCTACTTTATTCAATTGTGTTAGTTCTTTGAAAGGAAGTTAGGGGTCTTTCCTCTCAAATATATCCATTAATGCATTGGATAAACCCTCATAATATAAAATATGATAATTTCCCAAGGTTATAATACCATGGAACCACAAATCACTAGCTTCCCCTTTAAGATGCAAATTGGCCATTTTCAATGCATCTTCTTCAACCATAGGATTTAACTGAAAATACACACTTAATTTATGCAACCAAGCACTATCATACATTTGTGAGGAACCATAAAAGAAAGGAATATTTACTTTTCCCATGGTTTAATTTAATTCATGATTAAGAGTAGGTTCCCTGTTCCCACTTCCTCCTTGCTTAAACTGAAGAGAGGCTCTAATGAATTGATCGAAAGGTAGGACTTTCCTACATTCATCACTTAATTGTTGCGAATAATTTGTTTCTCCCCTCACATTATAAGTGGTGTAAAGGCATTCCTTGGACTCTAAAAACTTAGGTATTTCAGGTCCATTCTTATTCGTGAACTCATGGGGTCAATTATGAGGTCTAGTCTTCGAAAAAATGGTTTCCCCATTGGTCTTCTTCTCAACATGAGGTGAGCTAATACTACTCCTTGGTGTTGAATTTCCCCCAAGTTGGCTAGGAAACAATTCAAACACTTGAATAAAAATTTTAATCATCCCTTCAAGAGATTATTTAATAAATTTCCTAAGGTCCATCTCAGATATCTTCAACCATTATGGAGATCTTGATCCATCGTATATCTTCATTGCTCATGGATATCATGATCCTTTGTATATCTTCATCATGGAGATTCTGATCTATCTATATTGTACGTGGTGATGACCACACATGTCATATTTTGTATCATGCCTATTCATGGCCATTGTACTATTATGTATCCGGGACTGCAGTATGTACTTGCAGTCATGTGCAGACTTTGATTATTGTATTATATTGTTGGATGGCTGGTTCTTCCACCTAGTTCTTCATCACTCCACTTTTGGGATGGACTTATAATATATTTCGGCCATCGTATCACCCCTCTAACCTCACCCATTAGGGGGGATCTGTTACAGCTGATTTTACGACACATGGTGGATCACACATTTATGGCCTTCCCTATCCCTTTGCAAACTCTTTGGACCCCATGGACCATTTTTGTACCTTTTATTTTTCCAATATCATCCCTAAAAACATGCATATACGCAGATATGACCCTTAAACCCGCATACATCGAGATGTGTGAAAAAGACCAAATAGTTTTGGAGTTTTACTTGATGTGGATCCGAGTCACTTGTCTCTTGGCCTTCCATATGCCTTGAGATCACTCGGATTTGACCTTCCATTACCCCATTGAAGCACTATATAAGAAACCCTTTATATACATTGAAGGAGGAGGAATTGAAGAGCAAGAAAACTATAGTCCATTGTTGTCGGAGCTTATACTTGAGTCTGCATCCCTTTGTCCCTTGGAGCACTTTGTGTTATTCCCAAGATTTCCCTTGCTTATGAGCTTGCTATCGAGATATGGAGGATTGAAGTGGTGGAGGCCTAGGTGGAGGACTCAGTTTCTCCGATTCGTAGACGTGCCGACATAGGTTGTCACCATTGTAATTTCTTATTTATATTAATAGAAATATCTTTTCTTGTCCAATAATGTGTATTTAAATGAATATTGAATCCATGGATGCTTTTAAATGCTTATATGTTATTGATTATATATGTTAGAGTAGGTCTAACATCATTATATAGCATGCTTGTCTTCTTTGCTGAATGTTGAGAGAGAAAATTGCTAATACAAGCAAGATTGGAAAATCTCAACAGCGATCTACACCAATCATCCGAAATAAGGTATGTTGTGAGATCCTTTAGTGTTAGATGTTTTGTTTCTCTTGCATATGGGAAAGGATTGATTTCTGCAATTAGTCTGTTTGTTGTGGTACCCCAAGCCATAGGAAGTTTTCTCCGTAACAGTTGCACTATACTTTGCAACATTGTCGGTCGTAGGTCCAAGGGCAGAGCCTCCCCAAATAAAAACTTGATTGTCATGTGTGAATATTACCCATGCGATGGAAGCAATGTTCCGAGAGATATGGGTTCCATATGCATATCCCAAATAAGTGAAATTTTCCAATGACATCTTCCAAGTACATATACCAAGCAAGATAAGTGTGTGCAAGAAATAACTATTGTACATTTTTTTTTACATAAACAACATAATACAACAAAATTTCGCAATGCCTCAGTGCCTATGAAAAGTATTTCTTCAGATAGAGACCATTTATGATATCTGAAAAGGGTTCCCCATCATAATTGACTAACTCATATGCACCTCTTTTTAACATTGTTTTGACAACAAGTGAGCCAAACCATTTAGGTACAAACTTCCCTTTTCCTATTTTATCATTGTCTTGGTCATAAACCAAAACCAGATCACCTTCTAAAAAGACTCGAGGACATGATATTTTTTCATATTGGGATTTAACTCTTTTCTTGTGTGCTTCTACATTTAATGAGGCCTCTCTTCTAGTTTCATCAAAAGAGTGAAGGTGGAGGAGTATTTCTTCTTCTATAGAGGTGTTAGGTAAGAGTTAGATAGTCAGTTTTAATGATGAGATCTCACATTCAATTGGAAAAAAAAAATTCTCCATAAACTAGCTCTAAATGAGTGAAGCCAGTCGTCATTTTAGTTGAGGTGTGGTAAGCATAGAGAGAAGAGAACAACATCATATGCCAATTATTTTTTTCTTATTAACCATTCGCTGCAACATGGTCTTCAAAACCTTGTTGATGGCTTCTACTTGACCGTTGCATTGGGGATAATATGGTAAGGAAAAATCCTGTCATAAGCCTAACTTGGTTGTAAGTTCATACATAAAGGAATTCCTAAAATGGATACCATTGTCTATGATGATCTCTTTGGGAACACTGAACCTATTTATCACATGATTGAATAAGAAATATGTTGTATTTTTTGTCGTGTTGTTGAATGTAGGAATTTCCTCATCTCACTTTGTAAAGTAGTCCACTGCTACTATGATGTAGTATTGTCCATTGGATGAAGGTGGATTGATTGTCATGTAATCAATGGCCCATTTTGAAAATGGACCCATGGTTACTACAGGGTGTAACAGAGTAGGATTTGTGCACATTTTATTTGTATATATCTGGGCAGGATTACACTTTTTAATAGTAGTAATGCAATCTTTAAATATTGTGGGACAAAAGTATCCTGCACGCAATATATTTTGGGAATTTTCCCATCCAAAAAGATGACCGCCACATGCTCCTGCATGGAAATCATTCAATACTTTCTCAGCCTCTTCATGAACTAAACATTGCTATATAATTAATTCTATTCCTCTACGGTATAAAGTATCCCCAATAATGAGGTATCTTCATGCTTGGTATCGGATGCGACGTCATTCAATTCTAGAAAATGAATCATCAATCCTTTGGGTTTATAGATATATAATTAATTTTACATACCAAGGATCAGTAGTGGAAATGAGAAATAAATGTTCATCTTCCCAAGTCTGTTCTTCTATTTTTTCCTCTTTATTGTCAGGTAACTCAGACACTAGTTCTGCAAATGTTAAAAAATTCTTGGATTTAGCGTTTACAAATTCAAGATCAAATTCTTGCAAAATTACTATCTATTTTGAATACTTTCCCCCGATGATTCAACGAGACAAAATGTGTCTCGCGGAGTTCATTTCAGCCACTAAAGTCATTTTCTTGGAAGTATATAATGTCTAAGTCTTTGGACAGCATGAAATTCCTCCAGGGATAACTTCGCCACCTAGGAATATCTGAATTTGATGCCAGCAAGGACCTTACTAAGATAATATATGACATGTTCTCGAGATGAATCATCCTCTTGGACCAAAACCATCCCTAAAGTGGATTTGGTTTCCGCCAAATATAGAAAAAAATATCTGGTATATTCTGGGGAACTAAGCACCATGGTTGACACGAGGGATTTTTTCACTGCATCAAAAGAATGTTGAGCTTGTTCATCCCATATGAATAGTGAATCTTGTTTTGGGAGACGCATGAAACCTTTATAAATTTCAGCGTAATCAACAATAAATATTCTCAATAATGTTGCTTTTCCTTGTAGGATTTGAAGCTTCCTAATTGTTTTAAGGGAGGGAAAATGGCATATTACCTCAACCTTAAGGGGGTCTACCCATATCCCATCCTTGGATACAATGAAACAATGTAATCTCCTAGACTCCACGCAAAATATGCATTTATGTGGATTCAACCTAATGTTATACAATCGACATCAAAGGAAAACAACACGTAAATGTGTACAATGTTCAACTCTTCTCCTAGATTTAGTTGTCAAGTCATTGAGATAGACCTCGACAGGCTTCTTAATATCATGAAAATTATATGACATGGATATTTGAAAATTATCCCCAGTGTTTTTAAGGCCAAAAATCATTTTCTGATAGTCAAAAGTGCTCCATGGGAAAATGAAAGTTGTTTTATGTTGGTCTTCTTTCTTAATATGAATTTGGTTGTAACCGGAGAATCCATCCATAAATGAAAATATCTCGTTACCAAAACACTCATCTAGAATCTGGTCAATGAAGGGTGTGGGATAATTATCTTTGGCGCAAGCCAAATTTATATCCCTAAATTTAGTACAGACTCAAATAGTCCCTTTTTTTTATTGATCGGAACAGGATTGGATACCCATTCAGTCAAAGGTACAGGATAAATGAAGCCAACTTTCAACAACGTTTCCACTTTTTCCTTGATGGCAACGGATTTCTTAGGATTTACAGGAGGTCATTTTTGTTGTATAGGTTGGACATTTGGATAGGTTTTAATATCATGTTCGACAATGCTAGGATTGATCCCTGACATTTCTTCATATTCCCAAGCAAAAACATCATGAAACACTTTGAATAGAGAAGTATATTGTGTGATTTCCTTCGAAGAGCAATTGGAACCTATATGATATTTTCGATGATGTCAGGATTAATAGATATATTGATATGAATGGTTTTTGAAATGTTTTTCAAATTTCCTTCTGAAAGAACATTGTGTGTTTGGATAGGGAATTGGTACATTTCCATATCATCATCAAGGTAAAAAATTTCAGGTTTAACCTCTAATGAATCTGGTTTAGAAATAAATTATGATCGATGATGCATGTCTTCCCATGGTCATTCTGAGATATTCATGACTTCCATGATCACTTCATAAGATGAGAAGGTTTGATCTAAGATGTCATGAATGTTGGGAGTATCGATAGCCCATACGGCTGATTTGTACAGATCATATTCCTCCAATGGAGAAGGATTTTTATCTAAGTCTGTTGAAACATTTTGAATTACTTGATACAACATTTTTATGGCACACAAAGGTGTACTACTCCTAGTTTCATCAAAAAAAATTGAATGTATTTCCTTTCCTTCACTAGTTTGAACTCGAATGTCCTCTATCGTAGTTTCATCGGATGAAGTGGAACCCATCGTTGTAGTGGATTTGGTCAAAATGGGTAATGGAAACTTAACTTATGATGTAATGATGAAACATGAGAAGTTTTAGGGTTATATGTTGGTGGTAGGATTGTGAAGGTTCCCATGAGGGAAGAGTCTTTTAACATCCCAACTCCCACATATTGAATCACTACTTGTGAATTTTCCACAAAAGGTAAATTTGAGTGGATACCAGTTTTAGGTCTATTGTAATCTAACTAATTGGTTGTAATAGTATTCTCTTGATGACGGAACCAAATTAATTGGAATATCGAAGATACTACTACCATCATTGCATGTATATAACTACATCCTAATAGCATACTGTAATCTATGGGTGCATCCACTACCTCAACATCAACTTGAACTATTTTACCTCCGAATTCAATTGGGAAAGCTGTAATGATTCCATGAGGTGGGAACGAGTGTCCATCAAATGCTTTAAGTATAGTGTGGATGGTTTCAAAGTGTGTGATCCTAATCCTTTCCAACATCCTAAATACATGAAGTAGAGGATCTTTTGTTTATAATAGTTCAAAAATTATTCATCAAATGTGATAGCACTTTAATATGAAAAGCGACATGGGATGGAAGCCTACATGTTGGATGTTCTACATCAAAGGTGATCAAACTGGTATCATTCAGATCGATTGCGCCAATGGAAGACAATAGTGATTTTCTTTGAGTTCAACAACTTTGTAATACCTCCAATGTCGAAATGGCATAAGGTGCTTGAGCTAAGTTTCCACTATACTATAGTTTTGAGCCGCTCTCGCAATAGGATTATGATTTGGTTTACGTAAATCCCATTTTGGGGGTCGAGGCACTATGTCAATGGTTGGTTTCTCGATATTGAGAGAACCATTTGGTTTTCATCCCGATGAGTCTGAAACAATAGGTGGTGTGTCGTAGGAATTATCCCATGTTTGGATATTGAACTCATTATCTAGTCCAAATACATTGGAAATGGGTGGATTTCCCCCTTGTGGAGGGTTTTCTTGGTTTCCCCTTGAGGAGGGTTTGCTTGGTTTCCCCCTTGCAGAGGTACCGAAGCTGCAACAACCATCTGTTGTTGTTGTGAAAAATGTTGAGTCAACACAACAGGTTGTTGTGGTCCACTGTGTTGAGACAACATTTGATCATTGTCATCCATATGAGGGAATATGTGAGTAGGATGATCTCTTTGACAAATTTTGCAAGGATACTTGATTTTCTGATTCTCTTGAGTACCTTCTGGTTGATTATTCATTCTAGATGCTTCTCCTATCTAAACATTAGCATTTGGTTTTTTCTTTTGTTTCTTCTTTTTTCCTTTTTGTTCTGTGTGTTGGACCATGAGGATTTCCGAAGTTTGGGTATGATTTTTAGGTTGTTGTTTTTCTTAGCCAGCTGTGGGTTGAGATATTTTAACTGACACTTGTCCCATTTATTGCTTAAGTCGATCAATTTGTCTGACATAACCAATCACACCATCAACATGAGGTCATTTCAATGGCCTTGCTGGATCGAACGTAGGTATTGCAGCAAGAGGTGTTAAATCATAAATTTTTCCCAATTGTGAATATATCAAATCCATTTGTTGGGTGCTCAGAATGATTTTTTCTTCAGTCATGGCTCCTGACATAGCTACATATTTGTAAAGAGTAGGAAATAGTGATTTTACAAACCAATATGCTAAGAATTGATCTAGGATTTCTGCATTAATAAGCCTTCGATATCTCCTCCACTCATGTATATGATCAAATATGTGAGTCGAAGTGGACTTCCTAAGCAAATTCAAAATTTCAGTACTCGTCTCATAGTAGATAGGTAATTGAAAATGTGTCAAAAATATCGTTTCCAAATATAAAAAAATATGAGAATGTATTATGTGGCAATTCAATGTACCATTTCACAGCGGTTCTCGTGAGGGTCCGCTGAAACAATCTCAACTGAATACTATCATCGACTAGGGAATTGAATGAACACCAAAAATGAAATGTCATTACGTGATTCGATGGATCCTCCCCTGGTCGTCCATTGAAAATGGGTATTTATGAAGGAATTTTGGTTGGTATGGTTGGCCATCCATTCATATGTAGAACAAGATCATTAGTTATATAAGATAAATCCAGTAGATTCAATGTGGCTAGAAATGGTGATCTGATAGGTGTCATCATAAGTGTTTGATATGTGAGTGGAACTTGATAATTCCACTGACCTAGGGTATGATTTGCATTCCAAGTTGGATTTCCTCCTTGAAAAGGAGGACCTCAAAATGGTTGGTTATTCCCAAGATTTTTCCCATTCCATTATGGGATGGCATTGAAAGGTGAATTACCACCTTATGGATGTAGACTCCAACAAGGTTAATAGTTTCCTGGGATTTGTCCATTCCAAGGATATTGTCCTTATAATTAAGAAGTATTCCAATGTGGATTGTCCCCTTGTGAGGATCACTTCCCGAAATATTGGTTACTTCTGAGACCCATACTACTCGAGTTTAAGACAGGATTCATAGGTGGAATTCCCCCTGGAATAGTGCTCGTTGGAGGTATAGGGTTTCCCTTAGACATTGTGCTAGTATTAGTAGGAGGATAACCTCCCAAGACATTTCCACTCATTTCTGTATGATGGCTCCAATTGGTATTCATGTTCCAAGGTCCATTTCCTCCGCTAGAAATATTACCATTCCAAGGTGCAAAGTCTCCTCTAGAAGTGCAACCTAGACAAGTATTAGGTTGAACAAAAGGATTTAAATTAAATACTTGTAATTCTTTACCTTTATAATCCTCACCATATGGCAAACCCATATTTGGCAAGGTACACCCTCTAGTAGGTATACTTGTATATGAAGTGGATGTACTTTCAGAATTGGAACCTAGAACTGTACCAGCTGGTACTAAAGTGCTAGTTGAAATTATGTTATTCCTAGGAACGTTAACTATTGGGATTGTCATTGGGGTCAAATTGGAGGTATTACCTCCTCTAGCCACCATTTGGGGCTGAACTAATGTGGTTCCTATATCTTCTAAAGAAGCCAAAGGGTTAAGTGTCGAAGTTTGCATGTTATTTGGATATGTGAAAAGAGGGTTGAGGTTATCCAATTATTCATTTACTGCAAGTATTAGTGGGTCTGAAAGATTCAAAAGTGGATTAGCAGGATCGGATGTATGGTTTTTTATTGTTTGAATTTAAAATGGAACAATATTATCAACTGTTTCTATAGATGGTTCAGGATTAGGTTGATGTTGATATTCTCTATTATTGTTAATTGAATTTAAAAACGGTTCAATTTCAAAGTCTTACGAGTTTTTTTTATGTATCCGTCGATGTGTTTTAGTGGGGCCTTCTAGTTTTGGTGACTCTCCTCACTGTCGCTATGATTGGTGGGTTGGGAGAGAAGCCACTTTGACATTTGAGTTTTTAGAATTGAAAAAATATATAAAAATGTAATCAAACAATTCTAAAGGAAATCTAGACTCCAACAAAAACAAAAGTGTCCATACCACTAAAAATGTCCCAAGGAATCAACAAGCAAACTTCTTTCCAAAAAACCGAGGTTTAGTGAAAAGTTGGATTTTAGAGTGTTATGTATCTAATATTACAAGCAATTATTTTAATATTAATGTAGTATTAATTAAAACATAGGATCACACCCTTTTAGTGAAACGGTGTATTTTGACCTATAAAAGGTCTTCTCATCATTGTAATTAAATCATCATTCAATATTCAATTTTACTATGGTTAATTTTTGGAATTCATGTGGGTTTTAGAGTTTTAGTTTGCTTCAAGTGGTATCAGAGCCTCGTTTGGCTAATCTGGGCCTTTGGCCTTAATTCTCAAACCTTGTCAATTTTTGGCTTGTCGCCTTATTTTAGGGTTTCCCTAAAATATTGGACATTGTCCAAAAGAGAAAGAAAAACGTAAAAAAAGATAAAAGAAAAAAAAAGTGAAAAAAAAGAAAGGAAAAGGAAAGTAAAAAAAAGATAAGATAAGTAAAACAAACACATGGTTTTTCTTTTAAAGTAAAACAAACACATGGTTTTGCTTTCCCGCTTCAACCTAGGTTTTGCTTTTATTTGAATTATTATAATATATTTATAATAGTTCAATTTTTTGTTTTAGTATATAAAATAATAAAATAAATATTTTATTATATAATAATTAGTATAATAATTAATTATTATTCCTTAAACCTCACCATTCTTAATAAAACAAAATTCCTCCCTGCATAAGAAAAATGGTAGAAATGAATGAAACTAAAGAAAGAATGGAAAAATTAGAGCTTAACCAAGCCCAAGGTTCTAAAAATAGTGAGGGTTTACACTCAAGACTCAACCACATTGAAGGAGAACTACACAAAAGAAAAATCGAATTATCAGAGACTATCAAAAAAGAAGTCAATGTAGCAATATCTTGGGAGATGGAAGGTGTAAAGAGAAACATCACAGTATTGTTCGAATCCAGGTTAAGCAAACTCAAGCATCATTTGGAAAACACAATTACTACATTAGTGTGCAATATGTCAAACAAAGACCAACCATCATCAAATTCAAGGCATCATAAGACAATTCCTCCCAAAAGAGGAATTCCACAAGAAGAGTTCGATCACGATCTCTCTCCAAATCATGAGCAGTCACTTTCTCCTACAAAAAGGAATGGATATCAAATGAAACCCAAGTTAGAATTTTCAAAATTCAATGGAGACACAAAACGGAGTGTGGCGTGGATCAACAAGGTAGAATAATTGTTTTCCATACACAATATCACAGCTGACGAGGAAATGATAAAATATGCCTCTATGCAACTAGAAGAGTGGGATTACAACTGGTACATGTGGTGAAAGGTTACAACACAGGAAACTAAGCACAAGTGGAGAACATTCAAAAACGATTTCTTTAAGAGGTTTGAAGACTTAAAAGAAAAATACTTCTTCACAAAACTTACCAGACTACAGCAAAAAGGCGATTTCGATGAATACACCGACGAATGGGAAGCCTTGGCGACATGTGTGCCATAACTCATAGAAAGTCAATGCCTATATACTTATGTGTACGGACCAAAACCCTATATAAGAGATGAACTAGAGATACTAAATGTATCAACCTTGGACAAGGCGAGATGCAAGGCAAAAATCATTGAAGAAAAATTAAAAAAGGCATGGAACAAAAACCATGACACAGATAGAATGTCTATTCCAAATACCAAAACTGACACCAAATACCAACCACCACATCTAAGGAATGACAAAAAAACCACCTTAGAATCCCAATGGATGAAAGAAGGAAAGTGTAAGTATTGTGGAGAGAAGTGGGACCCAAGACACAGATGTTTAAAAAAAGAGACCACCAAGAACTTATATCAATGTGAAGCAGAAGAAGAAGACAAGTTAGATAGCGATGAATCTGACATAGAAGAGACTCATGACATTGAAAATCCCTTGTCAGATTTAGAATATGAAGAAACTCCCAAAATATCAATTGCATCCATAATAGGAATACACCAACCACAAACATTAAAATTAAAAGGGCATATAAAAAATAACAATGTTGTAGTCCTATTCGACACAAGAAGCACCCATAATTTCATCGATGTAAGTGTTGCAAAGAGGCTTAACCTTTTCAAATATCCAGTACCTAACATGAAAGTAATGGTAGCATATTGAAAGAAGATCGAAAAAGTAGGGAAATTCCACAAAGTTAAGCTGCAAATACAGGACTATAACCTTGAGTCAGAATTTGCCGTAGTGCCCTTAGGAGGAGTTGATGCAGTATTAGGAATTCAGTGGTTGAAAACACTAGGTACCTACTCAGCAAACCAACAATAACACTTTATAAAGTTTAAATGGCAAGGAGAAAGATACAAATTATATGGCTTCCAACCCCCTCGCACGCAAATTCTGTCATCCCAAAAAATGGAGAAGCTAATTCGAAAAGGAGCACCAGCATATGTCATAAAATGCCAGGAGATGGAATTATTAACTTTAGAATTAGTTAAACCATATCATCCAGATATCTAAGGATTAATCCAAAAATACAAAAAAGTATTCAAAGACCTCCCCATGGAGTTACCACCAGAAAGGAAGATCGAGCTTGTCATCGAAATCAAGTCAGGATTCAGCCTAGTCAATGTTAAAACCTATAGGTATCCACACCACCATAAGACAGAGATTGAAATGTTAATCCATGATTTATTGAAATGCGGAGTAATTACAGAAAGTTAAAGTCCTTATGTTGCACCAGTAGTACTGGTACGAAAGAAGAATGGATCATTTAGGCTATGCATCGATTACAGAGGACTAAACAAAATAACTATTAAACACAAATTCCCCATTACATTTATCAATGAAATGTTGGACGAACTGCATGGCGCAAGGTACTTTTCAAAATTAGACTGGTACTTTTCAAAATTAGACTTAAGGTCAGGATATTACCAAATCAGAGTAAGGCTAGAAGATGTGGTGAAGACAGCTTTCCGAACCCATGAGGGACATTATGAATTTAAGGTAATGCCTTTTTGGCTAACTAATGCCCCAACGACATTTCAAGCAACCATGAATAACCTATTCTATTCATTCCTAAGGAAGTTTGTATTAGTGTTTTTCGATGACATCCTTATATACAGTAAGACATGGAAGGATCATCTCACAAACCTAGAACATGTGCTCTCTATTTTAAAATAAAATCAGTTATATGCCAAGATGTCCAAATGCACGTTCGGTAAAGAATAAGTGAGTTATCTTGGACACGTAATATCTAAAGAAGGAGTCAAGGTTGATCCAGAAAAAATAAAATCCATCACAAAATGAACCAACCCTACTAACATCTCCAAGTTAAGAGGATTCCTTGGGATAATGGGATACTACAGAAGATTCATTAGGAATTATGCACACAGAACCGCACCCTTATCCAACCTTCTAAAAAAGAATGCATTTCATTGGAATGAAGAAGCCACAAAATGTTTTGAAGCCTTAAAAGGAATTATGTCCTCCACACCTATATTAGCTACCCCAGACTTCTCCAAACCATTCATGATAGAATGTGATGCTTCAGGTTATGGGTTGGGAGCAGTACTAATGCAAGATTAACACTCGATAGCTTTTGAGAGCAGGAAATTAAACAAGCAAGAACAATTGAAGTCTACATATGATAAAGAAATGCTGGCAATTATGCAGGCATTGGTAAAGTGTCGACAATACCTCTTAGGGAGAAAATTCATGATCCGCACAGACCATAATAGTCTTCAATACCTACTTCAATAGAAAACGTTGTCCATAGAACAATAGAAGTGGATAGAAAAGATCGTTGCTTTTGACATGGAAATAATACACAAAAAGGGAAGGAAAATGTAGTCGCAAATGCACTCTCCAAAAAAGATGAGGATATTACCTCTTACTCCATCTCAGTCGCAATTCTAGAATGGCTGAATGAAATACGAAGTGAATACGCTAAGGACCTAGAAACAAGCACGATAATTAACAACTCCAACCATGATCCCAAGTTTGAATGGAAAAATGATATTCTTTGGTATAAGGGGAGGATTTATTTGAACTCAAACTCTAAATTCAGGGTTAAAGCAATAAAAGAATCCCATGATTCAACAACCACTAGAAATATAGGTTTCTTCAAATCTTATTATAATGCAAGAAGATCATTTTTATGGAAGGGAATGCAGAAAGATATCCAGCAATATGTGGCAGAATGCAACAATTGCAAGAGAAACAAAAGTGAAAATGTTTTAACCCCAGGGTTACTGATCCAACCCCTACATATTCCAAACTAGAAATTGGAAGAGATATCAATGGATTTCATCGATGGGTTACCTCCGTAAGAAGGAAAGAACAAGATCCTTGTAGTGTTCGATCGATTAACCAAATTTTCTCACTTCATGGCAATAAAAAAACAGACACGGCAAAATAAATTGCAGAAGTATTTTGAAAAAATGTCTACAAATTGCATGGCTTCCCAAAAGTCATCGTTAGCGACAGAGATGCAAAATTTAATGGAAAATTTTGGAGGGAATTCTTTAAACAAATGGGCACATCACTCAATATGAGCTCAGCTTACCACCCCCAAACATATGGTCAGACTGAATTCATAAATAAATTCTTAGAAGCATATCTACGTTGTTTCGTAACAGATAAACAAAACCATTGGTCTCAATGGTTACACTTATCAGAATGGTGGTACAATTCAACATACCACACCTATGCAAAATGACCCCTTTCCAAGCGTTAGATAGGTATGAACCTCCAAATTGGAAGGAGTTAGTTCTGAACAACACTACTGTTCTAGAAGTAAGGAACCAACTAGAGAAATTCCAAAAAACAATTGAATTACTCAAGGATAACTTAATCATGGCAGAGAATCGCATGAGGCAACAAGAAGATCAATGCAGAACCAAAAGATAATTTGAAGTAGGAGACTGGGTATTCGTAAGACTCCAACCCAATAAATAGGTATCCCTTAAAAGTGGAGGGAAACACAAGTTGGCCCCAAAGTTCTATGGACCGTACCATATTATCCAAAAGATTAGTCAAGTGGCATATAAATTATAGTTGCCTGATAAAAGTCATATCCACAATGTCTTTCATGTATCATGTCTCAAAAAATTGTTGGGTAAACATCAAACAATACAAACAATACTTCCTATGTTAGATGATGAAGGAAGGGTCATTTGGGAACCTGAGGCAATCATTGCAATCCGAGAAAGAAAACTCTGTTCTCGAACACTCAAGGAATATCTCGTTAAGTGGAATAATTTTCCAAATGAAGACGCGTCATGGGAGATAGAACAATTTCGTCAACAATACCCCTCCTTACCCTTGCTTTGAGGACAAAGCATTCTAAAATACGACGATAATGTTATGTATCTAATATTAGGAGCAATTATTTTAATATTAATGTAGTATTAATTAAAACATAGGATCACACACTTTTAGTGAAATGGTGTATTTTGACCTATTAAAGGTCAAAATACACTGTTTCACTGAAAGTGTGTGATCCTATGTTTTAATTAATACTACATTAATATTAAAATAATTGCTCGTAATATTAGATACATAACATTGCCACCCTATTTTAGAATGCTTTGTCCTCAAAGCAAGGGTAAGGATGGGTATTTTTTATGAAACTGTTCTATCTCCCATGATGAGTTTTAGTCCACTTCATAGAGGGCCTTCCAAAACTAGTAGCCCTTGAGGGACATTACACCTCAATAATTACTAAACAGTGACAGTATGAGAAACAATTACATTGTTCTTCAATCGCTACGGGTGCAAGTGTTATCTCTTTTCTACTCACCCTCCCAAGGAGCTAAAACAACCTTGTGTCTATCTCACGTATTGAAAGTTTCCCCCACTCACAAGATCCTATGTGATTCCCTAGGAAAAGAAACTATGGTTACCACTTCACAATCGGTGGTCAGGTAGGGAAACCATCAATATAGGATAACTCACATAGAATAGATATCTTAAGAAAGTGATGTCACCCCAAGGACTTGTGACTTAACTGAGATATTGTAATGTGCTCATATCCCACCAAAGAAGCAAGAGGGGGGCTACCACCCTTGCTAATTTGGATCAACCTTGTGCTCAGCACTTGTGTTAGAAGAGCTTTCCTGGAAAGCACTCTTTTCTAATAATGGATTTGAATCTATTCAATCAATACTAGTTTCAAATTTTTGTGGCTTTGGAGTGTTAACTAACCATCTTAACCCAAATCCCTAGCCTAATATTTTTGGTGATATCAAATATAGAATCTTGGTTTTTTTTAGAATAAGTGTTGATTTTGAAGGTAATTTGATTAGTTTCAAGGAGTGGTGGTGAAACTGATGGTGTTGTGACTTATAATACTGAACCAATCCAATGCACATATATTGAATACTCTTTCCTTTATTTCAATGAACTTCTATACTATGGAAGAGTAATAGGTTCTTTGAGATCCTTCAGACATGCATGTTGCAAAATAAAATCACTTTTATAAATTTGAAAAAATAAGTTTTTCAATTTTTTAGCAAGGGTTCAAGAGGTTGGATTCAAACATAAGATGTGTTAAATTTTCTTCAACTATCACTAATGAGAAACGAAAAATGTTTGAATGTTCAATGTTTTTCTTGTTTCTAATAATTCTCTTAAATTGATGTTTACATGTAGGATCATGATTCAATTTTGATTTTTCATGACAAGCATTTACACTTGAGATCCACTTTCTCTTTCGGAGGACCACTTGAAAGCGCAAGTGAAGAGGATACTCTTGGCTCGATAATATGCTTCAAAACTTCAAAGGATTCCTATTACACTTGAGATCCACTTTCTATTTCAGAGGACACCTGAAAGTGCAAGTGAAGAGAATACTCTTGGTTCGACAATATGCTTCAAAACTTCAAAGGATTCCTATTACACTTGAGATCCACTTTCTCTTTCACAGGACCACCCAAAAGAAAAAGTGAAGAGGATACTCGTGGCTCATAATTTTTCTTAAAAATAAACCTATCTATTACGCTTGAGATCCCTATTTATATTTCACAAGATCTCTCAAATGTGTGAGTGAAGAGGATACGTAGGGCTCGAACACAACTTATCTTAAGAATCTTGAATGTAACAAAAAAATATCCTCTCATTGTGTTTGTATTGATCTTGAGTGATAGGTTCGTATTTTGATCATTTATGAGAATTGGATCTTAAATGATGGTTTTAAAAGTGTCTTAGTTGTGATTTCAAGTTGTATGGTAGGTCATCAAGTTCATGTGACTTCACAATTCATGGCGTAAAGGTTCATAAATTGAAACAATGTGTTCAGTTCTTTAGTTTTCAACAATTTCCTTCTGCAAATGTGTGATTAAAATGACCAGATTAGAAAAAAATTCATACTTTCAAGAGTGAAATAAAGGACCTAAATGGTAAACATGTCATAAACTTTCATATCCGAACAATACTAAAAAAAACTACTCAAAGTGATTTTTCCTAGTTTTTTTCAGGAGTTTTCCTAGCCTTCCAAAATTAAGGGAAAATGTCCCCAAATCCTTCAAAAATGCTCCCAAATCATCCAAAAAGGACTCAACAAGTGTTTTATATGACAATTAGGGTTTTTCAAAGTCTAAAATGAACTCAAACCAAGGCCAAAAATCAGTGATCTAAAAAATTTCAAACTCAAGCCAAAATGTACACAAAACTTTAAAATCCTTTAAAAATCCCTAAATATTGATAAAAGGGAGGAAAATACTATATAAAACGTATGTTAGAACATTATTAATACATCTACAGCAAAAAAAATCAACTTAAATGCTTCAAAAATGAAGATTCAACCATAAACAAAATCAAGAATCGTGACTTTTCACACTCTGGCCGACACACTGTTGTTATGGATGAATAGAGTGAAATTGGTGCACTGTGTAGTTAATGAAAGGGAGCCATGGGAGGATAGATATCTATGTATCGCATTAAATTTCTCCAACAAGTTAAAGAAGAAGAAAAAAACCAGATACATAACCCAAAATATTGATAAATGAAAAATTAAGGGTGGAATCAGGTCAGTTTTGACCTCCAGAACTGATCTAAAGCCTCCTAAGAATAACATAAAGCATGCATCAAAAGATTGAAAAGGTAAAAAACACCCAAACAAGGGGAAAAACTCAAGAAAAATAGTTTCAATAGAAGAACCCCTTAGCTCCCCAACGGATTCGCCAATCTGTTAGTGGAGTATTCTACAACTGAAGCAATATCATACTCTCCTATTTATATGGGGTGGGTGAAGCCCAATTGATAGAAAACAAATCAATTATCACAATCACCCTAAGATCTGAAATATTTTTCCATTGAGTTTGAGAAGGGGAGGAAGAGAGGAGAATACATCTTCATAGCCTTTTTGTTTGATGGAGTCCCTTGATGGTTTTCCTTGCATCTGCTTGAGTCTCCTTCACACCTACAAATATCACTACCCAATCCTTCCTACCAAACTATCTTTAAGAAATATGGGTTAGATCTAATTTCCTACCAATTCTACATCCAACATGAAGCTTAAATGGAAAACATTGAAAAAGAATTGGGAAGAAAATTGAATTGATTCATAATAGATGAACATGGAGAAATACTTACAACCCTTGAAATTTCCTTCCTTATACATAGCCTATACCTACTCCTCTACCATCCATGCCTTTTATGCCAAAAAATTTGTGGTAGAAAAGTGATTTCTAGCCCTCAATTCCTCCAGCATGCCTTTGCTCTCTAATTTATCTCATCTAATTCACCTCATATTCTTTCCTTTTATAGGATTGTGCTTCGAGCACCCAATCTCTTAATCGCGAATGTGGGATTAGTATTTTTGAATATTTTTTATTATTTCCTTAAAAATACCCACTTTACCTAGTTTTTAGGCATCAAACTTGATTTTCAGTATTTCCAGGACAATTAATACCCATATTAGGCACTTTTTCCACTATGTGAGTTATAAGAATTGGGTTTTGGCCCTTAAGTGGTCATGGATTTGGCCTCTTTAGATCCACGTTGTCTTCAAGCATTCCTTCCTTTGTGGAAGCAGTGGTCAAATGAGAGATTTAAAGTCTCAATTGTTCAAAAAATATGATCTTCATGTTGCAGGTGAAGTAGGAATATGTTTTCATACCAACACTCTCAAGGGTGTTCATTTTATTATTAACACTTGACAGATTAGGAAATTGTTTTATGCACCTATGGGGGGATTTTGACTTTTTAGTAATCATGGTTTTGTGTTGATTTGAATAGAATCCTTATGCATTTGAATATATGATGTAATTATATATTTAGATAGTGTATTTTTTCATAAGGTTGGATGAGATAAAATTATTCAATATAAGTTTTTATTATGCTCCATTTACAGTCTCCAATTTGAGTGAATCTATGCATGTTTTACAAGCAATTTTGTGAGTTCAATTTATCTAAGCTTGGGATTAATTTCCACATGGTATTAGAGCCTTGGTAGCTCAATTGTTATCCTCTTCTATTGCTTTTGTAGGATCGACATCACTCACTGGTAATGCAGTTTTTCTTTTCAAGGACGCAGTTGCTGAAGAATGGATCAATCTCACCATATCATCTTGACTCTATTCAACTACTTCGAATGCAAGGCACAAATGGAGATTTTGATGAGAAGTAAAGGCCTCTACAGAGTGACTATTGCAACTTATGCTGATCCTAATGAAGCTATAGAGAATATTAAGTGGCATAATAGGAGATATAAGGTGTATGGTATCTTGTGTCTCAACATTTCTAGAGACCTTCTTTTCCATACAGATGGATTAACATCACCAAATGAAGTATGGGAGAAGCTTTAAAATTTATTTGGAGATATATATGAAATGAGGGGACATAAATTGGAGAATGAGTTGATTTCACTGAGTACAAGAAGCTTCAAATCCTTACAAGTTTACCTATCCAAGTTCAAAGCACTAGTTTTTCAGTTGAAATAGCATGGTATCGAAAAGAAGGATGAAAAGCTAGTATTTTCCATTCTTTCAAAGCTTGTCCCTAAGTATTCAGTATTTGTATCAAACTTATATGTTGCTAAGTTGATAAGTCAAAACTAAAAGATGCCTTTACTGGAAAATTTCATGGAATCCTTGACTCAGGAGAAAGACAAGTTGGTCATGATGGGCACCATCAAACCTTCCAAACATCAATCCTTGGTTGCTGGAGATTCAAAGGTGTAATCCAAAGGAAAGAAGAAGGATAAGAAACCTCCTGATCAAAAGGGAGACAAGTCCAAGTCTCATGAGGAGTCCTCAAACTCTAAGAAGACGAATTCCTTGAAGAAGAAAGGTAAAGGTGATATGAGAAAGTGTGCATATTGTGGTAAGGGATTTCATCCTGATAGCTCTTACATGAAGAAATAAATCGATATGTTGATTCAAATCTTGAAAAAAAACAACATCTCTCTTCCTGAAGGTGCAAATAAGAAGGAAGGATGATCAATTTTTGAAGACAAGGAGAGAGTCCATTCCCTGTTTGCAAGCATTGTAACATATATTTCCTTTATCACCGATTTTGTAGATTTAAGGCACATGGTTTCGACAAGGGAGGCCTTATTCTCTCTCGATGATTCGAATGGTCAACATATTTTGTTTGGAGAAAACTCTCAAACTAAAAGTAAGGGAAAGGGTAGAATATATATTGACCATGGTTCCTTCAATAATGTTTTATATGTCCCAAGTCTTGCTACTAATGTCTTGTCGGTTTATCAGATGACCCACATTGGGTCTCCTAAGAAGGTTTTATTTACTCCCAGTGATGTTGAAATCTCTTATATTTTGAATGGAGATTCATTTCTAGAGGTTTTGTGGATCACAGTTCGAAAGTGTACAAGTTCTCACACTTCATGCCCTTCTCAAACCCATATGATCTCCTCACTCATGCTAATGAAGTTAGAAAGATTTGGAATGAGATTTTTTTCCATATAAATTACAATTAACTTTCATATTTTTGTGACCAATAAATGGTCATAGGGTTTCCTAAAATAAAATTTTCCAGAGTCTGTTTAGGATGGATTCTAGGAAATCACTAAGAGCATAAGTATGAGAAATTCAATCATGAGAGAACCTCTACACCTATTGATCTTATCCACAGTGAAATTTCTCTCTATTTTCCTCATATTTCCATGATTCAATCCAATTATATTCTAACCTTGGTATATGAATTTTCCAGATATTGTTGGGTTTACTTCCTCAAGCACAAGTCTAAATTTTTTGACCTCTTCAAGGTTTTTAAAGCCTTGGTTGAGAACCAGTCTGGAAGAAAAATCAAGGTCCTCATATCTAATAATGGAGGTGAGTATGTCAAGTATGATTTTATTCAATATTGTGAAGATGTAGGTATCCATATGCATCACTCCATCCCCTATACACCTCATCCTAATGGTGTTGCTGAGAGGAAGAATAGATCCCTCAAAGACATGGATACTTGTATGATGGACTCTAAGACTTTACCACCAATGTTTTGGGCTGCAGATATATATTTTCATCCTACATCCAGAATAGGTTTCTTCACAAGCATCTTGATGGAATCATGCCTTTCAAATATTGGAGTGGACACAAGCCTGATGTGCCTCATTCCAAGATTTTTGGCTCTAAGGCTTGGGATAGAATTCTAACTGAAAAGAGGAAGGATTTGGAACCCCAAAGTCAAGAGTGCCTATTTGTTTGGTATTATGAATATCAAAAAAGTATAATCTGGTTGACATGATCAGTCAAATATCCTTTATTGAAAGGAGTGTTCATTTTGAAGAAGAGCCTATGCCAACAATACAAATTGGAGAGTCCTCTTCACCACCACCACCTCTGACTGTAAGTGAAGAGGATGATAAGTTTTTTTATTCTATATGTATGATAATGATCATTTAATTTCATATCCTAACATACCTACAAGGACAAATTGGGAATCAAATACCATTCATGCAGCTGGGGAACTAGCTGGGAATCCTAGTGATCCTATAAGAACTAGATCTCAATTTGAGAGTGCATTTTTTGTCAACCATTTATTTGCTTAGAACTGTTGTGTAATGGTTGAATAATATCCACAAACATATGAATAATCATATGAATATACAATATGGAAAACACCCATGAAAGAGGAATATCATTCGCTCCAGAAGAATGAGACATGGGAACTAGTGAATCTCCCACCAAGGAGAAAGCAAGTCAAGTGAAAATGGGTATTCAAGACAAATTTTGTTGATTAAGTCTCTCCTATGAAGTATAAGGAAATTTTATTTTCCAATGGATACTCCCAAGTACAAGGAATTGACTACAATGAGACCTTTGCACCGGTGGCAAAGATGGACTCCATAAGACTAGTTTTGGCCATCACAGCTTCCAAACAATGGGAGGTACATCACATGGATGTTAAGAGTTCATTTATACATGGATATATAAAATAAGATATATATATATGCAGAATCCATAAAAAAATTTACTAATCCATCTATTGTGTGCAGGTTGAAGAAATCACTATATGGGCTAAAACAAGCTCCTATAGCTTGGTATGCCAAGATTGATGGCGTTTTGCTATCACAAAACTATATTAGATGCAAGTATGATCCAAATGTCTATTTGAAGCTGATTCATGGTTAAATTATAATAATTTTTTTGTATGTGTATTACCTTTTGATCACAAGAAGTTCCATGAAATAAATTTAATCCTTGAAGGGTTCAATGAACCATGCTTTCTCCATGACCGATTTGGGATTATTGAGCCAATTTTTGGGGCTTGTATTCTCAATCGGATCTTGGAATCAAGGAAAATAGGTTGAATTATGATTCATACTTGATAAAAAATTTCAACATGAAGTATTTCCATACATGATATCCTTTCCTTTTAGGATTTAAGCTTGAAGAATCACATTCCGCTCCATTGGTAAACAATACACTATATAGGCAACTAGTTGGTTTTCTTCTTTATTTGAACCATACTCGACCTGATATATATTATTTAGTGAGTGTGAAATTTATACACATGGATAATCCTCATGAAATCCATTGGTTGGAAGAAAAAATGATCTTACACTTCGTGTAGGGAACAAGGACACATTGGATTCACTATGTTGCAAAATATAACCTGAAGTTAGTTTTTCTTACTGATTTTGATTGGGAATGTGATAAAAATGATAGAACATGAACTTATAGATATATTTTTATGATTTTATATGGTCCAATCATATTTTCAAGTAAAAATAAATGTGCCATTGAAATTTCATCTACAGAGGCAAAATACAGAGGAGATGTGAATGCAACTACTCAATGTTTGTGGTTGCAGGGTATACTTGGAGAGTTTGGGATTAAATCTGAGACTTCTACACTCACATGTTGTGAAAAAAAAAGTACCATTTGAATCTCAACTAATCCAACACATATGTAGTGAAACAAACACATAGAGATCCATATGCACCACATCTGAGGGCTTGTCCATGACGGGATCACTGCTCTAATCTATTACACATCATCTGAGCAAGTTGCAGACATCTTCACCAAGGCGTTTTCTAAGAAGACTTTCAGAATCTCAAATAAATTATGGGGATAGTTTATAATATGGTGAATACATATTGAAGACAATATTTCACAAAATTTTGTTCATGTCCATGTTTAAGGTAGGATTTTCCCCTTTGTGGTTTTGCCTCTTTCCTTGTTTTATATGGAGAAGCAGTATGTAAAGGGTGACTAAGAATTGTTTATAGGAACTATATATTTGATATATTTATGATATTTTAAATAATTTAGTATTAAAATGGCATTTAAAATAATCAAAAACCATTCCCATACTTAGGATATAATATTTAATCATTTTCATTTAATTCCTAGGTCCTACACTAGCTAGTTGGAATCCACTTGCTTCCTTATGGTCAAAATTTCCAAAACATCCTAGAGGGACACTTTGGAAATATTATGGATAATATTTTGAAAACCCTTCATACTTCCTAGTTTAGTAAGTGCGCATTCCTTCCTTATCCATAATTAGAGTGTTTTTCAACAGTTTTTAAGGCAAAAGGTAAAGCTAGTCTTAAGGAAACTGCCTTGTTTTTTGTACAACTCACCCTCCTTATTTTTATCTTCCCAAATCATGATTTTATCCATTTTCCTTCACTTATAAGTTGTGTTAGCACTGAAATTTGCACACCAAATTTTGGTTTATGGCAGCACATTGTCCAAAATGTCCAAAGGTGACACTGCCAAAACTTCAAAATTCAATAGCATTTGCTTAAAAAACCTCAAGTGCTCATGTCACGCATGGTTAACTTCTATACATATCAAATTTGTTTTGAATTCATATGGCTGACTTGTTTTCGTTTAATTTGGGGAAAAAATTAAAAGTTTTTTATCATTTCCAATGAAAGCGTTAACCTTGAAGTTGTCATGGTTTTCATTAATGTCAACCAAGTGGCTTCATCATTGATTGTCATGAGTCAACCTATATTTTTTTGGGTAATTTTATGTTACGTTACAACATATCCCCCATACTGGGCTATAGAGCACCTAATTCCTCCTAGTGCAATCATCATTAACCTCATTATATGAGTCATCAAATTCAGCCTCCTCATTCTTATCCTCATCCTCATTATCCATGAGAGGGACATTTCCCCTCATTATATCATGGATAAATTGGGAATCTATTACTATCCACCTCATGGTGGAATAACACGCGGGATGTGCTCGATAACATACTCCAATCATCACATTATCAAGATAAATCCACTGATCATTAGTAATTCCGTCTAATAACTAGCTAATATCTAGCTAAGATGGCCTTGGAACCATGTCATCACCATTGTTCTATGGGAATAGAATAGTCCCCTTGACCTTTTCCCATCTCCATCGAAAGTCCAATGGGTGGCATTGATCCACATTTGAACACACAAGATATGAGTAATTAATACAATGTTTCACAAAAATAAATCTAGATACCATATATTATAGTATGTAAATACAACTAAAAATATTATAATGTGTACTCATACATACCACTTAGTCCCCATGATTTTCTTAGTGTTTTTTGTAACTCTATCTCTTTCCAAAAAACATATAAATAAATAGGTAATCCTCAATGAATTTTGTAGGTTGGTACCACTCTACTAAAAATCCCTTTGCATATATGTTTCCACACAACCGCCTCCACTCCCTATCATCATCTCATTTCACTAGTACATCCAAGGCTTCATTGCTTCAACATCTCATATATTGACATGGGGTCACAATGTTGGTACTAGCTCAAAGAGAAGCCACATAGGAAGGTTCCAAACCCAAATTCATCTCATCCATGAATATAATGGTTAGGTTTTTAATACACTATCATAAAAAATATTTAGGACAACCCAACACCTTCTCTATGATCATCATCTGACCTCTATATATCTTATGGTTCTCGCATGACCCTAGTACTCGTACAACACCTGCAATCACTGCTTATGTCTCTAGGATCACTATGTTTGTCAGAGGATGGAGGAACCGTACCCCATCCTTGTAGTGGGTGGCTAGTATCTCCTCCATGCAATCAACATCTCATGGTTTCATGGAATTAATATGAAATATGAATCCCAACTTTGAGAGTCCAATCAAGAAGTAGGAATATAGAAGGGTAAGCTCAATCCTATCACCCTATACAATGAGTGATAGCTAAGTTCAATCCACTCTTGTTGTAGAATGAAAGACCGAACATTAGGGTCTCAATACTCAATGATAGTATTCAATAGTAGTATCACCACCCTCGTTAGTGGGTTATCAAGGAACTTGACTAACCCATACCTGGTGAGACTATACCTCACTAGGGAATAATATTTGATGGCTCTCCTGATCATCCGAGAAAAATTGATCTCCCTCCATTAAAACATCTTCTTGCATCAAATTTCAAAGTTAGTAAGAAATTTTTCTAACAAAATTGTGAACTTGATCATGCTTTTCCCATTGAAAAGAGAAACCATCTATTGCACCTGGTTGGCCAAAAACCGTGACTTGGTTGCACTTTTCCTCTACCTAGTCATGACCTGAGTTCATTCCTTTGCATATAATATGAATGACCTCATCATGGCTTTCCTTATGATAGGAACAGCCCAATCACACATTTCCCTCCAACAAGTGTGACCTGATCATGCTTATATGGTATTTTCTCGCAACTAGTGTTGCAGGAAAATCCCTAATAGGCACGGTCCATGATAGAAACCATCCAGGGTTCTGCATGATACTTTGAGGGACTATTGTAAAAAAACAAATGGATGAAATTGAAAATTATGGATATACTACTAACCTAAAACACACAGAACTTGAATCTAATAGATGAAATGGGAGAAATCAACACCTAAATATCTAAACCCCATGAGCTCCTCTAATATTGAAAAATAAAAATGATAGCTAGGGTTATGGTTCCCACCCCTTTTATATTTATTTAGGAATAATTATATTTCATCATGTATGGTATCATACAACATTTGTTTGAAATGTCGTCCATACGAATAGAATCCTGGTTCTGCACTCTTCTTCATTACATGATATTTTTTGTGTGATTGATAAAGTTTTTTAGAATCCCTTGTTTCCCTCATTTCCATTCATACATAATATAATATGTATACTATGTTATATGTTTCTTGAACATTTGGTGTTATTTCCAACCATATCGTTACACTTTGGTCTTGTTTCCATGTGTGTAGGTCCAAGTTGTAGCGAACACCGCCTATCTCAACATGCGTTGTTTTCTTGTAGGTATATTCCTTCAAACTAACATATAAGTTATTTTTCTATTCATAGCATCATATGAATAAACTTGGTTTGATCCCATTTATACTTGTAGGAGCTCCTATGTTTAGGTAAGTGGCCCAACCAAACTACCCTTTCATTCCTCCTTTCTCGATAGTAGATCCTCTCTTATGTGCGTGTTGTTTATTAATACCCCTTATGTCACTGGGTTCTCATGTCGATTCATTTCTCCTAGGATTGGGAGTCAATATAGTTTTTGAATTTAGTTGTATATTCTTATTCATTTTCGCTCATTTTCATACCCCCAGACTCCCACATTTATGACATTTTGATGTTTTATTTTACATTTTCATTATCCCACCACCTCACCCATATTATACAAGTTACATTATTTTGGCACCATTCATCTTCCTCTAAGTAAATTACCATGAGTTTTCTACCCCTGGTCTCTTCCATATTCTATCACATGATCCAATGATTCACTTTGTTATACATTGGAAAATTATCTCCTTGCATCCCATTTTTCTCTTAGGTACTCATTTACTTGGGAAACCATTTTAAACAATGATCCCTAGAACTACTACAAATTGTATATGATCTCTTATGGTAGTTTCCTTGGTCACCTTTATTCAAATCATTTTAAAGTTTGACACCCATGGAGTCTTCCTTATATTATCCTCCCCCAGAGTAAACTTTAGTTCCTCCATTTTCCCTCCATCAGTATCACCATTGTAATTATGTCCCTTGGTTATCCTTCATTGTATCCCTCCCTAGATATCATCATGAGTTTATTAAATTATATCCAAGTCATCCTCGCTTTCATGCTTTGAATAAAGGAAGTTTGAGTCACCCATTTAGTGGTTTACATACCCCCATTTGGTGTCTTAATTCCACTTCTCTTCATTATGTAGTGACATCCATCTCACTACCAAAAAAAAGACTAGTTGCCTTGTTGTCAGTGGGTATCCATCTATTAACATCAACACCTGTATTCCATAGGATTTATCTAGAGGAATATTATGCATTTGTAACACCCCGGTTTTGACCCCGTTGCATTAAACGTACATGATGTATATATTGTAATGAATCATGGTGTGGAGCTAAAGGCAAAATCCCTGCCATTGATTGAATTGTGTTATGTTTCGGTGAACAGAATCGTTGCCGATGGTCTATCATGGTATACGAAATATATTAAGTATTTTCATCATGTAAATATCCATCTTTAATTAAAATTAACCCCAAATAGCTATGTTCACGGAAACTAAATTGAGAAGGGGCATGATTCTCACAAGGATAAGGGGGGGGGAATTGTCAAACCTTGGGCTATGGAAGAAAAATCCATGTGTCACCACCCTGTTTGAATTGCTCAACTTCCCTTGTCTTATCCAACTACCACCTTAAATGTTCTGCTAAGTAGTTGAGGTAGTTATTGTTTGGGAGTGGGGGTGGAAGGATTGTCAGTCCTTGCCCACCCGCACACTCCACCAGCAATGGAACCTCATGTTGGGAAAATGAAGCGAACTATCCAGGATTTCCACTCTCTCCACGATGGTGCTGAAAGGAAAATACACTCCCGCACTCCCCACTCATGACTCTCCATTGTCTATTCATCCTCACGCAGGGACGATTATCTATTCATTTTCTCATGCACAGGCTTCTTTCCTGTTTTGGTCTCACGCAGCCAGGAGAAGGAGCCATTTTCCATTGTCATTCACATTTTCCATAGAGATGAATCTGGGGTGTTTCCAATCATATTTGGGATCTGGTGTAAATCTTCTCTCATGCACTGGGTTCTATGTTATTGTTACTCACACCACAAGCTGGGGGCCGTTTGGTCACTATCACCCACAAGTTTCCCTTGTGAATAAGCCATTCATGTTCTGAGTGTGCAGGTTTTTCCATACAAATTTTGTGGACTGTGTGGGTGTATGTTTTCCTTACAGGCTGGTATGGCCATGTAAATTTCCTGTCACCTCATTGTTGAGATCGGGGGCTGTTTTTCTTCCCCTAAATTGTGGTTGCCTCCGTTCTTCCCAAGATTCATGGGTTTGCTGGGGTCTCCCTTACGTTTTGGTTGCTATAGATTGTTTTGGAGTCATTTTGGCCATGATAGGGCCAAGAGAAACTGGGCTTGCTGGGGTCTCCCTTACATTTTGGTTGCTGTAGATTGTTTTGGAGTCATTTTGGCCAAGATAGGACCAAGAGAAACTTAGGAATTGTTTTCCTTGCCCAAGATGTGAATCACTTGTGTGACTGCGTGTATGCAGTGGTTGGTCTTCGGACTGTGTTGGGAGTAGGGATGGGGGTTTGGTTTGCTTGATAAAACTGGTGTGTTTGGAAACCACACAGACAAAGCTAGAGGGTTGGCTTTCTTCTCCACAACCCCTGAATAGCACTGGAAGGGAAGTCAGGGCCTAAGGGACTGTGTAGCAGAGAAGGGACTGATTCCTTGTGTTGGGTGTGTGTGGGTGTCTTGGAAGTCAGGCTAGTTCTGGTGTAGGTGTTCCTAGCTCTATAATGGGCTCACCAACTTAGCATTTAGCCTTTCCCAACTCCTAGATGGCTTGATAAACCTGACCATGTTGGCTTGGATGTCTTGTTGATGGCCTAATAAACCCAACTGTGTTGGCTTGGCTTTGTTTTGTGTATCCTTGGCTATGTGTAAGCCTGCTTGTTCCTTATTCCTTGGAGAATCATGCCTAGCTTGGGGGTGGCAGCGTTGCTGAGAGATTAAGGAGCAAGCTGGCCTATGGTTGGGTGGAACGTTGCAGTGACATAGCTGGTTGTGGAACGAGTTCTTCATAAGATAAGTAACCTTGTCTATTTTACTTCTGCAATTATATTTACTGCTAATAAATTATGATGAACATGTTGAGTGAATGTTTGTTCGCTTCCATTGTGTATGATAAATAATTATGGATCTGTGCATGTTCTACTTCAATGCATTTTATGTACATACATGTTCATGGGGCTTTTATCCTGGATGTTTAATGTTATGGTAGTTTCCTCTTCGCCGGTAGGAGGGTCGAGGACGTTACAGCATTGGCCCAGAAACCATAATTGATGGGTCCCCTAGGACCAACTAAGGGGATACCCTAGTTCCCCTTGTAATGGTTGGCTCTCATGTGCTCAACTTCATCTAATTATAAAACCATTTAGAATCATACAGTATGGTGTGTATGTTATCTAATTTGGTCAAAGTTCATAGACATCATTGACTCCCTCTAGTTTTTTCGTCTATTCTAAAATCTCCTCGATCACTTTCTTCCTATGGTGTGTAGTATACATTATGGAAAGTGATATTGTTTTAGTTTCACTTCCATGGAACTGTTTCTCAAAGTCTTTTAGAACTTTGAGTGACATATAAATAGTTACATCACTCTTTACTAGTCCTTCCATATCTTGGGCCCCTATAATTTTAGCAGGGATTCAATTATTGTGAATTATCAAGGATTCAATTGTTCCTACTCATGTATTTAATATTGTCCATGGTTGGAGCATGATTATGTACTTGGATTGGATCCCTATTTGACCTCAATGATGTATTGTAAAAAAAAAATTGATGTATTGATCAAACCCCTATTGGTACAGATCCTAGATTATATTGAGACATTAACACAAGAATGGTGATGCATCCCTCGTATATATTTGAGATCATTTACACCTCACCTATTTGAGTGATTTGTTTGCAGGAATGGGCCTTTATAGTCCCTTGGGAGGGGTATTTATTTATGTTTTCTCCCTAATATCTTGTCACTAGTGTCCTCACATTCCCTATTGAATGTATTACATCCTTATGGTGTGTTTTGACCATACAATGAATTCCTAACCTCACACATTTGGGGGTAATACGTTAACAACCAAAATTTTATCACCCACTTTGTCATCATTTTCATCACCATTATACATCATAACCAACATTATTAGCACCATTTTTCATCCCATCTCATCCATATGACTTGAGAAAATGACCAAATGACCAAAAAGCTAAAAGTCAAAGCCAAAATTTGACCATAGCTAAAGGGTCACATTTTTTCTTCAAAAAGCACAACCTGGGCCACACATTTTTCCACAAAACCAATGAATTGGTCCCAAAAGAATAATTTAAGTTAACATTCATCATTTCATGATTCTCTAAGGGAAATAGTGTCTAAATGTGTACACACACATTGTCATTATTGAAATTAACAACAAATATAACCTCACACTAACCAATCCACTAAACAATCATTGGAATGGGGAGCATACACATTGGACTTAGAACTTATTTTTACCACTCCTTTGACTATTAAAGAATCCCTCATGATATCAATTTCACATTCATTATTCTATAGTCAAAAGAATTGCCATGCCACCAAATTCTTTCTAGAATGAGAAAGAAACCAAACTCTCCTTTCATATTTCATGACATAGGGAATTCTTACTTGAAACCTCACTGGAAATTGAGGCTACAAGGATACAAATGAACCTTCCCTTAGATCAGATACAGAGTCCTACTAATCTCAATAGATAATAACAAGGCTTGTATTTAACACTTGATTCTTTATATAATAATGAAACCACATTCTTTCACATGATGCACATTTATTTTGTTAGAACAATAATCCTTCATTAGTACCTTAGTTACACTAATTAGTCCATTTTATTGCTTTTTAAGCTTTAATACACTATGAGGTGGACTACGGGTGCTTAGTTGGACATATGCCATGACAAATTGGTGCTTTCACACCCACATGGGCACTCCAGCTCATTCAACTAGAAACATGTGTGACTCCATCATTGCTGTTGCACTCCCATACATTGGATGTGGTTAGATAAGTTGACTTGGAGCGCTTGAGTGGGATTTTGCCCAAATTTGGCCTGATTTTGTGCATTAAATGTTGCAATGAGACTCTAAACCACCCATATTTTCACAACCACACTATCCAACATGTAATAATTGACCCACAACACATCATCCATGTCAACTCAGCAATTCATGGCAGTTTTGGGTGATTTGGGACATGATTGGCCCACCTAGGGGGTTTGATGCCATTTTGGCAATTTTGGCTTGTATGCTTACAATTGGCTTCCAAAGCCTCATGAAACTCCTATGATGTATTATATACCTAATAATAACAAGTTTCATAGTTAGACAGTCCGAAATTATCTTGTTTCTATTCACATTGTGTGTGTAATTTATCTGTAATTTGATGGTTTTTGCTTATTCTTGCACCCAAATTTGATTTGTGAGCTTCACTAACACTCCTATACTCTCCTATGGTTTGAATTACTCACTTTGTGGTTCGAATTCCTCACATGGTATCAGATCTTGTTGGATATTTTTGAGTTGTAGATCAATTCATACTGATTTGAGCTGCATTTTTAGTGGAGTTCCAGATAAAATCGAATTGTTCAGTGCAGACCAATTAGAAATTTCACCACCATCAATGCATGAAGAAATGGAGGCCATGCACATCATGCTAACACCTTCAATTTTTTTATTGGAAGGCAGAGATGGTGATTCAACTGAGAACCAAGGGGCTTTTCAGAGTTACCATGGGCACTAAAGTGGAACCAAACTCTGCTGTTGAGAAAGCCAAGTATTTCAACAAGTTGGATGAGGCATATGGATTGATGTTCCAGAGCATATCAAGAGATATTTTGTTCCACCTTGAAAATTTGACATCATCAAAAGAGGTTTGGTAAAAATTAGAATCTCTATTTGGCAAAATTGATGAGCTACGTGGTCACTAGCTTGAGAATGAGCTTATCAGCATGAGCCTAGTGCACTATGACACAATCCAGGACTTATTCACCAAGTTCAAATCACTTGTGTTGTAGTTAAAACAATGTGGGACTGAGAAGAAGGAATATCAGTTGATCTTATCTATACTTTTGAAGTTGGGGACAGAGTTCTCAGTTTTTGTGAGTACATTCCACTCCGGAAAACTTATACTTCGAAACTGGAAAATGACCAATCTGAAAAAATTCATGGAGACACTCACTCAAGAGAAAGATAAACTTGTCCAAATGGGCACCATCAATACCAAGGATCAAGCTCTAGAAGTGGGGTTTTCTAATTCCTCAAAGGGCAAGCTCAAGTCTAAGAATTTGAAGCTGCCAGAGAAGAAGAAAAACCTAGAAAAACCCAAATCCAGTGATGCAAGTTCAAATCCTTCCAAGGAGAAGGAAAAGAAGGGAAAAGAGAAGGAAAAATGCACCTATTTCCACAAGAGATGGCATCCAAATATCTCTTTCATGAAAAATACCATTGACACCATGGCGCGGCTGCTGGAGAAGAACAACATTCCAGTCCTTGATAGCACAAGGAAGGATGGCAACTCTAGTTCAAATAAGGGCAAGGAGAAATGTCATGATTTGGTGTAAAGTAATTCTAACTCTCAATCCTTTATCATTGGTTCGGGGGATTTCAGGCATATGGTAGCCAAGAAAGAGCTCTTCTCCCCCATGCGTTCAAATGCAGGCCCAGCAATTCGAATGGGGGATGATTCAGAACTCCAAACCAAGGGGATTGAGAGGATTGATTTAGAGAATGGCTATTTTAGTGAAGTATTGTATGTACCATATCTTGCAGCAAATTTGTTGTTAGAATATAAAATAACCCATACAAGAGAGCCAAAGAGAGTGACCTTGACTCCTGACATGGTAGAGATTTCTGAAATCTCAACAGATCAAGTTATTGTAGTTGTGTATGATGATCATCATGAGAGGATGTACAAGTTTTCAAACTTCCTCCCCACTTCCAATGATCAAGAAATTCACTCACATGCCAATGAAGTTTCCAAAATATGGCATGAGAGGTTTGGCCACATGAATTATAGGTATCTTTAAACATTGCATAGAGAAGAAATGGCAGAAGGACTTCCACAAATCCATGGCATCAACTAGAGCATGTATTGGATGTGTGATTGGGAAGCATCCTAAGCAGAGATATGAGAAGGGGAAGGCAAGGAGGGAAACAAAACCACTTGGGTTGGTGCATTCTTATTTGATTGGTCCACTACCCACTCCTTCATATGGTGGATCTAGGTATGTACTTACATTCATAGATGACTACTCTAGTTTTTGTTGGGTGTATTTTCTGAAATTGAAATCTGAGTTGTTTGAACAACTCAAGATTTGGAAAGCACTTGTAGAAAATCAGAGTGGGAAGAATATCAAAGTCCTTAGGACTGATAATGGAAAGTAATATGTGAACAATAAACTACAGCAATTTTGTGAGGATTGTGGAATCCAAATGCAACACTCAACTCCCTATACACCACAACAAAATGGTGTGGCTGAGAGGAAGAATAGATCTCTCAAAGAGATGGCAACTTGCATGATAGAGGTGAGGGATATTAATACCAAGATATGGGCTGAAGCCATTAGTTGTGCTGCTCACATCCAAAACAGAGCCTTCCATAAATCAGTGAAAGAAATGACCCCTTACGAGGCATGGTTTGGTCAAAATCCAAATGTCTCAAATTTCAGAATTTTCGGGACAAAAGCATGGGCTAGAATTCCTTCTGAGAAGAGGAAAGCCTTGCAACCACAAAGAAAGGAGTGACTCATGGTCGAATATGGTGAGGACACCAAAGGGTACAATATCTTTGACACTTCTACTTGCAATACATTTGTTGAGAGAAGTGTGAAATTTGAAGAAGAGCCAATTCCAGATTTCGAACCTACACCAGGGGAATGCTCCTCTCCTCAACCATTCGAAGATGTAAGTGATGATGAATGCTCTATTTTCTCTAATATTTCTGATAAAAATTTTGCTGAATATTATATTTCTGTATATGACTCACCATCTAGGCCCAATTGGGCTGAAAAAATTGTACAAGTAGCTGTGGAATTGGTAGGAAATCCCCATGAGCCTAGGAAGACTAGATCACAAACTAGTAAAGCTTCCTTTGTAAGTGGTAGTGCTCTTGCTGAGAACTGTTATATGCTGGTGGGTCTGATCCTTAGACATATCATAAATCTTGTACTGACCCTATGTGGAAATCAGCAATGGAAGATGAATTTCATTCCCTCCAAGAGAACAATACATGGAAATTGGTTCCCCTTCCTCCCAAGAGGAAGGTTGTTCAATGCAAATGGATTTTCCGGACCAAAATTGATGCTGATGGTTCTTATATGAAACATAATGAAATATTAGTTGCTAAAGGATATTCTCAAGTCCATGGTGTTGATTACACAGAGACCTTTTCACCAGTTGCAAAGATGGACTCAATAAGACTAGTTCTAGCACTGACAGCTAGTAAAGGTTGGGAAGTTCACCACATGGATGTTAAGAGTGCATTCTTGCATGGTGAGCTACACGAGGAGATATATATGCAGCAGCATGAAGGTTTCCAAGAGGATCCTTCATTGGTATGTAGGATGAAAAAATCATTGTATGGACTCAAGCAAGCCCCTAGGACTTGGTATGCAAAAATGGATGCTTTCTTGCTTTCAATTGGCTTAACTAGATGCAAATCAGACCCTGATGTGTATTTGAAGAAACATGATGGTATTTTGCAGGTAATTGTTCTTTATGTTGATGATATTCTTATTACAGGTAGCTGCACCAATTTAATTGTCCAAATTAAGTCATCTTTGCATAGTGAATTTGCCATGACAGACCTAGGATTGCTAAGGCAATTTTTGGGCTTGGAAATTGAGAAAAATGGTAAGGGAATAATGCTGAGTCAGCCACAGTATGCTTCATACCTGCTAAATAAGTTTAATATGGCTGAGTGTAAGGAAGCCAAGTATCCCTTTATTTCTGGTATTAAAATGCATGAATTTGGCAATTCTCCATTGGTAGATTTTACACTCTACAGGAAACTAGTGGGCAGCTTGCTCTACCTCACTCACAAAAGACCTGATTTTTCTTATGCTCTGAGTGCTGTAGTAAGAAATATGCACCAGACACATGAGATCCATTGGAGATAATCAAAGAGAATTCTTCAATGTGTCCAGGGAACCAAGAACTTTGGGGTGCACTACACAGCTAGTTCCTCACTTCAACTAGCTAGATTTTCTGATTCAGATTGGGCCAGTGATCCAACTAAAAGGAAGTCAACTTTAGGTTTTGTCTTCATGTTTGCTGAAGGTCCCATTTTTTGGTAAAGTAAGAAACAACACACTATTTCACTTTCATCAGTAGAGGTCGAGTACAGGGCAGTAGTCAATGCTGCTACACAGTGTGTTTGGTTGCAGGGAATTCTTCAGGAGTTTGGTGTCACAATTGATTCTCCAACCAACATTT
This sequence comes from Pseudotsuga menziesii, assembly GCA_001517045.1. NCBI lineage: Eukaryota > Viridiplantae > Streptophyta > Pinopsida > Pinales > Pinaceae > Pseudotsuga > Pseudotsuga menziesii. The sequence goes on from LPNX010131238.1 coordinate 92,344, forward strand.
AGGTGGAAAATCAGAGTGACATCAATATATCCAGTACAAAGGAAGAGGACAAAGCACATAGAGATACACATGCATTACATTTGGGGCTTAGTGCATGACATGGTGATCTCACTGCAATATTTCCCATCCACTAAGCAAACTGCTGATATTTTTACCAAGGCTTTCACTGAGAATACCTTATGTTGCCACCTTTCACACACTTGGGTCACATGGCAGAAATATTCAAGCCACTCGGTGTGTCCATGGGGGCAAGTCTCGAGTCAAGGCTGTCACCTTGTTCCTGACTCCTCCGTTTAGGCTCAACTCCTAACGGAGCCAAGGGGGGTAGACCCTATTAAGTTACTAAGGATAATTACTTAGTGTTGTGATGTTTAAACTAACTGAGTTATTTAGGAGTTTACAATTTAACTATAGATAATCACAAATGGCAAGATGTAAATTATGAACACACGAAAGCACAATACTAAGACACAATATATATATAAAGCAAGAAATTAACCAGTGCCTTAGAATGGAGTTAAAAATAGAATTAATATGCTTGCATGTGCTTGGAGTGAATGTTTTTTGATTGCCTCTTGGTATGTCTTAAGTTAAATGTGAAGTATGAGTTGATTAAATTAGGCAAAGGGGGGACTCCAGATATATTCGAGAGTATTTGGAGTATGTCCAAAACTAAACCTTCACGGCTACCCGCAATGAATATGTGGGCTGAAATGGAGTTTATGCGGCTATTGTTCATAATGCACCCATTAGGGTGTGACAGAGATTGGCGCCCCGAGGTCACTTTTCAATAAGTTCCCGCTTCCTTTGGGTATTTTGCCACCGTAAAGGTTTGTTCTAGGTGTTGGATTTTCACCTGATGGTTTATCAGTTGGGGAGTGTGAGTCCTAATTATACTAGTCACCCAAGTGCTTTTGATATATATTGACTGATCGAACGAACCACAGCCAAGTGCAGAGCATACACACTGGAGTCTTGTCAATTTTAATAAGTTTTAAAAGGAAAACCCTCCAGGAACCTCTTTCGATCCAAGTGGATCTCAATCGGGGAATCGAGGAGGGGTTAATTTTAAAATTTCTGATAAATAAAAGATGAAAAATAAAACAAATACACAATTCTGGTTTTCTAATTAATCCTACCACGAATCTCTTTCCCCTTTCGGGTCAATCGGGAAATCGTGGGGTAAGTATTATGATTACTTTGAAATGTAAGATATGGAGTATGGAATTGATAACAAAATCAAGTATACTACCCTTCAAATTATATCAATTCTAGTAAAAAAGAAATAAACAAAAAACGACGAAAAGGGCACCGACGCAAATCCCCCAGGGGGGATGGGGAATGGGCTCAAAAGAGCCTATTCCAAAAATGATTTTATTTATTATTGGTTAAATAATCAGTGAACTGATATTATTAGAAACTTCTTGGTCCTTATACAGGCTGAAACCAAGATTTTACAACTTTGGAAAAATTTTGAGTTTCTATTGAAAAGGGAGACCCCTGGGGGGAGTTGAGCACTCCTGAGGCCACTTCGGACAGAAGATTCCTTTATTTTATGTTATACCTGATAAAATACAGCAATAATGTTATAATAACAAATCCCAAAAAGCACTTTAAGAGTACCTTTGGACCAGCCTACCTTATCTCAGAAAAAATGAAGTTAAGACTAGCTAAAACAAACGAAAGGGAACCAAGGACAACAAGATTTCCTTGGGATCTTGGCTTGATTTTTGTGCAGACAATGAAAATGCACTGATATTTCAAAATATTAAATTTTATAACAGCGAAAGGAAATCTAATGCATGTGATCTCCAAGTTTTCTTTAAAATTCATGCAAAAAGGACGATATCCCTAAAGCTAGATCTAGAATGCTTATGAAACTTTTTTTAGTGCAAGATCTAGACTGTGAGCTATGAAATATCAGATCTATGTGTATTTTACTTTGATGAAATAGATCCAACTGAAATCAAAGCTATGAAATGAACAAAGTAACCGGGTAAAGTGTTGATTTTGAGGGAGGAAGAGGAGGAAAGAAATGTTGGTTTCCTTGAAGATCCGCAGTAGAGCTTTCAGGTGGAATGTCGAGGGACTATGTATTTGAAATGTTTTGAAGAGAATGAAGAAGCAAGATAGATCAGCATCCTCTCCAAAGTATGAACCTGCAACTCAGCTGAAATCAAAGAACTTGCCAAGAAACCTGTGAGATCCGATTAGTACATACAAAGAGATTCAAGATAACATGCATATAAGCTTATAGGACATGCTAAATCTAGATCTCTAAACATGCATCAAAGGAGAGTGAAAATCAATAAACTTATTGAACAACAACTTTCCTATCAAGATTGTAATAAGCTAATTACCAATCTTAACCACATATCTACAAGCAACTAGCAAGAAATGAAAACAGATACAGGTTACCTCAGTAAAATAATGGCAATAATCATCCACACATGTAATGGCACAACACCGTCTCGCCTCCAAAGCTTTTCTTTATTTCAAATGAAGAATAATAACAATACAATCGAAGCAGCACCTCAATCCCAATTCTAACTAGCTTGGAAGAGGAGGCTGTGCCTAGATATATACAAATTACAAGCCATCTAGCTCAGGGGGGCACAATTCCTGATGGAATCAAGTGAAATCAACTGATGGAGAGTTCATCAATGCAGAACTGAAGCTGGACTGAGCCTAATTGTCAACCAGGGGCTTGATTGAGCTGACACATCAACCCATACACCGACACATCGGCCCACAGAGCATCCAGGAGAGTCCACACGTGTGGAGGAGAGAGAGAGGGCGTAATTCCCCATGAAGATAGTTGCAGATCAACTCTGGATCTGATTTGATCCCCTCCTTCAGTCAAGGATTTGTCAGATCCAGTCAATCTGCTCCAGATCTGATTTATTTCAGTCAAATCGGTTGAGTATCCACTGATTTATTGATTTTGGATTTGCTCCATTATTCATCAATTTATTAATTAAAATAATCAATAATTGATTTTTGGGGCTTTCTGACCTGAGTGATGGAAGATCACTCAAAACTTAGGAAAAAGTGGGTCCATGGGTTTACATGGTGCTCTTAGCTTGAAAATGAGCACATACATGACTGAAACCGATTATTTGGCCCACTTTTATTACAAAATCAATTTTTCGAATTAAACTATTAAAAAATACCTTAAGTTTTGGAAAAATTAAATTTTAATAAAAAACACTAAAAAAACTAAAAAATTTAAAAATTTAAAAACACCTAGGGGGACTTTCGACATGTTCATATGACTCAAAAAAGATGTCTAACATGTTTATACATTGACACATAGACTCTAATAACCTCAATAGGCCCAAATGCCAAGCCGACCACCCCAACTTTGGAGGTATGGAGTGAAAAATTCAGAAATTATCAGTCGTTTATTCAACAACCAATAATAACCAAGGGAAAAAACACCCTGGGCTGATCGGATTGACAAATGAAGTCTAAGAGATTGAGCCTTTTACAGAAACTATCATGCTAGAACATTTATTACAATTCCCCCATGGGGTATGAACATGTGATATGATACAACAAGCACTTCCCAGAAGTACTTCCAAAGGTCTTTTTGAAGTCCGAACAAGTTAACCCTGTCCGGTTCACCAGGATCACTTGATAAAAAACCACTAAGTACAAATTAGGTGGTAACATTCTGGCTCCATCTGGGACACATTCTCTAACTGATCTTCTGTTCAAAGGAGATGATGTGAGAACTCTAGAATCTCTAGGTCCTGCAAGGCAATTAGAGTTTGTTAGTAACATGTATATATAAGAAAAAATTAGCTATAAAAACAAACTAATGTACATAATTAATCTATAATGTACAAAAAGGAATATTTTACAAACTAATATACAAAGGAAAATTTTCAACATGGTACAAAATAACTATAATACAACAATATCTATGATACAACAATATGATATATACAATTTAGAAATACATGCAGGGCAAGGTTTAGAAATTGGCCCTAAAACCACCGATGCCACTAAAGTCATCAGATTGTCTCGGCGAAAAATAGCTTGAGGAGGAAACCATTCACTGGTAAGCTCAGTATTTCTCCTTCCAAGTCATTTAGATAGAAGGAGTTCATTCTTGCTATTTCATCGATGATGTAGGGTCCCAACCACAGGCTGTCGAGTTTTCCATGTTTCCCAGGTTTTTCCCGTCGTTTGTCCCAACGTAGAACCATGTCACCTACTTGGAAGGAACCTGGCCGAGTAGACTTATCAAAGGCTCTCTTGACCTTGTCTGAATTTTTTATACCATGGTCAAGAGAGTCTCTTCTGCTCACATCTAGCTCGATCAACTGGTTTATTCTATTCTGGATGACCTCTTGATCTGAGCTGAATGTCTGGAGGAGCTGATAAACTGGAAGCTTTAGATGGACTGGTAAGGTAACATCAAGGCCATAGAATAGTTCGAAAGGGCTCCTCCCTGTTGAAATTTTCTTAGTGATCCTGTCGGCCCATAATGCCAATTTGATTTTACTATCCCAAGCCTTCTTATTGTCACCCACAATTTTTTTGATTATGGTCATTAAGTTCTTGTTACTTGATTCTTGTAGACCATTTCCTTGGGGATATTAATTAGATGAGTGAGATAGGATAATGCCGTACTTGAAAGAGAAAGACAACATTTCGAAAGAAACAAAGCATGGGCCATTATCTGTGATTATTCTAGCTGGCACACCGAATCTTGTGATGATTTTATCTTCTAGGAAATCCATGACTATGGCATCGGTTGCCTTTTTGGTGGGTATAGCCTCTACCCACTTGGTAAAATAATCTGTGGCGATAAGAATCCAAGAGTAACCATTGCTTGAGTTATCCTTGAACTTACCGATGAATTCAAGCCCCCATTGCTGAAAAGGGCCTTGGACCACTATTGGATTTAGAGGCAAGGCTTTCATTTATTTCTTTCTAGTGAATAACTGACACTGGGGACAAACTCTGACAGCCTTGTGCACATCTGAAAATAGGTTTGGCCAATAGTAGCCTTCTCTAAGGATTTTATGGGCGGTTGTTTTAGTTGCAAAATGTCCACCACAAAATCCTGAATGGAACTCAACCATGAGTTTCTTGGACTCAGGTTCATCGACACATCTAAGTATCAAACCATCTGGGTTTCTCCAAACCAAACCATCTTTGGTCAAGTAATACGTAGTTTCCTTTAACCTTAATTCCCTTCTTTTATGACCCAGTAAGTGATCGGGGCATGTAAGGCTGTGGAGGAAAAATATGATGTCGGTGTACTAGGGGTGCTGCTCTAATCTCTGAAACTCATCTGATACACTTTGCTCTGAATTGCTACTCTGGCAGATTATTCCTAAAGCCTTCTCATTTCCTTGGGTCAACATCTTTGTAAGACCCTGTCCCTTAATTAATTTAGTAGGTCTTATCTCCGAATCATATTCCTGAATTTTTGAAACCCACTTACCCCTGACTCCTAGACAGTCCTGCTGAGACATGATATCCTTGACAGCTGCATGGGGTACATATCCAATGATTTTGGAGTAACCTATATAAGTTCTGAAATGTTTAAGGGACTTGACAAGAGCATAGGCCTGTTTCTCCATCATGGTATACTTCAATTCTAAATTTTGTAAGGCTCTACTCATAAAGGCTATGGGTTGCTCTTGTCCCTCCTTATTCTTTTGAAGTAAAACATCGGCAATGGTGTCTTCTAAGGAAAAGAAAAATATTTGGAATTCTTTGGAATAATCTAGACTAGTCAAGACCGGGGACATGGATATGGAATTTTTTATGGACTTGAATGCATCTTTCCTTTCATCCGTCCACTCAAACTTAGCATCTTTATTTAATAGCTTTTGTAGAGGTTTCATTAATTCTTCTAAGTTTGGGATGAATCTTCTTATGAAATTGATTTGACCATTAAAGGACTGGATATTTTTTAGATTGTGAGGCAAGGGGACTTTCTTAATAGCTTCAACTCTCTCAGGATCAACCTTGACACCATCTTTAGAAATGATGTGCCCCAACAACTTGCCTTCATCAACTCCAAATATTGACTTGGCAGTATTCAAGGAAATACCATATTTCCGACATCTTATAAAAACCTACCTAAGATGACTTATGTGGTCAGATATTTCTTTTGAAAAAACAGTTAAGTCATCTTGATATATTTCAATTATTTTGCCTATAAGTTCTTTGAAGGCAAAATCCATGGCTCTTTGGAAGGTGGCACCAGCATTCAATAAGCCAAAAGGCATTCTTAGAAATTTATAGGTACCCCAAGGTGTGGTGAATGTAGTCTTATGTTGATATTCTTTATTTACCAACACCTGGTTATAACCGAAAAAGCCATCCAACATGGACATCATTCCTGATCCTGTTACTCTTTGAAGCAAAGTTTCCATGTCGAGTAATGGGTAATTATCTTTGAGGCATGATGTATTCAGATTTCTAAAATATATACATATTCTAATTGACCCATTCTTCTTTCTAACAACAACTAAGTTGGAGCACCAAGATGAATGCCTTGTAGGTGCTATGATCCCTGCTACTAGCATCTTCTAAAGTTCCTTCTGCACAATGGGGGCCAACTTAGGATTTATTCGCCTAAGTTTTTGTCGCAAAGGTTTGGCCTCAGCTTCTTCTGTGAGGGGAATAGTGTGTTGAAACACATCCTCCCTATAGGATTTAAGCTCATCATAACTAAAGACCAACACATCTCTATACTCTTTGATTAGGTTGATCAAGTTGTTCCTTTCCTTTTATGAAGTACCTTTTCCAATTTTTATTAACTTGGGATCCTTGTCAGTTCCTATGTTTATTTCCATATAATTCCCAATTTTTATTTCTTCTTTTTGTTTTTTATGATGATCCTGACGATCAAAAAGATTCTCGAAAGCTATAAGGATACTCGAGATTTGATTCCTTTCATTATCCTTGCACTCCTGATACTCTTTACCTTCCTACTGATAACTGATCTTGCAACCCTCAAACACTTGTAGATTGTGGATGAATCTCAAGAGTTGCTCATCATCTTTGAACACTTTCCAGTGGTCTATATTATCTAGAATTGAAGGTCTGAAATTTATTTCCATATTTCCATTCCCATTAATCATTTCATCCGATGGCTGGAGGGTGGATGCTGCTACTGCTAATTTATCTACTAACCCATTCATTTCCCTATGGACCTTTTGAATGTTAAGTGCATCAAACCATTCCATAGTGTCCCATGTGGCATTCCTATACTTTCTTAGTATGTCATTTTTGCATTGATACTAATTCTTAATCTAGAGGACAACTAAATTTGAATCACCTTTTATGTTCAACATATTTATCCCCATATCTTTAGCAGTTTCTAACCCTAGGAGCAATGCCTCATACTCAGCTACATTGTTTGATGCTTCAAACTCTAACATGAATGCAAAGTTGTAAACTTTATTTGAAGGAGAGATGATCATGATGCCCACACCCTTTCCGGTTTTGGAATAAGCCCCATCAAAGTACATTTTCCAAACTTCATCGATATTTTCATTTCTGGTTTTGGAATAAGCCCCATCAAAGTACATTTGCCAAACTTCATCGATCTTTTCATTTGCCAAAATTATCAGTGAAATGAACAAATTCATTTCCGGGCTTCTTAGGGTTTTCTACATGTTGTTTCCTCAACTTTTCTCTGTGGAGAATCACCCTAGTTTTCTCTGATGCAGGTATAGTAGCATATGTCCAATCCATTTGAATGTTCCCATGAAGAGTTGTGGGCCATTTTCTAGATAACAACACACCCCAATTATCTGGAACATCTATCACCACCACATCCATTGACATGTCGATATTAGGATACTTAGCCAACTTAACTTGTAAATTTAATATTATCCCCACCACTTCAACTTCTCTTGCATCCATGGCACAAACATTGTGGTAGGGTCGGGTGACCCTTAGATTTAATTGCTCCATTACTTTTCTTGTCATGACATTTGATGAAGCACCTGAATCTAACATACAGTTATGAAGGAGAATTTTATCAACTAAGAGGGAGACATAAAAAGTTGGGTGATCTTCTCTTCTTGGATCAACACTGTTGAGGACTATGGGCATATCTATGGGTTCAATATGTTCAGCTTCAAATATAGCATTATTATTAGGAAGAGGATCCTCTTCCATAATATTATGAGCTTTAATTTGACTATCCTCTAAGGCTTTCAACAACTTTTCTTTTTGACCGGGAATTTTAAGGACACCAGTTGCATAAACATGAATCTTAGCACTACTTATCCATTCTCCCATATCAATATTTAACTCGGGGACAATAGGAGGATCTAGGAGGGGAGGAGTGGTTACCTTTGGATTGTAGTGTTTAGATGGTGATTGCTTTTCTCTTCTTTGATACACAACTCCCTTGAACCTGGCCTCCTTCATTTCCTTAATTTCTTCCGGAGGAGGCATTACACCATAAAGGTTAGACAGGAGATCCTTCTCGAAACCGTAATCCGTGGCCTGCTTCCAATGCTGGTTTGATAGAGGATAGGTTCAGCCTACCATGAACACATGATCGGACTCGCCTGATGTTGTTTCCTGATTACTGACCTCCGCCGTCCCATGTTCTATAACCTGATTTTCTATGTAGCAAGTACTTTCTGGGTGGAATTGCTCACAAGGTCTGCACCATGGAATTACTTCATCTACCAGGTTAGTTGAGTCTAACTGGTTCGGAATCCTAGGCTCTTGATGAGGAAAATTCCTTTGATATACTTGATTCTGTTTTGGTTGAAAATTCCTAGGTCCATTATTTCTCTCCAATGTAACTATTCTGTTCTGAATTTTATTCAATTGCTCAGATTGGTTTGTCATGAATTTTTCCAACAGGCTAGTTACCTTTTCCATGGGATCTTTAGAGGTTTCCTTTTCCTCTAATTCAATGGCCTTTCCATTCTCTTTATTGTATGAAGTGTTTCCCCTAGTGTAACCTGGAATGTTGGATTTGCCCGAAGATTGCATATCCCTTTCTATTTTCTCGGCCAGATCTTGAGCAGTTTTTAGATCGACCGGATCTTTATCCCTTAATTGGTATCTCAAATCACCAGTGAAAGCTTCGATGTAGGATATCAAGATGGAGGCATCCCTTGGCTTGATGTCTAGGGAGGTCCGCAACCACACGCCTGAACTTAGTATTAAATTCATCCATGGTTTCATTCTCCATCTTCTTTATATTATGAAGGGCAGCAAGAAAATGTCTTGGTTCTTTCTTTTCCCCCCATTTCTTCTTAAAACCTGCTAGGAATTCATTAAGGGTTTTATATGAATCATCACCAAGGTTTTCATACCATTCCGCAGCATCATCCTCTAAGGATAAAGCAAAGAGCTTCATTTTGATATCTTCATGGTTAGAGGAAACATTATCGCAGTAACTGACTAGGTGCCTTTCAAACTTTCGGAGATGAGTCTTGGCAGTGGTAGCATTATTTCCCTCGAACCTGGGGAGCTTCTTGATAGCATCATTCGGAATGTTATAAGGAGCACCTACTATCTGAGAAAAGTCAAGGGGTTTGTAAAAATCCATCGTTTCTTGAGATTGGAAAGTATGACTCTCTACAAATATGTGATGGATATCTGAGAGGGATTGGTCTCCTAAATCTTCAAGGTTTCTACGAGAAGTCTTCCTATTCAATATTTCCCTAATGAACCTTTCGGGATCAAGGAGAGGATTGAATAATTGTGAGTGGTTTCTTCGGGTAGAAATTCTTGAAGGGATGTTAGACAGTGGAGTCGCCAGATGGATCGAGTTTTAATTTTTATGTTTTTTAAAGACTAGATCAATCAAATTTTTTTTATCTTTCTAGTTGTTTAGAAAAAAGTTAAGCTAAGTCATACTCAGGAATAAAAATATTTATCCCCGGCAACGGCGCCAAAAAGTGTTGCCGCTTTTCACACACCTGGGTCACGTGGTAGAAATCTTCAAGCCACTTGGTGTGCCCTTGGGGGCAAGTCTCAAGTCAAGGCTGTCACCTTGTTCCTGACTCCTCCGTTTAGGCTCAACTCCTAACGGAGCCAAGGGGGTTAGACCCTATTAAGTTACTAATGATAATTACTTAGTGTTGTGATGTTTAAACTGACATAGTTATTTAGGAGTTTACAATTTAACTATAGATAATCACAGATGGCAAGATGTAAAAGATGAACACACGAAAGCACAATACTGAGACACAATATATATATAAAGCAAGAAATTAACCAGTGCCTTAGAATGGAGTCAAAAATAGAATCAATATGCTTTCATGTGCTTGGAGTGAATGTTTTGAGATTGCCTCTTGGTATGTTTTAAGTTAAATGTGAAGTATGAGTTGATTAAATTAGGCAAAGGGGGGACTCCAGATATACCCAAGATTACTTGGAGTATGTCCAAAACTAAACCTTCACAGCTACCCGCAACGAATATGTGGGCTGAAATGGAGTCTCTGGGGCTATTGGTCATAACGCACCCGTTAGGGTGTGACAGAGATCGGCACCCCAAGGTCACTTTTCAGTAAGTTCCCGCTTCCTTTGGGTATTTTGCCACCGTAAAAGTTTGATCTAGGTGTTGGATTTTCACCTGATGGTTTTTCAGTTGGGGAGTGTGATTCCTAATTATACTAGTCACATTGGAGTCTTGTCAAATTTAATAGGTTTTAAACTGAGTGTTCTTGTTTAAAAGGAAAACTCTCCAGGAACCTCTTTCAATCCAAGTGGATCTCAATCAGGGAATCGAGGAGGGGTTAATTTTAAAATTGCTGATAAATAAAAGATTAAAAATAAAACAAATACACAATTCTGGTTTTCTAATTAATCCTACCACGAATCCCTTTCCCCTTTCGGGTCAATCGGGAAATCGTGGGGTAAGTATTACAATTACTTTGAAATGTAAGATATGGAGTATGGAATTGATAACAAAATCAAGTATACTACCCTGCAAATTATATCAATGCTAGTAAAAAATAAATAAGCAAAAAGCGACGAAAAGGGCACCGACGCAAATCCCCCCAGGGGGGATGGGGAATGGGCTCGAAAGAGCCTATTCCAAAAATGATTTTATTTATTATTGGTTACAGAATCAGTGAATTGAGATTTTCAGAAACTTCTTGGTCCTTATACAGGATGAAACCAATATTTTACAACTTTGGAAAAATTTTGAATTTCTAGTGAAAAGGGAGACCCCTGGGGGGATTTGAGCGCTCCTGAGGAAAATTCGGACAGTAGATTCCTTTATTTTCTGTAATACCTGATAAAATATAGTGAGCATGTTATAATAACAAATTCCCAAAATCACTTTAAGAGTACCTTTGGATCAGCCTACCTTATCTCAGAAAAAATGAAGTTAAGACTAGCTAAAACAAACGAAAGGGAACCAAGGAAAGCAAGATTTCCTTGGGATATTGGCTTGTTGTTTGTGCAGCCAATGAAAATGCACTGATATTGCAGAATATTAAATTTTATAACAGCTAAAGGAAATCTAATGCATGTGATCTACAAGTTTTCTTTAAAATTCATGCAAAAAGGACGATTTCCCTAAAGCTAGATCTAGAATTCTTATGAAACTTTTTTGAGTGCAAGATCTATACTGTGAGCTATGAAATATCATATATATGTGTATTTTAATTTGATTAAATAGATACAACTGAAATCAAAGCCATGAACTGAACAAAGTAACCGGGTAAAGTGTTGATTTTGAGGGAGGAAGAGGAGGAAAGAAATGTTGGTTTCCTTGAAGATCCGCAGTAGAGCTTCTGGTGGAATGTCGAGGGACTATGCCTTTGAAATTTTTTGAAGAGAATGAAGAAGCAAGCTATATCAGCATCCTCTCCAAAGTATGAATCTGCAACTCAACTGAAATCAAAGAACTTGTCAAGAAATCTGTGAGATCCGATTAGTACATACAAAGAGATTCAAGATAACATTCATATAAGCTTATAGGACATGTTAAATCTAGATCTCTAAGCATGCATCAAAGGAGAGTGATAGTCAATAAACTTATTGAACAACACCTTTCCTATCAAGATTGTAATAAGCTAATTACCAATCTTAACCACCGATCTACAAGCAACTAGCAAGAAATGAAAACAAATATAGGTTACCTCAGTAAAATAATGGCAATAATCATCCACACATGGGGCTTGATTGAGTTGACACATAAACCCATACACCAACACATCGGCCCACAAAGAATCGAGGAGAGTCCACACGTGTGGAGGAGAGAGAGAGGGCGCAATTCCCCATGAAGACAGTTGTAGATCAACTCTGGATCTGATTTGATCCCCTCCTTCAGTCAAGGATTTGTCAGATCCGGTCAATCTGCTCCAGATCTGATTGATTTCAGTCAAATCGGTTGAGTATCCACTGATTTATTGATTTTGGATTTGCTCCATTATTCATCAATTTATTAATTAAAATAATCAATAATTGATTTTTGGGGCTTTCTGACCTGAGTGATGGAAGATCACTCAAAACTTAGGAAAAAGTGGGTCCATGGGTTTACATGGTGCTCTTAGCTTGAAAATGAGCACCTACATGACTGAAACCGATTATTTGGCCCACTTCTATTACAAAATCAATTTTTTTTCAATTAAAATAATAAAAATACCTTAAGTTTTGGAAAAATTAAATTTTAATAAAAAACACTGAAAAAACTAAAAAATTTAAAAATTTAAAAACACCTAGGGGGATTTTGACATGTTCATATGACTCAAAAAATATGTCTATCATGTTTATACATTGACACATAGACTCTAATAACCTCAATAGGCCCAAATGCCAAGCCGACCACCCCAACTTTGGATGTATGGAGTGAAAAACTCAGAAATTATCAGTCATTTATTCAACAACCAATAATAACCAAGGGAAAAAATACCCTGGGCTGATCGGATTGACAAATGATGTCTAAGAGACTGAGCCTTTTACAGACACTATCATGCTAGAACATTTATTACAATTCCCCCATGGGGTATGAACATGTGATATGATACAATAAGCACTTCCCAGAAGTACTTCCAAAACTCTTTTTTAAGTCCGAACAAGTTAACCCTGTCTGGTTCACCAGACTCACTTGATAAAAAACCACTAAGTACAAATTAGGTGGTAACATTCTGGCTCCATCTGGGACACATTCTCTGACTGATCTTTTGTTCAAAGGAGAGGATGTGAGAACTCTGGAATCTCTGGGTCCTGCAAGGCAATTAGAGTTTGTCAGTAACATGTATATATAAGAAAAAATTAGCTATAAAAACAAACTAATGTACATAATTAATCTATAATGTACAAAAAGGAATATTTTACAAACTAATATACAAAGGAAAATTTTCAACATGGTACAAAATAACTATAATACAACAATATCTATGATACAACAATATGATATATACAATTTAGAAATACATGCAGGGCAAGGTTTAGAAATTGGCCCTGAAACCACCGATGCCACTAAAGTCATCAAATTTCCTCGGCGAAAAATAAATTGAGGAGGAAACCATTCACTGGTAAGCTCAGTCTTTCTCCTTCCAAGTCATTTAGATAGAAGGATTTCGTTCCTGCTATTTCATCGATGATGTACGGTCCCAACCACAGGCTGTCGAGTTTTCCATGTTTCCCAGGTTTTTCCCGTCGTTTGACCCAACGTAGAACCGTGTCACCTACTTGGAAGGAACCTGGGTGAGTAGACTTATCAAAGGCTCTCTTGACCTTGTCTGAATTTTTGATACTATGGTCAAGAGAGTTTCTTCTGCTCTCATCTAGCTCGATCAACTGGTTTATTCTATTCTTGATGACCTATTGATCTGAGCTGAATGTCTGGAGGAGATGATAAACTAGAAGCTTTAGATGGACTGGTAAGGTAACATCAAGGCCATAGAATAGTTCGAAAGGGATCCTCCCTGTTGAACTTTTCTTAGTGATCCTGTCGGCCCATAATGCCAATTTGATTTTACTATCCCAAGCCTTCTTATTGTCACCCACAATTTTTTTGATTATGGTCATTAAGTTCTTGTTACTTGATTCTGCTATACCATTTCCTTGGGGATATTAATTAGATGAGTGAGATAGGATAATGCCGTACTTGAAACAGAAAGACGACATTTTGGAAGAAACAAAGCATGGGCCATTATCCGTGATTATTCTAGCTGGCACACCGAATCTTGTGATGATTTTATCTTCTAGGAAATCCATGACTATGGCATCGGTTGCCTTTTTGGTGGGTATCGCCTCTACCCACTTGGTAAAATAATTGGTGGCGATAAGAATCCAAGAGTAACCATTGCTTGAGTTATCCTTGAACTTACTGATGAATTCAGGCCCCCATTGCTGAAAAGGGGCTTGGACCACTATTGGATTTAGAGGCAAGGCTTTCATTTGTTTCTTTCCAGTGAATAACTGACACTGGGGACAAACTCTGACAACCTTGTGCACATCTGAAAATAGGTTTGGCCAATAGTAGCCTGCTCTAAGGATTTTATGGGCGGTTGTTTTAGCTGCAAAATGTCCACCACAAAATCCTGAATGGAACTCAACCATGAGTTTCTTGGACTTAGGTTCATCGACACATCTAAGTATCAAACCATATGGGTTTCTCCAACCCAAACCATCTTTGGTAAAGCAATACTTAGTTTCCTTTAACCTTAATTCCCTTCTTTTATGACCTAGTAAGTGATCGGGGCATGTAAGGTTGTGGAGGAAAAATATGATGTCGGTGTACTAGGGGTGCTGCTCTAATCTCTGAAACTCATCTGATACACTTTGCTCTGAATTGCTGCTCTGGAAAATTATTCCTAAAGCCTTCTCATTTCCTTGGGTCAACATCTTTGCAAGACCCTGTCCCTTAATTAATTTAGTAGGTCTTATCTCCAAATCATATTCCTGAATTTTTGAAACCCACTTACCCCTGACTCCTAGACAGTCCTGTTGAGACATGATATCTTGACAGCTGCATGGGGTACATATCCAATGATTTTGGAGTAACCTATATAAGTTCTGAAATGTTTAAGGGACTTGACAAGAGCATAGGCCTGTTTCTCCATCGTGGTATACTTCAATTCTGAATTTTGTAAGGCTCTACTCATAAAGGCTATGGGTTGCTTGTATCATATAAGACACCATTGCCGGTGTTTTACTTCAAAAGAATAAGGAGGGACAAGAGCAACCCATAGGTACTAACACCTTCACCTACCTGAGATATTTTCTTGGGGTGAGTGAAGGATGGTAATTTCCTATTATATTATTTCAGGTCCAGCCCCATGTCCATTCTTAAGGGAAGGTTTTTCCCATGAGGTTTTACTTCTTTTCCTCGGTTCACATGGACAAATAAAATTGTAATTTCTAAATTATGTATTTGAGGTGACTTGAGCCATTGTTTCCAAGGCCTCCATCATTTTGTGAGTTTTACTTAGTTATTGGATTAAGGGAGGGTGTTAGAACAGTAATCCATCATTATTACCTTAGTTACACTAATTAGCCAATTTTCTTACTTTTTAAACTTTAATACACTATGAGGTGGACTAGGGGTGCTTAGTTGGACATATGCCATGACAAATTGGGGCTTTCACACCCACATGAGCACTCCAGCTCAGTAAAACAGCCACATGTGCACCTCCATCATTGCTTGTGTGGATACTCAATCGATTATTGATTATTTTAATTAATAAATTGATGAATAATGGAGCAAATCCAAAATCAATAAATCAGTGGATACTCAACCGATTTGACTGAAATCAATCAGATCTGGAGCAGATTGACTGGATCTGACAAATCCTTGACTGAAGGAGTGGATCAAATCAGATCCAGAGTTGATCTACAAATGTCTTCATGGGGAATTGTGCCCTCTCTCTCTCCTCCACATGTGTGGACTCTCCTGGATGCTTTGTGGGCCGATGTGTCAGTGTATGGGTTGATGTGTCAGCTCAATCAAGCCCCTGGTGTGGATGATTATTGCCATTATTTTACTGAGGTAACCTATATTTGTTTTCATTTCTTGCTAGTTTCTTGTATCATATAAGCTTATAGGACATGCTAAATTTAGATCTCTAAACATGCATCAAAGGAGAGTGACAGTCAATAAACTTATTGAACAACACCTTTCCTATCAAGATTGTAATAAGCTAATTACCAATCTTAACCACAGATCTACAAGCAACTAGCAAGAAATGAAAAAAAATATAGGTTACCTCAGTAAAATAATGGCAATAATCATCCACACATGTAATGGCACAACACTGTCTGGCCTCCAAAGCTTTTCTTTATTTCAAATGAAGAATAACAACAATACAATAGTAGTAGCACCTCAATCCCAATTCTAACTAGCTTGGAAGAGGAGGCTGTGCCTGGATATATACAAATTACAAGCCATCCAGTCTAGGGGGGGCGCAATTCCTCATGGAATCAAGTGAAATCAACTGATGGAGAGTTCATCAATGTAGAAATGAAGTTGGAATGAGCCTACTTGTCAACCAGGGGCTTGATTGAGCTGACACATCAACCCATACACTGACACATCGTCCCACAGAGCATCCAGGAGAGTCCACACATGTGGAGGAGAGAGAGAGGGCGCAATTCCCCATGAAGACAGCTATAGATCAACTCTGGATCTGATTTGATCCCCTCCTTCAATCAAGGATTTGTCAGATCTAGTCAATCTGCTCCAGATCTGATTGATTTCAGTCAAATCGAGTGAGTATCCACTGATTTATTGATTTTGGATTTGCTCCATTATTCATCAATTTATTAATTAAAATAATCAATAATTGATTTTTGGGGCTTTCTGACCTGAGTGATGGAAGATCACTCAAAACTTAGGAAAAAGTGGGTCCATGGGTTTACATGGTGCTCTTAGCTTGAAAATGAGCACCTACATGACTGAAATCGATTATTTGGCCCACTTTTATTACAAAATCAATTTTTCCAATTAAACTTTAAAAAAATACCTTAAGTTTTGGAAATATTAAATTTTAATAAAAAACACTAAAAAAACTAAAAAATTGAAAAATTGAAAAACACCTAGGGGGACTTAGACATGTTCATATGACTCAAAAAAGATGTCTAGCATGTTTATACATTGACACATAGACTCTAATAACCTCAATAGGCCCAAATTCCAAGCCGACCACCCCAACTTTGGAGGTATGGAGTGAAAAACTCAGAAATTATCAGTCATTTATTCAACAACCAATAATAACCAAGGGAAAAAACACCTTGGGCTGATCGGATTGACAAATGAAGTCTAAGAGACTGAGCCTTTTATAGACACTATCATGCTAGAATATTTATTACAATTCCCCCATGGGGTATGAACATGTGATATGATACAACAAGCACTTCCCAGAAGTACTTCCAAAGGTCTTTTTGAAGTCCGAACAAGTTAACCCTGTCTGGTTCACCAGGCTCACTTGATAAAAAACCACTAAGTACAACTTAGGTGGTAACACCTTCACCTACCTAAGATATTTTCTTGGGGTGAGTGAAGGATGGTAATTTCCTATTATATTATTTCAGGTCCAGCCCCATGACCATTCTTGAGGGAAGGTTTTTCCCATGAGGTTTTACTTCTTTTCCTCGGTTCACATGGACAAATAAAATTGTAATTTCTAAATTATGTATTTGAGGTGACTTGAGCCATTGTTTCCAAGGCCTCCATCATTTTGTGAGTTTTACTTAGTTATTGAATTAAGGGAGGGTGTTGGAACAGTAATCCATCATTATTACCTTAGTTACACTAATTAGCCAATTTTATTGCTTTTTAAACTTTAATACACTATGAGGTGGACTAGGGGTGCTTAGTTGGACATATGCCATGACAAATTGGGGTTTTCACACCAACAAGAGCACTCCAGCTCAGTCAAATAGCCACATGTGCACCTCCATCATTTCTTGTGTGCTCCCATACATTGGATGTGGTCATATAAGTTGACTTGGAGCGCTTGAGTGGGATTTTGCCCAAATTTGGCTTGATTTTATGCATTAAATGTTGCATTGAGACTCTAAACCACCCATATTTCCACACCCACACTATCCAATGTGTAATCATTGACCCACAACACATCATCCATGTCAACTCAGCAATTTGTGGCAGTTTGGGGTGATTTGGGACATGATTGGCCCACCTAGGGGGGTTTGACGCCATTTTGGAAATTTTGGCTTGTATGCTCACAAGTGGCTTCCAAAGCCTCATGAAACTCCTATGATGTATTATATACCTGATAATAGAAAGTTTAATAGCTAGACAATCCACAATTATCTTGTTTCTGTTCACATTATGTGTGTAATTTATCTGTAATTTGATGGTTTTTGTTGATTCTTGCACCCAAATTTGATTTGTGAGCTTCACTAATGCTCCTAGATTCTCCTTTGGTTCGAATTAATCACTTGGTGGTTCAAATTCCTCACATATTTTATGGTTGTTTTTTTATATATGTTTGGATTCATGTTTGAGAATGAATATTTATAGTTTAGATTAGATTCATTTTACTTCCCGTTCTAATATTCTACCAAGTATTGCAAAAACCCTTGGTAGGTATTCGGTACTTGTTGGTGATAATAACACTACAACTAGTGCAATGATCAATGTACTACTACAATGCATTTACATTATTCCTATCATCGAGAGAGGGGAACTGAATTATAATATAGGATCAAATTTCAATGGACAATGGATGATGGGAGTCATAAGAGATAATGATGATGGGGAGGAGGTTGTAGCTATAGAGAGAGGGATCCTTCATGAATCCACAGTTGAAAATGGAGATCACATAGGTCACAAGTGAAAACGGAGAGCATGTAGAGATGGAACAATGCTGCATGTCATGGATTTTAGTGTGCTAAAACAGGAGTATACCCCTAATAGTAGTAAAATAATGTAAAATAATTTCTTAGAGTAAAGGTCGATACCAATACACAATAGTATGAAGTGTAATTAAGATTAGGGATTTATAGATACCAATAGTACATTAAGAGGTATCTATCAAGAAATTTCAACAATATACTGACACATACTCTAGCATAATAACCTGGATAGATTAGAGGACAAATTGTAGTACAAACCATAAAGTTATGAGAAAATACAAATCTTTGATACCACTATCAAGCTTGATTAACTCCAATATGGATGGGTTTTCATTAACGAGCATCTCATATAAATATACAAAGATATGACCCTAAGTTTAATATTCCCTATGATTCATTATTTACAATATTTGCATTCAACCTTAATCCCATAAGATTAGGTATAGAACATTTTAATTAAGAATACTTGGCTTCACACTTTCAATGATACATAAGAAATCAAGCCAGATTCTAACTTTTCTTAGATGGCTACCAATATTTCATCTTGAAATTTACATAGCATATGACAAGATTTAGTTTTTTCTTCCTCGTCAAAGGGATAGATTTAGGGTTTTAAGGCTAGGTATCCCAATCTCATTCATGGATTAGTTCATGTCTTTATTTTAGGAGTGAATCAATTCTCATGGAGGTTATGACATCATTTAGAAATGTTTTTTCCATAGAGGTATCTCGCCTCATTGATTACACATTCAAGAATATTTATAGGGGTCTCAAGAAACTTAAAGGAACATGACACCAAAGTTGATACAAAGAATAAAAAAAAATATCATACATAATAGTACACAATTCAAAACAATCCATAACATTTACACCTTAAACATGCACTAAATTCTCATATGTTTAGGGGGTTAGGGAGATTGATTCATTTATCACTTTAAGGATGTCACTTACAAGCGTAAACCATGATTTAGTAAACAATTTCAAATTCTCATTCATGCACAACAATCAAATTTTCCTAGGTATGGTGTATTTGAGAAATCATTTCTCAAGGAGGCTAACAAAGAGATCGACGAGAGTTAAATATTTATAAAATTCATATTTTTACATAATTAAATCATTAAATAAGTGTATCATATCCTTCCTTGGGATCGTTACCATCCCCTTCATTCATCCTTTAAACCCTAAAAAAATCAAAATAGGCTCAAAATAGAACCTATACTACAATATAACTCTTGTTATAATATGAATTAGTGAATAAGAGGCATTTGTCATAGTAATAAAATGTGTGAGAATATGATACTTTCCTAAGCAAAAGTTGCAATCACACTATAAATTTCTTACTAAGGGCACAACTATACAGTTCACATATTGTGAGATAAATTTCAACCTTTTAAGGTGGTATACACATTCTTGAAATGCTCAAAACTCAAGAGTTTTTCCCTTTAAAATATTTTAACCATAAATTGGGTTTGTCGAAGGTGAGTTTTACTTATATTATATTCCATTCCAATAATATGAGTAATCCCATGACAAGTTTAAAATATAAAAAACACATAAAGACAACTAGGAGGAGGAGATACACCTATAGAAAATTTTATTCAATATTTCTAATGCTTTCAAAACAAGAGATATTAAAAACTTGTTAAAGAGTTCCATGGAAATCATAACTTCCATATGCAAATCATAACTTGACATGAAAACCTTTACCCTACATAATTATTTTATTAAACAATCTTCAAGCAAGAAATTCAACAACTTTTCAATATATGTTTGGCACATACTTTATCCAATCCGAACTTACATCATTTACTATCAATCTTCCTTAAAATGATAATCAATTTATTTTACTCATGATTTAATTGTATTAACTCATAAACAAAAGGTAATAAAGAGCACGCTTAACTTTTCAAAGATGAAGCTCCAAGTAAACTAACCATTGTGGGATTGATTTCCTCCCAGCCATAGGTTATTCCATCATAGAATTCCACCCCCATTTTGAGCTATGATATTGTTAGGGAAAATAATATTTTCTATTGTCCCAAACCCCTATTCTCTTCACTAAAAGATCCCAAGATACTAACCAAGAGATTCATGACTAGTTATTTTTTCATTCTATCAACTAGAATGGATCTTAGCCTCCATCCTTGTTTCCATAAAACATAGGAAGTCATCCTTTATATACTCTTTATTCCCTCAACTATGGCCTTCATATTTGTACACTTCAATGTGGACCATGTGGGAAAAAGACACTGACTAATTCCAAATTTCATTTCTAGCATTGTAAAGCTTCTTGAGGATTGATTTTATGGTTCTTTGGACATCCTAATAGGCCCACAACCTTCAAAGATTTCAAATAGTATATGTATTCTCTCCAATGGTGTTCACTATCACCCAACAACAATTTTTTCATATCTCCATGGTTTATATGAGAGTTGGGTCAAGTTTCCTTCCTCCAAACCCTTGTTTTCTCTTCAAGAACCATTTTTTTTCAAGATCATATCTCCCAATTCGAATTTGCATCAATGAATTGAGTGAATGAGTGAGAGGAAAGAGTCTTTACTCCACCCTTTTTGGATCCCCAAAGGTAAGAGGTAGTTACTACAAAGTATGAGTTTTCTGCATTCATAGGATTATTAAGTTCCCATATTCAAATTTGTCCTTTCATTTAAATAGGATTTCAATTCAAGTTTAGAATAAACTTAAAGATAAATGGAAATAGGACAATCAAATGAACAAATTTTATGGATATAGTAAAGAACAATAATAAGCCATAGGTTAGTCTCCCATTGAACCTCCTTATGTTTCCCTCTAGTGTACACATAGCCCTATCAGTCTCCTCCCTACTACTAAACCGTGAAACATTTCATTAACATTAAAATGACCATGTTTTCAAATGTTCAAAATCACCATGGAAAATACCTCATAATGTTTAGAAACACATAGTAAGTGACAACACAATTACAAAATTGAGACTAGGGTATTGTAAATGTCTTATTAGAAAGAATAATTCTCTACAGATGAAGTTCCATAGTTGCATTTCTTCATCCAAGTTAAATTCCTAGGGTTTCCTTTACAATTCTAGGAATTGCTAGAATGAATCTCTATATAGATTGCTAAGTTCATATGCCATGAAATATCTATGCTTTCTTGACAAAAAACACTTACAAAAGGGTGTATCCTAGTGTTAAGTTTTTAGCAATTTAAAACAACTTAAGGATTTTATTTGTATCTAGGTGGGTTGGTAGGGAGCAGGGGGCGTGGGATGAATTAACACATCATATAGATATATCAATATCATTTTCAACACTTGTAAATTATATTCTCTATTCCATGTAACAACACATGAGAAATCCTAGATGACTTCACTACCATCAACGTTTGGTAACCAAGGAAAACCATTGGCAAAAACTATATTACACATGACCTAGAAGGAACATCAAGTGTTAACATATCTTTGATAGTTTCCCTAGGGACTTGACCCCAAGACCTATTATTTACAATTCATATAAATCAAGCACTGAAGCTAACCCACTAGGATTAACACTTGTTTGATATTCATATTCTTGACCATAATATTAAGAATTTTTCTTTAATGACCACTGCAAAATACACTAATTCCAAAGTTCTTAGGACTTTACAAGGTTATTACCAAAATGTACTCATCCACAATAGATAATGAAATCTTGGTGAAAGTAGTGAAGAAGGTAAAAAAAAATTCCAACTCATAAGGCTTAGATAGCCCTTGTGTTTCACCATAGCTATGAAAAAAACTATACCCTAGTCATGGGTAAAGAGCTCGTTGATTGCTCTCTTCACAGGTGTTGGGAATCCATAGGGACCAATATCCTCGCCCTCTACTAAAATCACATATAGTGATTGAGGCCAAAGACACTAGAAATAATACAAACAATGAAAATCTAATTGGTTTCTTTCCACTTAAGATGTATTCTATGATTTCACTTACCTTTGGAACATTAGAGGGCCTCAAACATGATACAATGGTTTTTTACATTACAGGGTTGAAATGAAATTTATATCATGGATTATATGAGTCGTAATTAACCATTTCCACAAATCCATGGTTCAGAGAACAATGGACATTAATACTTTTCATAATGCTTGAACTATGTTTGGAGGTAGGTCATTTATCAAGGATTGAGATCTCCATCCATATTAGGAATGTGATACATTCTCAAAGAAATTCCATGTTGGGAGGAAATGTTGTTAATGGGAGTATGAGGTAGAGTTGTTGTATCTTGTATTTTGATGCATAAGGTAGTCCTTTAGCTCATCCATATTTTAATTCATGATGTCTTGGTGTTGCACCTACCTCTAATGCTAGAGGAAGTTGTTATCCTAGTAATAGGAAATGAGCTATTGTTATATGATCGATTTTAATTCTCTTATAAAACTATGAAATACATTTATTCCCTTTGGAAATCTCTCACACAAACAAAACATCAATTAAGATGAATCTATTAATTGACCAAACCCATTTCTCTTCCCCGCTCCACCCTAATTCAAATCTATTCATTAAAAAAACAAAATAAATATGATTTATAACAAACTAGCCATGTCAAAAACTTTGCCATTTAAAAAATTAGTTTTAGAATGAAATGTTTAATGTCATCTCCACCCTAATTAAAACAAATCTATTCATTTAATTACCCATATCAAAAACTTTCTCAGTTCAAAATTTATTTTAAAACACAAAAGAATGTAATAACGTTCTTTATTACTCTATTAATGACACCATTACTAAAAATATTATAACTATGAACCTTCTCTACAATATCTATAATAATTCACAATTCAAAATCATACTGCTACTTTGCATATCGTTTAAGTAAAATTATATGCTAGTTAAATAGCTTACTTGCCACCCACTCAAAAGATATGGAAACAAACCCTACATATCTATATCTCCTGTGGGTCCAACATATCTATATATATCCTGTGGGTCCAACATATATATTAAAGAATCTATAAAAACAAATACACCTTAAAACTTTTCAAGATATAGTGTTAACATAAAAATACCACAATATTAAATTCCGTGGATTTTCTTCCAGATTAATAGCTCTTATATATATACTAAAAAAAATGAAAGCAAATTTATGTCTGTACAAAAATGGATATGATTGGAAAACAAATTTATGTTTGTATAAAATGGATATGATATGGTCCAATCATGTTCAAAGCGTCTATCAAAACAGCCTTGAAATGTTTGCAAAAGGTAATGATGATGCAATAATGTCATGCTGTCACATTTACAAAGATTTTAACAAATAGAGAAAGATTTGAAGACTACATGATACGCTGATATGGTACAATTTTATTTTGACATAAAAGATTTGATATTATAATTTTCGAACAGATAATAACTTTATCAATATATAATATATTTATTATAAAACATTAATATATTATATATAATATATTTTCATAAAAATATATTATATTATTATAAAGTATTAATATTATAAAATAGTAAAATATTAATATTACATAGTAGAAATATTTAACTTGATTAAACTTTATGAATGTTAATTTTTTATTAATTTTTAAAAGTTTTGTGATTATTTTTATTTTATTTTGGAAGGTAGAAAAACTTATCATTAATCAACAATGAAGACAATTAGTATTGAGGTTATTTGAAAATGTGAATTAAATCATCATTATTCCAGGAAAACT
The DNA here is from genome assembly GCA_001517045.1 of Pseudotsuga menziesii. Taxonomy (NCBI): domain Eukaryota; kingdom Viridiplantae; phylum Streptophyta; class Pinopsida; order Pinales; family Pinaceae; genus Pseudotsuga; species Pseudotsuga menziesii. The sequence goes on from LPNX010131238.1 coordinate 116,824, forward strand.
AAGTAACTTGAAATACTATGCTAGTAGTTCTTAAGGGGTAGATTTTCACTATTTCCATGTCTTTAGGTATTAGGTTATTAACACATTTCCTTATGTCCAAGGATAATAAAATCTTAACAAATTAGATGTAATTTTAAGTCTTACTCAAGTACCAAAAGAGTAAGTGGTTTCATATCCCAAGTTACCTAATATTCTCTATTCTCCATCATCATTAAAACTAGGTAGAAATCATGTGTTATTTAATATCCAATAAGATTTAGCTCTATATATAAACCTAAAATACTATATACTCTAAATTTACCAATTAAAAAAATTCATGATGCTTATCTCTTTCATAATACATCATATTATTTTTCAATAATTGATATTAGTTATTAAATAATTTTAAATATTGTAAATTCTGTAACATATCAAGGTTTCAAAGTGTGGAAGGTAAAGGAGTTGGTAGGTTGGTCTCTATCCCCATGTTGACCTTTGTTTGTTGTATTTTCACTCTTTTTTTCTAAAAGAAAAATAGTTGTTCTTAATATTCAAAATAAAGTCAAAGGTAACTATTAGAAAGCTATGATATGAAGATATCATTCCAGATCATATCCATAAGACAACTACAATACAAGAGCTAAAGGTAATCAACCAGAAATCACTGAAAGCATCACCAACTTTCTCCAATAAGACCATCCAAGCATGTCCAAAGAGATGGCATGAAGAGCCCAGTCGGTTTATCCAAGGAGGCGCTCGAGGGGAGTAACTAAAAGGCTTTATGTCAGAGGAGATCAGTGTCATCCTCACTCATCCAAGATGATTAACTAAAGGATCAGCCAACCCATACTTAAAAGAAACAATAACCAGAAGGTTAATGAGTATGTAAAATTCCAGCTCAGCTCTAAAAGAGTTGAATCTTACCTTCCCCAATAACTACTTCTTCATAATATTCTATTAAGGAAAAGAGACCTAAAGCCATGGGGAGTGCCTCCTTGGATAAACTATATCCCCTTATTGTGTTCTCTGAAGACATGATGAAAGTATAGGGAGAGAAAGAAGGCCTTCAAATCCATGATGCTATCACACCAACAATCCAAATCAAGTGGAGAGAGAGTTTCCTTATCATTTTCCCAATTGATGATTACAAAAGAGTCACCATAAACCTAGAGAGTGGGAATGCCAATAGCTTTTGCAAAATGTAATAACGCCCAAAGATCTAGTAATTCTACTCTAGTGTTGCTGCTATGCCTGCATCACATTTTGATGCAGAAAAAATGGGACTGGCTGATCAAAAGAAAGATACCCACTCCACCAATCTTCTTTGTTGCATCCCCGTAAAAAAACAAGAAAGGTAGGTTATTTTCGGAGCATAAAAACATTCCTAGAATTTGTTCTTTTTTTACAGACCAATGGAAAAGATATCACCTGATCCAAAATTCTAGAGTAGAGAGTGACCATATCTGGAGGCCTATATTCAAATAAGCATAAGTTGTGAGAGATCCATAAGTTCCTGATAAAAAATATGGGTCAAAGATGGGGGAAAACCCTATCCTTTTTTAACCATATCTCTAAGTTATCCAAGAGAGTTGGACCATTCCAAAGAAGAGACATCTTATAATTTATGCACATGATATCAATAATAGCCTGGGAAAATGGACACCAAACAAAGAGATGATTCATTGATTCCTCATTTGACTTGCAGAAGCAACATCTATTAGGACCAAACCAACATTTTTTACTTAAGTTGTCCCAAGTATATATATGATTCTCAATGCACAATGAGATGAAACATTTAACTTCTAATGGCACATTACAGATCCATATTTGAGTATGATTTTTAACAAGTGGCATAGGCAGCATAGAGGAAACAATAAGATCATAAGCCAATCTAACATAGACCTCTCCATTAATTTTATTGTGCATCCAGAGTAAGGAGTATTTAACATCTTTTAATTTGAAACCCCCATGATTTAGGACTTTTATAAATCTTGTCCATTTTTCCTTCCAACTACCTCCCAAGTCCAATCCCTCTTGACAGTTAACCAATAGGAATGTAAATTTGATCCATCTCCATAATTGCGAGCCTAGTTGAGAGTAGAAATGCCATAATCACATAAATATTCCCTTCTCTCCTCTGAGAGCACATAGGAAGAATTATGTCCTACAATAGGGTCTATTCCCAGTCTTATTTTTTTACCATCGTCAGCCTTCCATCCCAATTTCCTGGTGATACAAGAAAGAGACCTGAAAAAACCATTCCAGAAGTATGAGGATCCTTGAACAGATAAGTGTTGTTTACGCATCTAGTCTTCAACAAAGAGGTTTTTAAGATATTTATGGAGAATGATATGATTACATGTTCTAGTACCGTTCAATAACATCCAAAAGCTTTGCATTCTTAAAGAAGTGTAGAACCAATCCATGTTTTTGATGTTCCATCCACCATAGTCATAAGGTTTGGAGATAGTGTGCCAATCAAACAGGTGCATCTTGTGTTGGATACCCGAGCTTCCCTAAAGAAACTCAAACATGCAACATCTAAGATAGTTCAGATTAGATTTGGGAATCCTAGCTAAAGAAAACTAGTAGACAAGTAACCCTGATAAAATAGACCTGGAAAGAATCAACCTTCCTCCAAGAGATATCATTCTATAAGCCCAAATACTAGTTCTTTTTTCAAAAAAATTATGATCCACCTCCAGTAATTTGTGATATAACCTAGTGGCTTAAGACAGTAGCCAAGATACTTGAATCCCTCGACTAAGGGCTCCATTTTGAAGGGGAGGATGGAAGAAATGAAACCCCTTGTTTCCACACCAACTTCACTGTAAATAAAGGAAGAATTTTCCATACTTATGCTCATTCCCGAAGCTAAGCAGAAAAGATCAAGAACGTCCTTGTAAGCCTGCCATTCTTCCATCGTCCCCAAACTAAACAGAATCACATCATCAAAAAACAATAGATGTGTTAATGCAAGTGTTGAGCCGCAAAAGGATCACATTTTATTCATCATTTCACATACTATTTATCACCTTATTCGATTATATCCTTCCATAAAACCATTAACATTCACCACTTTCATAATAAATATGGGTTTTACCATTTTCCAAATCATTTATTTTTGAGTATTTTGAGTGAATTTATGGTTAATTATTGAGAAAAATAACATATTTTCATTATACTTTAAAGTTGGGTGAGTTTGGTGATGTGTACATGTGTATTTGAAGACTTTAGCAAGCTGAAAAGTGGCCACCTAGCCTCAGATTCGAATTTCATCTTCTAGATGTGGCTAACTTCAAGGAGAAGATCATGGAAGTGTGGAGAGAATATCTCATCCAAATATTTGTTGAGAATTTAAAGGGATGAGTTGTCTATTTGTTGAGGATTTGGGGGGATGAGTTGTCTATTTGTTGAGAATTTTAAGGGATAGGTTGAGAGAATAGTGGATCTGTAGTTATGATCACTTATCTTGAATTCATGTATAAATAGGAGGCCTCTCTCCTAATTTTGGTTGGAGGCCTCCCCAGTGGTTTGGAAGTAGAGAATAGTTCAGAGTTAGTCATAGAATAGGATTTCTGATTGTTATGTAGTGGAGGTGATGCTTCGTGCACATCATTTGACTCTCTTATATTAATATAGATTTCCAGCAATTTCTTTCTTTATGAGTTGTTAGTGTAGATTTCCAGTTATGTCTTGTTTATGAATTGTTAGCATAGGTTTATCGTGAGCTCACCAGTTATTGTTAATTGCTTTGTACTAGTCATTGATAATTGCTTTATACCAGTTAATGTTATTTGCTTTATACCAATTTATTTCATGCATTCTTATGTTTTCTTAGATCAAATTCATTTCCTGTTTTCTTAGATCAGATTTATTTCATGTTTTCTTAGATCAGATTTATTTCCTGCAATTTCCTGTTTTTAGATTAGATTTATTTCCTGTAATTTCTTGTTTTTAGATTAGATTTATTTTATATAATTTCCTGCTTGTTCTACTTAATTCAATTTTTGTCATGTATTTTTTAATTTTAGTTCTAGATTAAGTTCAGCGACACTCTGCCCCTGCATATATTTTGTTTGTGCCTCACAAGTTTACGCTCTCTCTAGGTTGACAATTAAATCATTGGAATTATATTGTAAATTGTTTAATGTTTTACTTCAACGTTTTGGCGCCGTTGTCGGGGAGCTGCTAAAAGGGATCAGAGTTTAGATAGGTAGATAGTTCATTTTTATTAGATAGAAAGGTGGATGGGAAACAATAAGACACAAAGACGACTTCATTACGTAATTTTCAGGATTTCCGTGGTGTAACAGCGAGACGCATCCAATTTAGTGGGTTTCCCCAAAGCCTTGATTGTTATTTCTGCAAGTGTGTTTATTTTTCTGCAAATTATTTATTTTTCTACAAAGTATTCTTTCATTTTCAGCAAATGCAAGTTTGTTTTTATGCAAGTTCTCTTTTACAGTTTCGTAGTGTAAAGTTTTGATTGCTTTCATTTTTGGTCCCGGCTTTATTTCATACTAACCTGCTTCTAATTCTGTATCTATTCATTTTTGTTTTGAATAGATTTTTGTGCACCTTTTTATTTCTGATTTTGCATTCGTTTTATAGTGTTTGTCATGTACTCGTTTTCTAGTACTTAATTTGATTTCAGTAAAATAATTTTAGATGAGCATAAGCTTAGAGCAGCTCACTCAGATCCTCACAAAAACCGAGATCTCCTCTTCTTTAGAAGAGGAGATCTTGATGGCAGCCAAAGATATCATTACTCCTCCTGAAGAAAAAGAAGAATCGACACTTGAAGAATTATGTACATCATATGAGGAGCAATAATGTGAGAAGAAGATCAGGAAGGATGAAGAAGGGATCTTGGGTGATCAAATTCATGAAGGATATCCTGCAAACGAATGTTGCATCCAACAGTGTTTTCAAGTAAGTACTAGGTTAGATTGTTTTTTTTCACTTTTATTCTATTAATTTTCATTTTCAATATTTAATCTCCTATATTACAGCATATTCTAGGTTTGGTATTTCAAAATTAGATCTTAATCTTTGTTTATTCTTGTTAGATAGGTGGTTACACTTGCAATTTCACTTCACTTAAATGATTATAATTTTCAATTAGAATAGAGTACGTAGTTTTTAGTTTTATTTTCAATTTAAAAATTAGCATGCTTTAATCTGCTTTAATGTTTTTAATTTGTTAAAATTCTCATTTTTATCTTAATTACTATTCTGTTTTTAATTTGATTAGGAATTAAAAATTAATTTTTAAATCTAAAATATTTATAAAAACACAAGTGAGGTTTTTTTCTTTTTGAATTCTCATTTCTTTTTATTTTTATTTTCATGCTAGAAATAAAAATGTATTAGGAATTAAAGTTTTTATTTTTTATTTTTTTAGAAAAGAAAATAATAAACAAATAAAAATAATAATCAAAATTTATATAGTTTATTTTTATTTTTAAATGTTCTTTTGTTTGTTTTAGTTTTTAAAATAAATAAATAAATCTAAATAAAATAAAAGTCCTACTAAATCTAGTTTGTATCTAGGAAATGTGTATATATATTTTAATTAATTTTCTTGTTTTAGAAAAAACTTTCATTTCTTTTCTAGGAGTCCAAAATTTTAGTTTTTGTAAAAATATTAAGTTTTTTAAAAATTGGAATAAATTTAATCGGTTTATATTGCTAAATTTTTCTAGTTTCTTTTTAGGAAACAAACTAAGTTAGCTAAATTTATATTGAAGGAATTGTTTTGTTTACATAAAAAATAAAAATAAAAATTAAAGTGTGTGTATATATATATATATATATATATATTTAAAACAATGCTACTTCTAAAATACTAATATTAACATTAGAAAGAAAAATACCCTAAAAAATTATAAAATAAATAAAACAGGGCGTTCATCCCTCCATCTAAAACTTGCAAATGCAGAGCCCTTTCTACCCTCCATCTGAAACCTGCAAACACGGAGCCTTTCAGCCCTCCGTCTGAAACCTGTAAACGCACAGCCTTCCATCCCTCCATCTGAAACCTGCAAACGTACAGCCTTTCAGTTTGTAAATTGAAATTGCAAATAGTCTATCATACAGTCTACGATGCCAACAGTCATCCATACGAAATTTGTAAACATAATTTTCCGACCGGTCTAGAAATGAAAAAACAGTGAAACCTGAAACTTGAAGCCTACCCATGAGTAAAATAGATCCGAACCTTGGAGCCTGGAGAATCTTAGAGTCGTAATGAACTAGAAGTTCCTTAAAATCTGCACTTCGTTGCTCATTCTCTGTATTTATTCCCGTGAATAAATCCTCTCTATTAGTTTATCTGGTACATGCAATCGTTACCCTTAATTGCAATTTAGTAGGTGCAATGGATGTGTTTTCAAATGACTACAAATTCTGTTATGTATTTCTTCGGCAGTAATCTTGGAAATTTGGCGATATGGCAGATCTGTTCTATTTTATTAACTGGCAGCCAATTAGATAGCTAAACAGTCAGTCCTATCTTCAATTGACTTCAATAACCTATTCAATCAAGCGAAATTTCCTACCAGCAGTTATGGGATCACTGTTGCGGTCTAAAACTGTTTTTAATTCTTAGTCTCTAAAGATTTCAAATCCAACATCGTAACTTAAACCTGCATTTATAATAGTATTATTCGAATCATTCAGACTCATCAATGGAGGGATCAAATAGTTATATTTGCAATCATTGTTATATGTAATATAATGCTTCATTTCAAGCTTTAAACACTTCGTATTTAGTTATGCAACCACAAAGATTGAGCACATGCAGCGCCCCCATTCTGAATAGGGTTATTACCAGAGTTGAGATAGATATGAGATGATTGGAGGTTGCTTCGAAGATTCCCACAACCATTACATTATAGGGTATCTTCTCTCTCCACTAATTTGATGTCGTTCCTGTTCGATAGGCAAACCCTAAGAGAACAACTGCAATAGCCCAACGCAGGTACGTCTCTATGCATATTTTGTTATGTATATCTTTGTCTCCAGGATAAAATAAGACTTATGAACCAGGGTGCAACAAGCACGATCATCTGGTTCTTTATCTGGCACTCATCATTTTGTCTGGTAAAGACCAAAGATTCGGATCAAAACTCTTTGAACATTTAGTTTTATAGATTCTTGACAATTGACTGATAATCAAACCTAGATTAATTGCAAAAGATTAATTGTGTATATCGTATTTTAAGTCGCGATAGTCGAAAGGTATGATAAGTGTGTGATAATAATGGGAAATACTCGGGCCCAAGTAGGCCAGCGATCAAATCCTCATGCTCATGCAAGATTCACCTATCACCGTAGATTACCGACTAAAAGCTTTAGTATATCGACTACAGTAGCCAGTTGTTGATAATACTAACTATCCATTGAGTAATTTGACAGAGCCCTTGGCTCATTTACACCAGTCTTAGATTCATTTTCTTCATTAGTAGAAGATGGTGGTGCCTTTTTCAGTTTATCGAAAACTCATTTTACCTAGTTATATAATTCTGGGTCATCCTTTGCTGCCAGAAGTTTGTCAACTTCGATAGAATTATCCAGAGAGCTATTCACGGAATATTTCTTGCCATCAACAGAAAGCCGAAGAGACATGTCATGAACATCCTTTAGGGAATCACCCATAGATTCCTCCTCCATAGCAATATCCATTAGAGTGTCAGTCTTCCATTGTTGACTGATGTGGGATTCCTTAAGGCCCACCTTTCAACAAGTCTTGCCCCATCGACCTCAGCACATTATCTGGGATAGAGACTAGAGTTCATTTTCAGTACCTTGAGGCTTGCATGCCTTAATTGCAAGTTCTCTCACTGACAATCATGGGAATACATCAATGTCCCTTGATTGTTAGATCTTGTAAGTGGCACGACATCAGCTCATTTATTCGCAATTTGCACGATGTACTTAGGTACCTTGGCACTCATTGACATCAATGGTGATATTAACTCGCATTGGTTAATGACATTCATCAATGGTCGGTAATCCAATGATTTCTTTCCATGTTCGACATTGACACATTTATTCACATGATAAGAATTGTACCATCGGGTTTTCTAGCAGGTGAAGACTATATATTTTTCATGACATCATCAGTAGTTTGACAGTAGCATACTTTCAGCCATGTGAGACTACCACAGTTCTGCTTTCAACTCTCATTTTTTTTACTTCATCCAACCAAACAACAGTTCAGTTCCTTCACTTCACATTATATGATCCACCAGCAGCAACAGCCACATTCCTATTGCATGGTTCATTAACTTTTTGGGTAAGTGGAGGTATGTTGTTTTCTAATCTTTAACTATGTAATTCCTTAAATGCTAGAAAATGAAAGAATTTGTAAAATCCCCTCACTGCATTCCCTTTCTCCTTTTCATAAACCTAATACATCTTAAGTTGTGGGGGGGGTTATTCATTACCATTTTTACATATTCATCATCTCATTTACGCTTAATCAACATGTCTTGCACAAACTATGCTGGCTTGATTCATACTATGAAGAAAAGGCGTTTTACTATACATTGATGGTTCATCATTTCTAATGCATAAATCTTATGTATTGCAGCAGAAATACAACTAAAAAAACAAGAAAATGTTGTTAACACAAGAACCAACATTTGTCATACTTATGGTTGCCACACAAGAACCAACCACAAAAATATATATATATAAAAGAGAAAAAGAAAAATCGTTGCTACTCATGCATTTCAAAATCATGAAATGATCTACTGTTACATATCATCATGTAAAGCCTAGCTACAAAGCCAGAAGTTTTAAAAATAATCAATGCATAGTTGCATGAGGACATGCAAATAGTCAAGTTGGGGGGTATGTTGAGCCACAAAAAGACCACATTTTATTCATCATTTCACATACTATTTATCACCTTATTCAATTATATCCTTTCATAAAACCATTAACATTCACCACTTTCATAATAAATATGGGTTTATATTACCATTTTCCAAATCATTTATTTTTTAGTATTTTGAGTGAATTTATGGTTAATTATTGAGAAAAATAACATATTTTCATTATACTTTAAAGTTGGGTGAGTTTGGTGATGTGTACAGGTGTATTTGAAGACTTTAGCAAGCTCAAAATTGGCCACCTAGCCTCAGATTCGAATTTCATCTTCTAGATGTGGCTAACTTCAAGGAGAAGATCATGGAAGTGTGGAGAGAATATCTCATCCAATATTTGTTGAGAATGTAAATGGATGAGTTGTCTATTTGTTGAGAATTTTGGGGCATGAGTTGCCTATTTGTTGAGAATTTTAAGGGATAGGTTAAGAGAATAGTGGATCTGTAATTATGATCACTTATCTTGAATTCATGTATAAATAGGAGGGCTCTCTCCTCATTTTGGTTGGAGGCCTCCCTAGTGGTTTGGAAGTAGAGGATAGTTCAGAGTTAGTCATAGAATAGGATTTATGATTGTTATGTAGTGGAGATGATGTTCCATGCACATCCTTTGACTCTCTTATATTAATATAGATTTCCAACAATTTCTTTCTTTATGAGTTGTTAGTGTAGATTTCTAGTTGTCTTGTTTATAAATTGTTAGCATAGGTTTATCGTGAGCTCACCAGTTATTGTTAATTGCTTTGTACCAGTTATTGTTAATTTCTTTATACGAGTTAATGTTATTTGCTTTATACCAATTTATTTCATGCATTCTTATGTTTTCTTAGATCATATTCATTTCCTACAATTTCCTGTTTTCTTAGTGTTGATGTATTTGTAACTTCGGAATGTATTCATCTATGTATATTATGTATTGTAACTCGATGTTTATTCTGGGATGTATCTATAATGTAATTGAGTCATGTTGTCATGCCCTGATGTTCCAATCGACAGGATCAATAATGTAAATAAATCATGTCAAGTCATTGTGGGTAACCCTCTGATTGTCTAAGGGTTAAAGTCCCCGCAGTTCCGGGGCACTAGGGTTATTAGACTCTCCTAGTAGAGGTCAGCCTTGGTAGGGTTTTATTCATGCCGGGATTAGTATAAATAGAGAACTGGAGTCTCTATTTATCAAACAACGCATCCACACTCAAGAGTAGCACATATTTGAGGAAGGAGAAGACACTGGGGCTAGACAAGAAGAAGATTACTGCTGTCGGGAGATCACTTACTGCTTTTGGGCTTTTACTGTTTCGGTGTGATTCTATCTCTGGGGAATTTGTGGGGTTTTCTCCTTTATGGTTTCCCCAAGGAAAAACATTGTGTTCATTGTATCTTGTGTTTGATTGATGTACTTGTTATTCTCTCAGTTAAAGATCCTAATAATGCTAGCTTAATGTTGAAAAACTAACATGGTATCAGAGCTAACCTGAGAAGAAGACACTATGCAACTGCAGGAACTAGGGATTCCTAGTTTGTGGATCTTCCTCCACATATTTTCAGCAAAAGTAAGGTGGAATAACTCTCCTCCTTAGGGCACATCTTTCTATCGAAGAAGAATCCAATTCAGAGGTTTTTCTGTTTTGGACCTGTCACTACTACCGAAAATTAGGGCTTTTCACAAAAGAGGAATTTTTTGGTGAGCCAGGCTTGGATTGATCTCCTCCCCAAAATCGAAGTTAGGGACAAATTTCAAAGCATTTGGGTGGATATATCTCCGGAAAAGCAAAACCCTAATCTACTCCTGAACCAGCTCTACAGGATTTCAGCTCAAGTTTCAGATTCGACATCTTGACCTGGTAAGATCTAAAATATTTTGTATTTCCATTTGAGGTTCTCAGTTTAAGATGTCTCACCATACCAAGCTTGATGAAAATCTTGAGGGAGCTAACAACTTCTGAGCCTGGAAGTATAGGATCTCCCTGGTCCTGGAAGAGAATGAGTTAGACTCCTACATCCATGAGGAGGTTCCAGTTCCAAAGGTAGATGAGGCAAAGACCTTACATAAGAAGAATATGATTATGGAAAAGAGGATCTTTGCTGATTCTATCAAGGATCACCTTATCCCATAGGTGTCCTCTCTCAAGACACCTAAAGCTATGTTTGATGCCCTAACCAAGTTGTTTGAAGGCAAGAACATAAACTGGAAGATGAATCTGAGGAATCAACTGAATAATGTGAAGATTCAGAATGTAGAGACTATCCATTCCTACTTCACAATGGTTTCTCATATCAAGGAACAATTAGAAGTTGTAGATGAAGAAGTGGAGAATGCAGAGATTGTGATGACAACACTGAATGGACTTCCTAGGTCATGGGATTCATTCATCCAAGGAATCTGTGCAAGAAAGAAGTTAGTCAAGTTTAGCAGACTATGGGAAGAATGCTCTCAAGAAGAAGCTTGGATAGCAGCCTGAGAAGAGAAGATGGGAAGTGAAGATCAAGCCCTCACAGTTCATTCCTAGAAGGGAAGAAGAAATCCTCATTACTCCAAAGGTAAGAACTCTTATTCTAAGGATAAAAATAGAAAGGACCTATCTATATTGAGATGTTATACATGTGATGAAAAAGGACACTTTGCAAAAGACTGTCCTAAGAACAAGGTCCACTCTCATAAGAAGAAGGGGAAAAAAAGAATACATCATGCTCATGCTACAGAGGATGATGAACCATCCAAGAAAATATCCAGATATGAAAACAAAGATTCTCCAAGCAAGGATGAATATGTTTTGATTTCCGCTCTCACAGGTAACATTAATCATGGTAGTGATGATTGGCTTATAGACAGTGGGGCTTCCAAACATATGACTGGATTCAAGGAATCCTTTGTAAGACTGTCAAAACATAAATCACCTCACAAGGTGAAACTAGGATATGACTACCAATATCCAATAAAAGGTAGTGGTGAATATTCCTATAAACTAGACTTGGGTAAGTCTATAACAATGAAGGAAGTATTGTTTTTACCAGGACTCAAGAAGAACCTTCTCTCCATATCAGCATTGGATGCAAAAGGAATGAGGGTTGCATTCATAGATGGTCAAGTCATCATGTGGCCAAGAGGTAAGACTATCGATGATGCAGTGGTGATTGGAGAACAAGAAGGAGGTTTTTACAAATTGAAGGGCCATCTAGAACAAGCCTTAATCCATGACACAGTAGAACCAAATGAGCTTTGGCATAGAAGGCTTGCACATGTGCATTTACAGAGCACTACATATTGCAAGCAAAGTTGTTGAAGGTCTTCCAGAATTCCAAGAAAAACATGATGGGGTCTGCAAAGGATGTGTGAAAGGAAAGAATACAAAGACATTTCCCAGTAGCGAAAGCAAAGACAAAGGCATACTAGAAATCATCCACTCCGATGTATGCGGTCCGATGTCATCAAACTCACTAAGAAAGTATGCATACTATGTTTCTTATATTAATGATTTTTCTAGGAAGACATGGGTTTACTTCATGAAGAACAAAGATGAAGTATTCAGCAAATTCAAGGAATTCAAAGCCTTGATCAAGAACCACACTGAAAAGAATATCAAGACTTTTCGATCAGATAATGGCGGAGAATTCACTTCGAATGAATTGAAAGAGCTATGCAAAGAATTAGGGATTAAGAGGGAGTTTTCCACTCCTTATAATCCACAATAGAATGGGATTGTGGAATGGAAGAACAGAACTATCATGGAAGCTACAAGAGCCATGATTCATGATCAAGATATTCCTATGCATATTTGGGGGGAAGCTTCCAGAATGGAGGTGTATGTACAGAACCGTACTCCACATAGAGTACTCAAGAACAAAACTCCTAAAGAAGTCTTCTCTGGCAAGAAACCTGAAGTCAACCATCTTAGAATATTCGGCTGCCCTGTGTACATACAAATTCCAAAAGAGAAGAGAACAAAATCAGATCCTTCAGGAAAGAAGGGTATATTTGTGGGATACTCTGAAATCTCGAAGGCTTATATAATTAATTTCCCAGGATACAAGAAGATTGACATCAGTAGGGATGTGACATTTGATGAAGACACAACTTACCACAAATCTAGAAAGTGACCTGCTGAAGAACCTGAAGAAGAAGAAGCACCCAGAGTTCATGATACAACCATGAACGGAGAAGCTCAAGAAGAAGATCAAGAATTTGAAGAACCACAAAGACCTGTAGATCCACCTCTGGAGAAGAATCCTCATAAGAGGAAACCTGCTTGGGTACAAGAACTTATCCAAGGTGTGGAAAGATATGGGGCTCCATAAGAGAATCACAGAGAAAGAAAGAGGACCAGATCCTGCTCCGAGTATGTAGCTATACTATGTGATTTCATTGATAAAGAACCTTCCAGTTATGAAGAAGCGGTAGAATGAAAAGAATGGAAGGATGCTATGATCGGAGAATATCAATCGATCATGAAAAATGATGTTTGGGATGTTGTCCCAAGACCAGAAGGGAAGTCAGTTGTAAATTCCAAATGGATCTATAAGATCAAGCATGCTACAGATGGTAGCATTGATAAATATAAAGCAATATTTGTAGCTCAGGGTTTCTCTCAGAAAGAAGGAATAGACTATGAAGAAACATTTGCACCTATATCCAAATACACTTGCATTAGATCATTACTTGCTTTGGCTGCAGTGATGAAATGGAAGATACACCATATGGATGTCAAGACTTCTTTCTTGAATGGTGTAGTAGAAGAGGAAGTGTATTTAGAACAACCACTCAGTTTTGAAACACATGACAGGGAGGCTCATGTGTGCAAATTGAAGAAATCCCTGTACGATTTGAAACAGGCACCCAGGACTTGGTACGGCAGAATTGACAGTTTTCTATCTAGTTTGGGCTTTACCAAAAGTAAAGCAGATTCCAACCTTTACTACAAGGTTGAAGATGGCAACCCAGTGATGCTTCTACTATATGTAGATGATCTATTTGTGACAGGTACGGATGGGTTGATTGTTGATACAAAGAGAAAGCTTGCTGCTGAGTTTGAGATGAAGGACTTGGGTATGATGCATTACTTTCTAGGTATGGAGGTGTGGCAGAGTACAGATGGAATCTTCCTTGGACAAGGGAAGTATGCGGTAGAGATATTGAAGAGGTTTGGGATGATGGACTGCAAGGCTATGGCCACACCTATGGCATCGAAGATGAAGCTATTGAGTGATGCTTCATCAGATTCAATTGATGCTACGATGTATCGTCAGATGCTTGGGTCATTGATGTACCTGACGAACATGAGACCAGACATTTGATTTTATGTGAACACCTTGAGCTAGTTCTTGATAGATCCGAGAAATGTTCACTTGATTGCTGCAAAGCATATTCTGAGGTACCTGAAGGGTACAGTTGGTTATGGGCTCAAGTAGGATGCGAATCAGAAGATTAACCTGGAGGGTTATGTTGATTCATATTGGGCAAGCAGTGTCATCGATAGGAAGATCCCTTCAGGGTGTTGCTTCAGTATGGGATTAGGTGTGATCTCTTGGTTTAGCAGGAAGAAATCCTGTGTGGCACTAAGTACAGCTGAAGTAGAGTATGTTGCAGCTTGTTTAGCTAGTGGTGAGGTAGTATGGCTGCGGAAGCTACTGTCTGATTTATTTGATCTCTAGTTGGATGCTACTTGTATACATTGTGACAACTAGAGTTGCGTGAAGTTGTTAGAGAATCTAGTGTTCCATGACAAGTCAAAGCATATCGAGATCAAGTATTACTATATCAGGGATATGGTGCAGAAGGGAGCAGTGAATCTCCAGTATGTTGCGACGGAGGAACAGATAGCTGATGTGTTGACGAAGCCATTGGCTAGGGTGAAGTTTGAGTACTTCAAGGAGAAGCTTGGTGTTCTCCAGATCGAGGTTTCCTCCAAGAGAAAGTGACGAGTCCCATAGCCATTCTGACATGGTGAGAGGATTGGTTTCTTCCATGGTCATATGTAAGGGATAAGCCATTCTGTCATGGTGAGAGGATTGGTTCCTTCCATGACAGATATGAGTGCTGAGATCAGTAGCCATTCTGAGGAGTAGGTCAGATGTAAGGGCTGAGCCATTCTGTCATGGTGAGAGGATTGCTTCCTTCCATGTCAGATATCAGTGCTGAGCCATTATGATATGACTGTAGGATTGGTTCCTACATGATCATATATAAGGGCTATTTCCATTCTTTGAATGGAGTTGCCTGGTGAGGTACCAGGAAAACTCTGTCTAGGACTGAGGGCCGTTATGATATGACCGTGAGATGTTCTCTCACATGATCAAATATGAGTGCATGGCCATTCTGATGTGATAGAGGGATGTGTTCCCACTTGATCAGATGTAAGGGATTAGCCATTCTTTCATGGCTAAAGGATTAGGTTCCTCCCATGTCAGATATGAGTGCTGGCCATTTTGACTTGGTATCAGATATAAGGGCTACCGCCATTCTTTGAATGGAACTACCTGGTGAGGTACCAGGAATCCTCAGTCTAGGACTGAGAGCCATTCTAAAGTGACTGAGGTATGTGTTCCCACATGATCAGATGTAAGTGCAGTGGCCTTTCCATAGATGATAGTAGTTTGGGTTCCTATCATGCTGGTGGTTGTAAGTGCCGAGCCTTTTCACAGATGATAGTAGTTTGAATTCCTATCATGCTGGTGATTGTAAGTGCTATACCTTTCCATAGATGGTAGTAGTTTGAGTTCCTACCATGCTGGTGATTGTAAGTGTTGTGCCTTTCCACATATGGTAGTAGTTTGATTTCCTACCATGCTAGTGGATGTGAGTGTTGTGTCTTTCCACAGATGATAGTAGTTAGGGTTCCTATCATGCTGGTGGTTGTAAGTGCTAAGCCTTTCCACAAATGATAGTAGTTTGAGTTCCTATCATGTTGGTGAATGTGAGTGCTAGGACTTTCTGATATGATTATAGGATTGGTTCCTGCATGATCAGATGTGAGTGTTGGGTGTGCCTTTCTGATGAGTAGGTTAGATGTAAGTGTTGGGCGGGCGATTCTGACTTAGTGTTAGATATAAGCACTGAAGAAGAGCTACATGGAGGCTAGGCCTACAACCAGCATGAAAAATGGCTGGCTCTTTAGAGCTTCCTGTGATGAGAAGAATCATGAGATAGCACCAGTGATGATCCAGATCGAGTGATGATCACGATCTAGTGATGATGATCTAGCAGTGATGATCCAGATTGAGTTATGATCCAAATCCAGTGATGATGCCCAGTGATGATCCAGATCCAGTGATGATGTCCCATGATGATCCAGATCGAGAGATGATCCAGATTAGAAGAATGAAGATGACTTGAAGATGAATATGACTTGAAGACAAAGATGACTTGAGATGCAGATGACGAGATGATCCAGTTGATACAGAGAAGAAGACCAGTGCTAAAAATTGTGTCAAAAGAATACATTCCTAGTTAAGAGGGAGTGTTGATGTATTTGTAAGTTCAAAATGTATTCATCTATGTATATTATGTATTGTAACCCGATGTTTATTCCAGGATGTATCTATAATGTAATTGAGTCATGTTGTCATGCCTCGATGTTCCGATTGGGAGGATCAATAATGTAAATAAGTCATGTCAAGTCATTGTGGGTAACCCTCCAATTGTCTAAGGGTTAAAGTCCCTGTAGTTCCGAGGCACTAGGGTTATTAGACTCTCCTAGTAGAGGTCGGACCTGGTAGGGTTTTAGTCATGTCGGGATTAGTATAAATAGAGAACTAGAGTCTCTATTTATCAAACAACTCATCCACACTCAAGTGTAGTGCATACTTGAGGAAGGAGAAGACACTAGGGCTAGACAACAAGAAGATTACTACTGTCGAGAGATCACTTACTATTTTTGGTCTTTTACTGTTTTGGTGCTGATTCTATCTCTGAGGAAGTTGCAGGGTTTTCTCCTTTATGGTTTCCCCGAGGAAAAACACTATGTTCATTGTCTCTTGTGTTTGATTGCTGTACTTGTTATTCTCTCAGTTAAAGATCCTAATAATGCTAGCTTAATGTTCAAAAACTAACACTTAGATCATATTTATTTCCTGCAATTTCCTTTTTTTAGATTAGATTTATTTTATATAATTTCCTACTTTTCCTACTTAATTCAATTTCAATCATGTATTTTTTAATTTTAGTTCTAGATTAGGTTCAACGACACTCTGCCCCTGCATATATTTTGTTTGTTCCTCACAATTTTACTCTCTCTCCGGGTTGACAATTAAATCATTGGAATTCTATTGTAAATTGTTTAATGTTTTACTCCAAAAGAAAGGGTTGATGATACTTTAATTCCTTGATCTTACCTCTCCTCTGAGCATCATTAATAATAAGACTGAGACCTTCTATAACCATTAAGAAGAGGAGAGGAGATATGGGACATCCCTAAAGGATTCCACGAGAAGCAGTGAATAATTTTTTCGGGGTGCCATTTACAATGACCGAAAAATTTGAGGAGCTAACACATCTCATTATCTAGTTCACCCCATCCACTGGAACACCAATTTGAATAAGAATAAGCCTCAAAACTATCCAACTCACCCTATAAAATGCTTTGATAAGATCAATTTTGAGAACCATTTCCATCATATTTTTCATTTTGATGGTGTGCATAATTTCCCGTGTGATTCCCACATGCTCAATAATATGTATGTTTTCTAGGAAACCATACTGCTGATTTGAGATAGACTTGTCCAAAAATGCTTTAGACAATTAGCTACAATTTTTTAGATGAGTTTATAAATCATATTGCACGGTGAGATAGTTTGAAATTCTACAAAGGTTTGAGGCTTTTCGCACTTTAGAATAATATTAAGGAACCTGGAATTTATAGAATTAATAACCTTTCCCTCAATTCGAGACTATTCCACATCCCTAAGTAGGTCCAAACCCACCGTATCAAAGAACCAGAGGAAGAACTCCATAGGCCATCCATTAGGCCCGAGGATTTTGTCTTTTTTGAATCCTTTTAACTCTCCTTCAACTTTTGAAAGTGAAATATCCAAAAGAAAGATACCTTCTTTTTCCTCCTGATATAAGAGGGAAATACATTGATAACCTTAAGTTGGTCATCAATACTAGTACTTCTCTCATCTTTGAACAAATTCGAGAAGTGTTTTTCTCCCAACAGTTTTAGTTGAGCCTCCTCTTCAACCAATTCACCATCCTGATTCTGAAGATCCCAAATAGCTTTGGAATTCCTTCTCGTAGAGGAAAAATTTTGAATAAATTTAGTGTTAGCATCCCCTTGGCTAATCCACTTGGATCTTCTCTTAAGTTTCCAAGTTGAGACCTCATGTGCCAGACACTCCTCCTTACGAGATTTCAGATATGCAAGATGCAAAGTTTCCATCTCACTAAGTATACCTGAGGACCGAGATGTGAGGGGGGAATGGATCTCCATGTCAATTTAGTAGCTATTTTTTCCAAGCTGAGAACTTGATTCTTTTCCCAATATTTCACAACAACTTTAAGCCTTTTAATTTTGTAGTTCATAATAGACATGTGGTCTGCTGTAGATATAAAGGAATCAGAGGCCAAAGAGGAGCTTACAATAGAGGAAAAATCCTTCTCCAAAAGCCAGGGCCAGTTGAACTTGAAGGGGTAGTGGTGAGAGAAGGAAAGGACATGACACATGCAAGTCCATTACCATGTATCCCAGCCCCATCATTCATATATATATTTATTGGATATTCTTATATTTGTAAGTGTCCTCAAATATACTATGCATTTTTATATATTTTTAATTTTTAATTAATTTTTTCAAATTTATAGACATAAATAATAAATTTATAAAGAGAAAGATTTTTAAATAAAAAAAAGTTTCCAAAGTTTTTGAGATTTAGAAAAAGAGATAGAAAATGACATTAAAAATTTACATAAATAAAAAATAATCAATGTAAGTGGATTGTTATTTAAATATACAATGTATTACAATTAAATGAATGAGAAAATAAATCTAGCACTAACAATGATGGTGAGACCACTATGGTTACCAAACAACAATTTAATGTGACCATATTGTAGTTACTAAGAGGACTAACAATAGAGGTGATGCCATTTTGGTTACTAATTAACAATTTAATGTGACTAGTTACTAAGAGGTAAGACAACAATATCACATTATGCTAATATATCTTCTTAAGTTTGACTTAGGGAAAAAAAGAACATTTTAAATTAGCATTTATAAAAGGCTTGATAAATATATCAACATTATCATATGTTTTTCTAACATTATTAAGGAGGATAACCCAATTGTAGTATATCATTTTTCATTTAAATGATGTTGATAGAGCTTAATATATTTAACCCCATAATGATATGTTAAATTAGGAGCAATTTGAATAGCACTTTTATTATCACATAATAGTAAAGTTGATTTTTTTTTATCAAGGGCCATGATGATCCAATAATTTCTAAATCCATGTTAATTTCTTTTCCATAATGACAACACCCTTAGACTTAACGGTAGAGACAACAATTGTGGACTACTTTTTTCTTGACTAAGCAACCAAAACTAAACCAAGAACATAGATAAATCACATATGACCTTTGATCATCCTATCTTCCAATCTAATTTGATTCAATGTACCCAAGCAAAGAAATATTATACTCATACGAGTATTTAATATTAATATATTAGGTTCCCTTGATATATCTATGTTAGGAACCCGTGTCAACCCTTCTCTTTACTTTGTTAGTATAGTGTTGTTGGATGCATATGATTTGTAAGTCATTCCATGAGTATATTGTATTATCCCACATTCATGAGGAGTAGTAGTTGTTTAGATTAGACTTAATATATAAGTGCATGTCAAGGACAATGAAGGAATCCATGAGTTATTTGTATTGAGCTTTCTCAAAGGAGGTTTCCCCCTTGAAGTGGCCCACAATCAATAAATTCCTTCGGTGTTCTGTAATTTCTGTTATATCGTGCATTTTTGTTATTTATTGCAAGAGGTTTCTCTCAAACTAATACTATTCCAATTTGTTGCCTTCCATCTAATGACTTTGTCTCAAATATTTTAGGTATATAAAAACGAGATAAATTACAATATTAATATCTATTATGCTATGAGAATCAAATTCAGTGTACGCAAGCAAATAATTCTTACACTCATAAGAGTATTAAATCTTAACATGGTAGGTTCCCTTGATATATCTAATACTATTCCAATTTGTTTCCCTCTAATAACTTTCTCTCAAATATTTTAGGCACATAAAACAAGGCAAATTACAATAGTAATATCTATTATGCTATGAGTACAATGTATAAGATTTCCCATACTAGTTAATACAAATTGGCATGAACCATCCAACAAATAAAACAAGTGGTTACTTTCACTCTAGATTCAAAAGGAGAAGGACAAGATTTAAAATTTCCATATAAAACTTATTCACGATAGAAATAACATACCTATCCTATAAAAGGAAAATTTTACAATCAAGTTGCATAGCTTCAATACCAAGAAAATAGTGCAACAAATCTAAGTGTCTATATCTATCTATCTATCTATCTATCTATCTATCTATCTATCTATATATATATATATATATATATATATATATATATATATATATATATAAAA
>LPNX010131238.1:139374-211481 GCA_001517045.1 Pseudotsuga menziesii
CCACCTTAATTATTGCTTGGGCATTGATTTGAGAAGTCACATCCTCTTAGTTTAATTTTAATTAATATTTGCTAATTATTATTCATTTTTCTTTGATTTATTCTTTAATATTCATAACATTGCCACCCCATTTAAAAGTGACCTTTGTCCTCAAAGCTAATTCCCCTAACATCATATTTATTCTAGGTTTGTTTTGAAGTGAAGACTTGAGATATGTATTCCTAATTGGATCATTCCTTCCTTCCTTTATTTTGCCTTGCAATTTTGTGGTATAAGTTTGGTGAATCCACCATTCAATATCCAATTAATTGTTGCAAATGTTGGGATCCTTGTGTGGCACAAAATAGTAAGATGCTAAAGATATCTCATCAGGGACACATTTTCTTTGGGTATCTCTTTTATCATCTCGACATCACTGGTGTCTAGAAGATATCCCTTCAATTCCTCCCTAACTACTATTTTAAGGATGAATATCTTCCTTCATGTTCCTCTTCTCCAAAAGTGAATCCAATTCTATTAATTCCACCTTTTTCACTAATTGTGGATCCAAGATTGGATGTCATAATAATGGAGTTATTTTTGAAAGATACTCTTCGACCTTGGAAATAAAAGTGATGTCCATTCTTATCATCTTGGAGTTTTAAAAAATCAAGGTGAGATCCCTTAATTTTGTAAACAAATATTATTGTAAATGGATTCCATATTACAACCTCAGTGTGTGTGTATTTTAATTCATACAATTTCAAATATATGAGGTGGTTTTCATAGAAATGACACACATGTAAACCAATGTCAACCTGATTGGAAATATCTAGTTCCTATACTAGTTTTCTCTTAATCATAACCTCCATGGCTTCTTTATTGGAAGTATTTTTAAAATCCTTCACCCTTGATTTCCACACAAATGCGACCAAGGCTTTAATTATGGAGCAATATAAATGTTGCTCATATGTAGTAAGTTGCTCAACAACACATCCTAACCATGTGCATGCAATAACTACTATGTCATTTGGATTATCAACAATAGGAACACTATCGTATTCATCATTATTTGAAATGGAAGCGACAATTGGAAAATACACAATTTCCGCATCACTAACTACACTTGTGATTCCAGAATCATGACCAATCTTTCCAACATGTTTAAATAGATATTGACTATTTCTTGTTGATGGTGTAGTTTCATGGAATTTCTTAACTAGTAGTGTGGAAATTGAACCCAGGTGTTAGAACAATTACACTCACAAAAATTGCCAATTACACATGCAAATTACACACAAAGGAGACTAAATATGGAGCAGAACACTAATCTGTATTGAATAAGTGTACAATAGCCAACCCTGTGAAGTCATAGGCTACCACAATAAATAATTACATGAGATATTTGAATGCATAAGGATTCCATTCGAATTTGGTCAAAAGAAAGCTTACTAAATCTAAGCAAATCCCCCATAGGTGCATAAAGCAGTTTCCAAATCTGTCTAGGAGCTCACGAATTGGAAAAATCAATTAGGAAAGCTAATAGATGATGGAAGGACAAATCATAAATGATTTTCTTAGAATAAAAGAGTGGAGGATGATGAGGACAAAAAACAAGCTAACTTCACCTAGTCAAACTTTCCCAATTGCCTTAAAACTCAGAAAAAGCAAGCAATAAAGCAGAAAAAGCAGACATGCACTAGGGAGGCCAGGAATAAACCAGATTTGATTCCAAGTGGTTTCCCAAGTTCTCCATGACTCAAATTTAGCAATTTTGACCACTTTGGATGTGTGGAGGACAACTTGCATAAGGTGGAATATGGAAACTAGGCAAATAAGACAAAAATTGGATTAATTAATGTCTAAGGTAGCTAACTATGGGTTGATTATTCTAGCACCCCCCCTTAATCCTGACTTATGAGTAAAATATCAAAAAATTATAGGGCCTAGAAAAAAGGCTTAGTCAGCCTTTACATACTGCATGTCCATTTAACCAAGGAAAGAGGCAAAAACGCAGTGGGAAAAATCCTCCCTTAAACATGGATAGAAAAACAAAATTTGAAAAATCTTGTCATAACTCATGCTTCACAGCATGATCAGCAATCCCCAGCAGTGATTTGAGATTGTTGAATGTATTCTCACAAAAAAATTTAATGAAGATATCTGCTACTTGTTCTAAATATGAACAGAAGAGTAGGTGAATGGTGCCATCATGCACAAGCTATCTGATGTAGTGCATATGGATCTCAATGTGTTTGGTTCTCTGTCTCTGAACTAGATCATTGCAGATTCAAATGGTACTCTAATTATCACAATAGATAGTAGTTGAGTATTCTGATTTGAAGCCACACTCACCAAGTAACCCCTGCAACCATAAACATTTAGTTGTTGCATTTACAACTCCTCTGTACTCTACTTCTGTAGATGAGAGTGGAATGGCACTTTGTTTCTTGCTTGACCAGCTGATTGGTATTTTATCAAGCATGAACACATGTCCTGATGTTGACTTTAATTCTATGTTGTCACCTTCCCAATCACTGTCAGTAAACCCAATCAAATCAAAATCAGATTTAGCTTTGTAGAAGATCCCATGAGTCCTTGTTCCTTGAACAAAGTTAAGGATCCTTTTGGCTGCTCTCGAATGGATCTCATGAGGCTGATCCATGTATATTGAAGCCACACTTAATACATAAGAAATATCAGGTCGATTATGTGTAATATACAGCAACCATCCAATCAATTTCCTATACAGTGTATTGTTTACCATAGGTGAAGATTCAGCTTATTTAAGCTTAACTCCTGAAAGGAAGGGAGTCTTGCTTGGATTGCAATCCTTCATGTTGAATTTGTTCAGAAAATACAAGGCATACTTGGACTGATGTACTTTGATTCCTTGTTTGGTTTGAGCAATCTCAAGCCCCAAGAATTGGCTCAATAAGCCCAAATCAGTCATTGAGAATGCATGGTTCATTGCATCCTTCAAGGAGGCAATTTCATCCTTTGAGCTTCCTGTAATGAGAAGGTCATAAACATACAAAACAATAATCATTAATAAACCATGAATCAGCTTCAAATATACATTTGGATCTGACTTTCATCGAACAAAATTCAGTGATAGCAGAAAGTTATCAATCTTGGCATACCAAGCCCTGGGGGCTTGCTTAAGCCCATACAATGACTTCTTTAGCTTGCACAAAAGAGATGGATTAGTAGAAAATCATTGAGGCTGCTGCATGTAAATCTCTTCAGTTAGATCTCCATTCAGGAAAGCACACTTCACATCCATGTGGTGTACCTCTCACTGCTTAGAAGCTGCAATGGCTAAGGCTAGCCTGATGGAGTCCATCTTTGCCACTGGTGCAAAGGTCTCATTGTAGTCTATTCCATGTACCTGTGAGTAGCTCTTGGCTACCAATATGGCCTTGTATTTCAAAGGTGAACCATCAGCAGAAAATTTGGTTTTGTAAACCCACTTACACTGAAATAGCTTCCTCCCCGGGGGAAGATCAACCAGCTCCCAAGTGTTGTTCTTTTGGAGTGAGCTGAACTCTTCTTTCATGGATGTTTTCCATCTTGGATCATTTGATGCATATTCATATATATATATGGGTCTGATTCAACCATAAGATATAATTTCTCTGCAAACATAGGATCTTTCATGCACAGAGCACTCTCAAACTGAGATCTAGTCCTCCTAGGATCATTAGGATTTCCAGCTAGTTCTCCAACTGCATGAATGGTCTTTGCTGCCCATTTTGGTCTTGTAGGACTGTTAGGATCTGAAATTAAATCATAATTATTAGACATATCAGAATAATCAACTTCAACTATCTCTTCACTTACATTTAATGGTTCTGGTGGTGAAGAGGATTCTCCAACTTCCATTGCTGCTAAAGGCTCTTCTTGGAACTGAACACTCCTTTCAATGAAGGATTTGTTTGTGATCAAATTGATCAGCTTGTACCCTTTTGAATATTAGAGTACCCAACAAATAGACACTCTTGGCTTTGGGGCTGCAAATCCTTCCTCTTTTCTGTTGGAATTCTAGCCCAAGCCCTTGAGCCAAAAATCCTGAAATGGGTCACATTTGGCTTGTGCCCACTCCATGCTTCAAAAGGAGTCATACCATAAATATTTTTATGAGGCACCCTATTCTAAATATAGGCTGCACATTTCATAGTTTCAGCCCAAAACTTTGGTGGAAAATTCTTAGCCTCCATCATGCATGTTGCCATTTCTTTCAGTGATCTGTTCTTCCTCTTAGCAACACCATTTTGCTGTGGTGTGTAAGGGATAGAATGTTGCATATGAATACATGCATCTGCATAATATTGAATGAACTCAGAATTGAAATACTCACCACCATTGTCAGATCTGAGGACCTTGAGTTTCCTCCCAAACTGGTTTTCAACCAAAGCCTTAAAGACTTTGAAGAGGCCATAAACTTCAGACTTGTGTTTCAGGAAGTAAACCCAACAATACCTGGAAAAGTCATCTATGAATGTCAATGCATATTTGTCCTGACTCATTGACATATGAGGAAATGGGCCAGAAACATCACTATGGATCAACTCAAGAGGTACAGAGGTTCTCTCATGACTAGCTTTCTCAAATTTATGCTCTGGGTGTTTTCCTAAGATGCAACCTTGACAGACTCCTTTGGAAAAATTAATCTTTGGTAACCCTATGACCATTTATTTTTCACTAAGATCAGAAAGATACTTGTAATTGAGGTGGCCAAATATTTCATGCCAAAGCTTGCTTGCCTCATTAGCATGAATCAGAAGAGCAGAGGGGTTTGATTAGGGTAGGAAGTGTGAGAACATGTATACCTTCGAAGTGTGTTTTGCAACTCCTTTTGCAATGACTTTATCACTTGAGATCTCTGTGATCTCAACTTCATCAGGGGAGAATATGACCTTATTTGGAGACCCTATGTGGGTCATCTGATACACTGATAAGAGGTTAGAGGAAACACCTAGAACATACAATACATTGCTGAACTTACCATGGTCAAGATCAATCCTCCCTTTGCCCAAACTTTTAGTGAGAGAGTCATCTCCTAGGACAATTGGTGGACCTTTCGACATTTCAAGTGAGGTGAATGCCTCCTTGGTTGAAACCATATGTCTTGAAGTTCCAAAATCAATGATGAAATTAGGTGAGCTTGATGTGCCAGCAACCAATGCATGAACTCTCTCTCTGTCTTCTGACTTTGATCCTCCTTCCCTCTTCTTTGAGCTATCTGGAAGGGAGATGCCATTCTTCTCCAGGAGTTGGGTCAGCATGCCAATTTGCTTCTTCATGTAGGAGCTTTCAGGATGATTTCCCTTACTGCAGTATGTGCACTTGCTCATTTCTCCTTTGTTCTTCTTCTTCTGGGGGTTCTTCTTGGAGCTTTGGGGCTCCTCTGGAGACTTGTTCTTGTCTCTCTTTTGCTCAAGTGGCTTCTTAACTTTCTTCTTGCCTTTTGATTCCACTCTCAAATCTCCAGCAACCAAATCTTGGTCTTTGGAAGGTTTGATGGTGCCCATCATCACCAATTTATCTTGTTCTTGTGTGAGATATTCCATGAAATCTGCAAGGCTATGGATTTTACAGGCTCGAGCTGTCAACTTTGTAGCATAGAAGGTCAAGAAAAACACTGAATAGTCAGGGCCAAGCTTTGAGAGTATGGCCAAAACTAGTTGCTCATCCTTCTTTTCGATCCCACATTGTTTTAGCTACAAAACAAGGGCTTTGAACTTGGAAAAATGGAGTTGCAGGGATTCAAAGCTATTGGGACTCAGGGAGATCAATTAATTTTCAATTTGATGTCCCCTCATCTCATCTGACTTACCAAAAAGATCAAAAATCTTCTCCCATACTTCATTTGGTGATGTCAATCCATCAATATGGAAAAGGAGTTCTCTGGATATGCTCAGACACAGGAGACCATAGGCCTCATCCCTCCTGTTGTGCCATTTAATTTTCTCTGCAACTGCATTGGGATCTACTTCTGTTGCCATAGTCACTCTATAGAGGCATTTCACTCTCAACAGTATGTCCATCTCTACTTTCCATTCAAAGAAGTTAAATGGAGTCAAGATGATCTTCTGAGATTAATCCATAGCTCAGAAATTGTCCCTTCAGTCAGCAGAATGCTCCCAGTCAATGATGTCAAACCTGCAATAACAAATTGGAAGGAGATAAATCGATATACAAAGGCTTTGATACCATGTGGAAATTGAACCCAGGTGTTAGAACAATTACACTCACAAAAATTTCCAATTACACACAAAGGAGACTGAATATGGAACAGAACACTAATCTATATTGAATAAGTGTACAATAGCCAACCCTGTGAAGTCATAGGCTGCCACAATAAATAATTACATGAGAGATTCAAATGCATAAGGATTCCATTCGAATTTGGTCAAAAGAAGGGTTACTAAATCTAAGAAAATCCCCCATAGGTGCATAAAGCAGTTTCCAAATCTGTCTAGGAGCTCCTGAATTGGCAAAATCAATTAGGAAAGCTAATAGATGATGGAAGGACAACTCATACATGATTTTATCAGGATAAAAGAGTGGAGGATGATGAGAACAAAGAACAAGTTAACTTCACCTAGTCAAATTTTCCCAATTGCCTTAAAACTCAGAAAAAGCAGTCAATAAAGCAGAAAAAGCAGACATGCGCTAGGAAGGCCAAGAATAAAGCAGATTTGATTCCAAGTGGTTTCCCAAGCGCTCCATGACTCAAATTTAGAAATTTTGACCACTTTGGATGTGTGGCGGACAACTTGCATAAGGTGGAATATGGAAACTAGGAAAATAAGACAAAAATTGGATTAATTAATGTCTAAGGTAGCTAAGTATGGGTTGATTGTTCTAACAAGTAGAATTTCCTGCCAATATTCATTGGGGAATTTTGAGAGTATATGTGTTTGATGTTGCTTCCTTCTATTGAAATATTTTATATGGGCATGGATTCCATCTTCATCAATGAAATTAATACGTTTATCTGAAAAAGTTGGTTGAGAACAATGTGCAAGTGATTTTTTATGCTCCTTGTTCTCTTCAAACATAGTATTACTATTTTGTTCAACATGATTCTCAACAAAAGCAATTTTAGTTGCATATGGAATACCAATAGCTAATGTAGATTCATAATATATATATTTATAATCCACAATGGGTAGATGTTGATCTAATGTAGGCACATGATTTGTCACCTTGTTGTTGTTTTGTTTTTCTTCATACTCTATCATAGGTTCCTTTATTTTATCTTCCTGATCTTCTGTTCATATTTGTTCTTTTAGATACTTATTAGAAACATTGACTTGGATCTCCTCAATGTGAATGTGAAAAATTTCATCTCTACCCATTCCAATTCCGCGGAAGATGTAGGATTTAAATCTATTCTCGTAATTTTCATCGTCATCATCAATAGAGAGTGGATTTGGGGATTCTTTGGATGAAGATGATGCCACAATGACTGGAACTAGTGATAGAGTTATGGACAATGATCCTTCAGCATTTGCAACTAAAGTTGTTGCCTTTTTTCCCGATCTCAAGAGTTTTCAATTTATCGGTTGGGTTTGAATATAGAATTTGAGTATACATCTTTGATGACTTTTTTTATGTGACTATCATAAAAATATTGGTTTCCTCCAAATGTTTCTTTAAAATATTTTTAAAATTTGAATGATAATTTCATTCCTTTCCCTCTTGAATTGCTTAAGAAGCATTTAATTTCTTCATTTAATGACTTCATGGGTAAAAGGTTGAGACTTAAGTAACAATATGAATAAACTATTTAAAAGAATATTAATGATAATAATATTTATTATTAAAAACTAATAATAATTTTATTATTATACACTTTTAACAGTTCTTTTGGAAAATATTATAATAATAAATAATATTATTATAATCTTTATATTTTTAAATTGGTGAGACTAAGGTTAGCATGGAGGTGTTGGAATGAATGGAAATGATGGAGGGACCAATAGCGTTAGGGATGGTGTGGAGGAAAATGAGTGGAGTGATGAATTGTAAAGAGGAGGATTTGATGCAGGATGGTGGAGTTTACTTGGAGGAGAGAAGGATGGTGTGTAGGGCATGAGTTGCAGTGATCCATATCTTAGGGACTGAGACCTAGAAGGATTGTGTTGCCACCTTTCACACACCTGGGTCACGTGGCAGAAATCTTCAAGCCACTCGGTGTGTCCTTGGGGGCAAGTCTCGAGTCAAGGCTGTCACCTTGTTCTTGACTCCTCCGTTTAGGCTCAACTCCTAACGAAGCCAAGGGGGGTAGACCCCATTAAGTTTAGTAAGGATAATTACTTATTATGGTGATGTTAAACTAAATGAGTTACTTAGGAGTTTGAAATTTAACTATAGACAATCAAAGATGACAAGATACAAAAATGAACACACGAAAGCACAATGCTGAGACACAATATATATATAAAGCAAGAAATAACCAGTGCCTTAGAATGGAGTCAAAAAATAAAATCAACGTACTTGCATGTGCTTGGAGTGAATGTTTTGCGATTTCCTCTTGGTACGTTTTAAGTTAAATTTGAGGTGTGAGTTGATTAAAATTAGGCGAAGGGGTGGACTCCAGATATACCCGAGAGTACTTGGAGTATGTCCAGAACTAAACCTTCATGGCTACCCGCAAGGAATATGTGGGTTGAATGGAGTCTCTGGGGATATTATTCATAATGCACCCATTAGGGTGTGACAGAGATCGGTGCCCTGAGGTCACTTTTCAGAAGTTCTCGCTTCCTTTGGGTATTTTTCCACCATGATGGTCTGATCTAGGTGTTGGATTTTCACCTGATGGTTTGTCAATTTGGGAGAGTGAGTCATAATTATACTAGTCACTCAAGTGATTTTGATACAGCTTGACTGATCGGATGAACCGTAGCCAAGTGCAGAGCATACACACCGGAGTCTTGTCAATTTTAGTAAATTTTAAAGATTGGTGTTCTTGTTAAAAGAAAGAGAACCCTCCAGGAACCTCTTTTGATCCAAGTGGATCTCAATCGGGGAATCAAGGAGACGTTAATTTTATAATAGCTGAAAAACAAATTATAGAAAGGAAAACAGATACACAATTCTAGTTTTCTAATTAGTCCTACCATGGATCTCTTTCCCCTTTTGATTCAATCGGGAAGTCGTGGGGTAAGTATTAAGATTACTTTGAAATATCAAATATGGAATATGAAATTGATAATGAAATAAATTATACTACCTTGCAGATTAGAGCTATGCTAGTTTGAAAAGGGATGAACAAAAAGAAAAAGAAAAAGGACACCGACGCAAATCCCCCCAGGGGGGATGGGGAATGGGCTCGAAAGAGCCTATTCAAAAATTATTTTTATTAACTCACACCTAAAATTTAACTTAAAACATACCAAGAGGAAATCACAAAACATTCACTCCAAGCACATGCAAGTACGTTGATTTTATTTTTTGACTCCATTCTAAGGCACTGGTTATTTTCTTACTTTATATATATATTGTGTCTCAGCATTGTGCTTTCATGTGTTCATTTTTGTATCTTGTCATATTTGATTGTATATAGTCAAATTTCAAACTCCTAAGTAACTCATTCAGTTTAACATCACCATACTAAGTAATTATCCTTAGTAACTTAATAGGGTCTACCCCCCTTGGCTTCATTAGGAGTTGAGCCTAAATGGAGGAGTCAAGAACAAGGTGACATCCTTGACTCAAGACTTTCCCCCAAGGACACACTGAGTGTCTTGAATATTTCTACCACGTGACCCAGGTGTGTGAAAGGCAGCAACAGATTGCATGACAAGAGAGGAGGAGAGAAAATATAGTCACGGAAGTGAATCATAAAATGGACCAGCTGTGAGAAATACACGAAAACGAGATATGGGATGAGAATAGCCTAGAAAGAGAAACATAAAGTAAATATGCCACATGGAGGGGTGAGGCTCAAAGAGGGTTCTTTGATCCTCACCTATCAAACCATACTACAAAAGACACTTAGAACCAATAACCCAACAATAAATCAATAGAATAAGAGAGAGATAGAGAGAGAGAGAGAATATATAGAAATAATAGCTTTCTTTATTGATAAGGCATAAAACCTTTATATAATGTGCCATGAAGCCATACCATGGAACAAAACCATGGGTTGTCAAATACCATGGACACGAGAGTGTGGCCTCCCCATTTAAATATTTTATGATAAATGTGGGAGGGTGGCCTCTCCATTTAATGTTTTTATGACTTATACATCCTAATTTAGACCATATTCCCCATAAAATTAACCCCCCCCCCCCCCCCCCTTAGAAAATGATGGTCCCCATCATTTCATGCTAAAAAGAGACCCATGAATACAATGCTAGTTCCCAATGAAAAAAATGGTTTTGTGTGGTTAACCCATAACCGTGAATTTTTTATGGTTTACCCATAACCATAACCATGATTTTTGGTTTTGTGTGGTTCACCCATAACCATGGTTTTTGTGTGGTTGACCCATAACTGTGGGTTTTGTGTGGTTAACCCATAACCATAACCATGATGGTGGGTTTTATTTGGTTGACCCCTAACCATGATTACAATACATAACTGTGGGTTTTGTGTTTCCGACCCATAACCGTGAATATAATAGAATTTAATAAAATTCTAAAACTTTGAAAATTTTCATGGTCTTTGGTGCAATTGATGTCTCACTGCAAATCCAGTCATAATTTCTTATGTAGGTGATGAAATTGAATTCCGTTGAAGACCCATTTGAGATAGCGAAGATATGTTTCCATCCATATAACATAATCACCTTGTGGTTTCCCATGGAATGATAAAATTTTTGTTGAATCTCAGGGGATGTGCGTGCACTATTTTTGCAGACATATGTTGTTTCAATCAATGATATATCTGAAACGAAGAAGCTAAATGAAAACTATTAAATACCCATTTTAGGTGATGAAAACACATTTTCAATGAACTATGGTAGATTATATGAGATGTTCTATGGTTTCCATGGAACTATTTTAATTTTTTGTACATGAGTTCACACTATGTACAGACATATGTTTCTTCAAACAAGCATACCTCATAAACTAGCAAGGAAAATGAAAAAATGCGAAATACCCATTTTAGCTTACGGAAATATATTTCCAATGAGTTATAAAATAGCCTCTGAAACACAATGTACAAGTCTCAACATATATTTGAATTTTTTTATTTTAATGAACCAAATCAAATATGATGTTTCACTATCTTAAGCATCTCAAAATTTCAGAACAATTGTGAAAGCAGCAGTTTTGACTAATGAGATTAATAAGGAATCAAAAGGTCAAATGTAAAGACTGAGTAAAGGAGGTGATTTATTCTAGGTTATATCCTTTTCACAATGTATTGGTGCCATTTATGTTTCAAACATCATCTAGGATAGAGTCTACTCCAAGGGTTTCTTGGGCACTCTAGCATATGTAAAATAGAATTTGGGCTTTTCACCTCTTGGAAACCAAAGGGAATGTATTTCAACTCAAGATAGATTACAAAACTTATTATTAATGTTATATATCAATACCAATATGAGAGTACAATTTTAAAGAAGGTTTGACAAGTTTTACAATTCCTATAAGAAAATAACCATTTTGGGAATACACAGTCAGAGCTTCCAAAACCAAGGCTAAGGGATTCGAATGGTCAACTTTGGGCATGTATTATAAAAATATACAAGTGAACTAACTCCTTCAATGGAAAGGACACAATTTCCTGGATTATAACTTACTTAAACTCATCTACACTAAAAACTAGTCAAATTCTAGGAAAATCTAGAAGAGGTCTTGGAAGGAGATTATGAAATGCATAATCCTTTATTCAACAAGCTATAGATCTAAGAAAAATGGTTCAAAAACAATTATTACACTCTTATCGAATTCCATAAGGCTTCATCATTACCTTCCGGTGTTTCTTCTTCAGAGAATAGAGGAGAAGAGAAGAGAGGAGAATTGGAGGATTTTATATGTGGCTTGGATTCCTCCTTTATGGATTTCAAATCTGATTGGAATAAAATTCAGAAACTGCAATAAAAAATAGTGATCATGGCTGAATTCCATCATCCTCTGAGTAGCATGGGGAACATCCCCCAGCCTTGACCATGGGCACACCTCTCAAGTCAAAGAAGCACAATGCTCTCTAAGAAAAAATCCAACTATTAAAAGGTTCCTATGGTGGTGTGATATCATTACTTTATAGATAAATTTGGATTCATGGTCTTCATGTGGCCCACTTTCCTTAACCAATGTTCCCTCATGAGTTGAATAGGAATCTTACCGCTTTGTCTTCCTTACTTTTCTGCCTTTCTAACTGACATGCTTTTATTCCTTTGGAAATTGCACCCTCCTTGTTTCCTACTTTTCATGCTGACATTCCTTTATTCCTATTATAAATCACATTCTCCTTGATTTCCTAAAATTTTCTTCTTTTATCACTAACATATTTTTACTACACTTTCCTTCTTTGTGCATGCTTTTCTAGCTGGTTTCTTTTGTCCAAGCTTTTATCTTTTCCTACCTGTTAACACTCAGAATGTACCTAGGTTGCAAAAGGTAAATCCCAAAGGTAACAGTAAAACCCACTTTTAGAAAGAAACTGGCTTTTCTTTCCAGAGAGAGATCTCTCAAATACAGATTTAACAAGGCCAGATATAAATCAACACTCAAAGATTGTATAGATGGTTGAAACAATACACATAACCATTGGGAAATGGAGTCACATATACATAAAAATATCACAAATCATATGCGCAAGGTTTTATCAAAGGAAAGGTAACCATTCAATCACAGTCATTCATTTAGTTTATGTGGAACAGAAGAAATAATGAATAGTCCATCAATACAGAGCACCATGAGATGAGTTCTATATTAACTTTAGCAGAAATATTTGTAAAATATCTAAAATGATGATCAGAGAATAACAATATGAATTCTAACCATTCAACACTATGTTTTAGATATGAAGAAAATGAAATGGAGTGTAGCACTAGAAAAAACAATCACAAAGGAGGAGCAACACAGACTGTAATGTAAATGGCGCAGGAATGTCTGACAACCTACTCGCATTCAGATTTGTTATTCAAAAAATATATGTCTTCAAAAACATTCAACAACAAGATGGGTTCCAACCCCCATCACATAAAATAAATGCACTTATATACATAAAATGATTTCTTTTTCCAAGAAGATTTATAACTGAATAACCTGCTTAATCAAAGTCTTGTAACTATATTCCTAACTACTAGGAATAAACTACTTGCTTTGATCCTAACAGATCATTAAATTAAAATCAACTCGGTGACAAGGCCCGTCCAAGCAGCTCCTCAGCGCGCAACACCTGTTTTCATGAATGAAGGATATACTTTGTTTTTCTGAATCTTTCTATGGCTCTCCATTGCTCCGCACTTGGAATATCATATTCAATCATTTCCTGAATGGACACCTCCAGCTCCATGTAGGCTTCATAAGACACTTTAGGCAACCCTACCCTGATGATCAGGAATTTTTGTAATATCTCAAAATCTTTTGTCAGCTTATCCACAATGACTTTCCCTATCAGCCCTTTTACCAAATCATCAAATTTAGAATGATCCATACAGCTTTGTACCAACAGGCTGTGATAATTCTTTTAAGAAAACATTCGTCCCTCCTCGTCCCAAAAGGAAGGAAGGCCATCTTCAAATAGTTCTTTGAAATCCTGTTTGAAGTCATTAACCTGTGAGATCATTTCATTAGCTTTGTCTTGTACTGTCTTCATTAGATGATGTTTATGAATAAACCTTTTTTCCCACAATACCATTGCTACTCTATCTTTGACTCCTATATCATGCAATTTTTGGTATGTTAATGAATTTAAAAAATTTAACGCATTCTGAGTTGTGCCAAGGGGTTTCCTCTCCATAGTTTCATTTACTAACTTCAATCTTTGATTAGCCAAATTGATCAATATACTTTGATCATCAATGAAGTTCAAATAATGCATGAACTTAGTAATTTCTACGGATAATGTATCCCAAATTATGTGCTTTGCTCCCTGGAGAGAACCCTTTCCTATGTTCCTTTCTTTCAATTCATTAAATTTCTTTTGTAGCTGACTTTTATCTTGAAATATCTTATTTTTATTTTCAGTCACTTTGGCTAGCTCAGATTTGACTTTTTCATTTTCCTCTTTTAATTCTCTTATTTCTTCATCTTTCAGGCTGACTTGGGACATAGGCACTAGTAAGTCATCTGCAGAAAAATCATTTAAAGGTTTTTCAATATTCACAATAGTTAAATCCTCATCAGTGGGAGTCTGGTTCATTAGTTCCCCCATGATTTCTTTTTCTTCATTTTGATCCCTTTTCAGCCGTGATATTTGTGCTAATAACTCATTCCATTCTGCCTGCCACTTATTCTTTTCTTCTTGTAATTTTACAGTCTTTCCTTTATATTCCATCATATCCTTATGAACCTTGTCCTTTTCTTCCTGTAATGCTAATAATTCTGATGACTGGACATGTTCTGTATTCAGGATTTCCAATCTCTTTTTTAGTACCTGGAGGGCGTTGTCTTTTTCTTCTAGAAGTCTTTTGATTGCCTGGGTGTTACCTATTTCATTTCCTGAGCTTATGATGTCTGCTTGCAGCTTTTTAATTTGAATGGAGTTAGCCTTGTTTTCAACTTTATCATGTTTTAACTGAACTTCCAATTTGTCAACCAACATTTGCAACTTATTAATTCTTACCATAGCATGCAATAAATCTGAATAAATAATGTCTCTCGTTTGCTTATGTAACTGTATTTTATCTAGTACACTAATCTTGTCTAGTCTCACTTCCATTTCTGACATCTTCTTATCACTTACCATGGCCAATTTAAAAGTATTTATTTCTATGTCCCAAGTAGAGATCAAGGAATTCTTTGGGTTATTTAGACTTCTCACCCACGGGAGTAGATTCCTTGTTTCTTCTAGGGACTGCTTTTGCTTCTCCACATAACTAGTCATGAACTCTTCTTTAGACTTGAAAATTGGGCTTGATTCTGTATTATCTACACCTTTAAAAGAAAATTGATTCACGTGTACAAATTTTGTAGGAACCGAAGCAACTCTTTTTAAATCATCTGAAAGAACTTCACTTAAGACTTTATCATCTTGAAACAATTTGTCTTTTTTACGTGAACCATCCTCGTCTATTTCCATACTTTCAACTTCAGAAATACTCCTTTTGATCCGGATTTATGCATGAATGAAATGAAAGAACATATACAGAATCATAATAACAGACATTTTGCAGGGATAACAAAGATACAGTAAGCACATATTCTATTAAATGGCGGAAATAGAATAGACTGTAATACAATTGCTAGAATGGTGGTAGCTATCTCTGAGAAGAGATGTGGCTGCTACGCTCATTCATGCCAAGCTGAATCCAAAATGAGGCCAAAGGGGCCTATTTATAATAATAATGAGGTGAGAACCCCAAAGGTCCAAAACGTAACCCTAGAAGATGAACCGTCATAAAGTTTGCGGCCCCAAGGTGGTAAGTTGAACAGTCAACTTCCCGGGGTCATAACTTTTGCATACGATCTCCGATTTGGGCGTTCGATAGCTCGTTGGAAAGGTCTGTCTTAGATTTACAACTTTTGGTCATCAAAATGCATTCCAATGGCAACCATTTGGCCCCAAATATCCAAAAAAATATCGTTTAAGGCCTCAAAACGGCCCCAAAAGTTTAGGACTCGAAAAACTATAGAAAAATAACTAGGAAACTGCCACAAGACAATTGTTTTGAGCCAGTGGAATAGGTGGGTGGCCATCGATCTCCATCTGGATCACCTTT
The DNA here is from genome assembly GCA_001517045.1 of Pseudotsuga menziesii. Classification (NCBI taxonomy): domain Eukaryota; kingdom Viridiplantae; phylum Streptophyta; class Pinopsida; order Pinales; family Pinaceae; genus Pseudotsuga; species Pseudotsuga menziesii. Next base: position 155,207 of record LPNX010131238.1, read on the forward strand.
TAACCAAAATATTAGAATCATCTATCACTTGAGATACTGCAACCGGTCTACTGCTTGTATTTTCATTAGATCCTGGAATTTCCATAAAGTGAAACAATTTGGCTATTTCGTTCAGACCTTCAACAAATTGGTGGTCAAATGGATTATTTTTATTTTCCTGCTTTCTCAGGGAAATTATATGATGGGGATCATAATTTACCCTTTGCTCCCTCTAAAATTCCATGCTTTCCAACAATTTTTCTATAAACACCAGAGCACCTTTATTTTTAAAAATAAAAGAACCAACTTTGAGAGGGAACTTGATATTGGAAGATTTCTTAAAAGCTCCAAAGTGTTCTTCTTCTGCATGCACTCTCTGTCTCATATACTCTAATGCAAAAATCCTGGGATTAAGAAAAGCAGGCAGCCTATGAGGCTCTCCAGTAAAACCATATATTCTCAAAACGGTGAAATCCTTATACAAAAACCAATCGTCGATCCTATCCTTAGGTGAGGATTGCATCATGCTTTTCATTTCTTCCAATACCCAGGGTAACACTTCATCAAACAACATCTTGTATATTTCTGACATGATAGAATTTGCAAATTCAAACATGTTGATTTGCTTGGGCAAATATGAAGAGAATATGGTACTTAAGAACTGCAATTCGGTGACATTCGAACATAGTAACATGTTCAGCAAATAAGTTTGAAACTTGAAGAACCTGACTTTTGGAAACTCACTCAATTGGAGATGTATAGCTTCTGCTATATACTCATCTAAACTGAAGACATGAACTGACTGAGACTCATAACTGATCAAACTCATTTTTAACAAGAAGCCTAAGATGACTTCATTGACATGACAGTCATCATCAGGACCCTAGACCTGATAGACTAAAGACACCATTAATTGAACTTCATCTCTGAAAATGTGAACATGATATGGAAGGAAAAGACCATCTAGTGACTGACCCTTGTTCAAAATGCTAGACAATAATTTGCAATGAACCTCAGTTTCACAATTTTTGTACACTTCAGCTAAAATGGACTCGTTTACAGACTCATGATTCTCGAGGTAATTGTTGGGCAAGTTCAGGTTTTCACGGATAACCTTTGCATCAATTTTACACAGTATATTAGACGTAGAATGACTTATGATAACTCTTTCAGAAGAAGAATAGTTACTGCACACCACTCGGCAAACTTGAGAAAATGCAGGGTCTGCTCAACAGTGAAATGGTACAAAAATGATTTACAAGCATTTAGAATGTCATTACCCTGCGAATTGTATTGCCATAATCTCTCTTTGCTAACTGATACACTTCCCACAGACAAGAAAGGATCGCATACCCCTCTATCCCTGTCAACCAGGTATTCTTCTCTCTCATCCAAAATACGATTAAACCCTTGCAAATCTTTCCCTTTATCCATAATACAGACAACAACAATAATTCGGTGGATGAATTTCGGATATTGAGGACTTACCTGTTACTGTGACCACATATATTCATGGTTGACTGTTAAAGGGTGGCGAGCAAGCAGTCCTTTTCATTTGTCCGGCACAAATAAAAATAATTCTTTAAACAAATCAACTTTACTTATATAGGAGCCCACTCCGGAGGCCCCCTTTAGCGGTTTCTGCCAAACTGCTTTTTCCCGCAGAATACACCACAAACTACTGCGTGTACCATGGTTTCCATTCCGCTACCACTTTTCGCTTCCAATCATCGCGCAACTCCCTCCTCCGGATCCACTAATGACCATCGATGTATTTTCCCTTTATTTCCTAGCCGTCAGATGAGGCTACACGTACCCTATTCCACCGAGCTTCTCTGTCTTATCGAACGTGCAAGTTGACGGAGCAGACTTCACGCTGAGCGTAGATTTTTCGAGCTAGATTTGTGACCATTGATCTTCATATCTCGTTGAACACCCCCGTATTTCCTTATCTGGCTCGCATCTTCATAAAGCGGACACATTATAAGCCATCGATCTCCATTTCCTCGCTTTACACCGTTGGATCCCGTGATAATTCATCGCTTATGCACCCCTTGTCATACTTTCACACCATAATATTTAACCAAAGTTTTTCAAGAAACCATTATTTCCTCTTTACCATGGTCTCTTCGACCCTCTGCTAGGTAGAGGTGTTAACAACTGGCTCCATCTGGGGATGATATCCTCCGTGTGAGGTATCAAAGAACTCGTAGACCAGGCGCATGTCTTTAATCTTTCACAATAACTTCCAGAAAACTTGTCTTTTGTTTTTTTGTAGATATACATTTTTATTTTTTTTAAAGAATGGTATGCCTCCTGAATTTTAGGGCCTTCACCGTGGGCTTCAAACACATTCGGCCTACCATCTGTGTTGACTTGTAAAGAAAAGTAAATATTTACAGGCTATAATACAAGTTTTACCCTCCTCCTTAGGACAGGTAATGTTTCAGATACCTTCCATTGACAGGGTTACTATCCAGAGGAACCCCATTCGGATATTCTAGCAGAAATGTGCTTTGTCCTCTGTATCCAGTAACAACATAAGGACCTACCCACATATGCTCAAATTTTCCATGTTTGTCTTCTTTAGGAGCATCCCAATTCAAGACCAAATCATCAATCTGAAACGGTTCTTCTTTGATTCTTCTGTCAAAAGTACTTTTCATTTTTTCTTGATGTAACTACACCTTGTCATAAGCCTTATTTCTTCATTCTTCCAGCTCAATAATCTGATTTATCCTTCTTTGCATGTGATTCGGTTCTTCTTGCTGGTCTTGGAAATATCTCATAACTAGAACACCTAACGACGCTGGAAAAACAACTTCAGTTCCATACACCAGTTGGAACAGAGACATGCTAATTTCTCTTTTGGTACTAATCCTGTCAGCCCATAGAGCATATTTGAGCTTGGTGTGCCATGAATTTTTATTATCTTCCAACAGCTTCCTGATGATCCTTACTAAGCTTTTATTTGAATATTCAGCTAACCCATTTCCTTGCAGATAATAGGCAGTTGAATGATTGGGACTTATATGATATTTGTGACAGAAATCAATCATTTTATTGGATTTAAAAGCAACTGCATTGTCTATTACTATTCTTTTGGGGCATCCGAATCGAGCCAATATGTTTTCCTCAAGAAAATCAATGATTATAGTTTCAGTGGCTCTTTTGGTGGGGATCGCTTCAATCCATTTTGTAAAATAATCTGTAGCTGTCAGAATCTATTTGTGTTGTCCTGACGAATTGGGGTTTATTTCACCAATAAAATCCAAACCCCACTGTTGGAAAGGAGATTCTATCGTTATTGGATTTAAAGGAAGAGGAAGTACTTTTCTCGTACCATCAAAAATTTGGCATTGATGACACCTGCTGGTTTCTTTATACACATCTGAAAATAATGTAGGCCAATAATAACCTGCTCTTAGAATTTTATTTGCAGTCACCTTCCAAGAATGATGTCCTCTACAATCTCCCTTATGAAATTCTTTGACTGTTTGTTGAGCTTCATTTTCTAAAAGACAGTTTAGTAACACTCCTCCGGGGTCTTTCCAATAAATATATTGATTTATAATACAAAATTTGGCAGCTTTCAATTTTATGGATCCCGCCCTTGACTTGCTCAATCCTTCTGGTGCTTGTAAATTTTGAAGGATGTAAACAATATCAGAATACCATGGAGATGCCACAAAATCAGCCATTACTTCCACTTCTGTATCTAACTGATTAAACCAGTGAGATAGGAAATTAATTTGTAAAGCATCACAATTTGAATTTGCCATCATTTTTGCTAATCCTTGTCCTTTAACCAGCTTAGTAGGCTTTATCTCTATGTCATACTACAGCAATGTAGCTATCCATTTTGCCCTTCTGCCTTCTGGATCAGGCTGTGTCAAAATTCCTTTCCTTGCAACAGTTGGAACATGTGCAATTATATGTAAATGTAGAATATATACTCTGAAATATTTCAATGCTTTGACTAAAGCATATGCTTGTTTCTCCATGATGTCATATTTTAATTCTCCATCCCTCAACATTTTGCTAAAAAATGCTATGGGCCGTTCCAAATTCTCATCATTCTTCTGCAATAAAATTGCTGCTATAGTATATTCTAAAGCATATGAAAATACTGAAAAGTCTTTGGTAAAATCTGGACTCACCAACACAGGAGCATCTGATATTGCTTTTTTGATTTCCCAAAAAGACTTTTTAGCTTCCGCATTCCATTTTATCTCGTGACCCTTCTTCAACATATTTGTGATATTCATTAATATTTCAGTAAAAATTGGCACAAACCTCCTTAAAAAATTCACCTACTTGTTGGCCTCCCAACAAGATCCCTTTCCAAGCTGCAAAGGAGAGGGAACCCACCAGAGATAAGTTTTGAATTTTTATTTTATTTTCTGTAGCTGTTAGCTACAGAAATTATTTCTATAGCTTTTAGCTACAGAATTACCATACGAGATTTTTTCCCTTTGGTATTTTTCATTATTCCTTTGGTTTTGGTTTGTAATTATTTTCTCTTGATTTTTGTAAATAAATTTTTATCATTGAAAAGATAAAAATTAAAAAAAGTAAAAATTTTCAAAGCGTGTCTCAACCAAGAGATGATCAATTCTTCAGTCATAAATGGTAAAACCTGCGCAAGAGAAACATAGGCTTAATCAGAAGGACATTTGAATGATAAAACCTAATGAAAAGGCAGTTGAGTCATAGATGTATATCAAAAATAAAATTGTGGTTAAAATATTTCATAATTTCATTATCAAAATTCTGTGAAGGATTTTAGATGATGATTAAAATATTATGTAAATACCCTAACCGTTCTATCTTTACTCTATTTGTTTGGCATTCCTTCCATTTGATATCCTATGGTTGCTTAACATTATTAAATTCTCGTTTCATTCGAATTGTCTTTACTGCTTGACATATTGAATCTCGTTTCAATGGATATCTACTATCTCCTTATGTGTAACTATTCGACATGACTTAAACATTAGAGATATGACACGTCTAGATCCTCATGATGATATGATCCCATAAGCTGTCACCTTATCAACTGTTTCACTTCCACTTGTTCTTAGAATACGAAGCTACTTAATGGAAGTATGGTACTCTCAGTACGCACCACATGATGTATGTGACAGGAAATTATGTGTCCCGAAAACCTCATAATGGTCATTTCATTGTATAGGGTTTTGGACTCACCCATTTTTCATTTTCGAGTATGGAAACATGTAGAGCTTGTTTCTGTCGAGTCTTTGTGCTCTAAAAATGAGCTAGGATTCCATTGTTCGGTATTTGTTGCAACATCTTGCCTTAGCATCAGCTCTATCCATCATGAAAGCTTAGCAACATTCAAGTTCCTTTTGCCGAGTATAAGGAATTGGACTGGTCACATTGATCCCTAGAGTTTGACTGAGTATTTCTCAATCTGGTTCACACAGTATCGTCTTGATTAAGCTCGGTTTCAATTCTAAGTTCATGATTCCATGATTCTGGTCCGCGTAACACATTTAGGGTTTGATTTGGAAAATGGGACTAGTTCAAATCCTGTAAAGAAGAGCTCAGTCTGGGCATTCTGGGAATTCACCTGGTGATTTGGTTTGGCAAAATTGATAACAACAAATTTCTGGTAATTTTAGCTCTGCTATACAGCTTAATGATCATTTCATAAAATAAAAATGACTGTGAATTTCATCACTGCTGTGAATTTCATCTTTGTTGTTGATGTGCTTGCAAGCTTCTTGTTTTGGTTAAGTCTGGGTTGCACAGTACAAAAGATAATGACTCACCTTATTTCCAGATTGAGAATTCATTTCTTCATACTGAAATTCAAAATTATAGTTTGTTGCTAAATGACTATGGAAACTCCCAGATTTCGTTTTCATGGGTCTTGGCCAGAATTATATCATCAAATGATTGTTTCTTTGAGAGTTACGGTCTAAATATTTGTTGCATGCTTATGGAAAAGATATTCATTCGGAAAGTCTTGCTAGGACAGCCCAATCTATTGTTAAAACATAATCTATTCCATGTTGCTGGAAATAAGTCTCTACATTGTCTGAAAGGATTGAAATAAGCTTAGGTTTTGCTCTGACTGTTTGTGAATCTGGAACCATTATAACATTTCTCTTAAACGCATGACTGTGCCAAAACTTACGTGATAATTTCTGAAAGGATTCTTTCCCTTTGATGTTATTAGGATTTGACTCACCAATTTCCGATTAAAATCTAGATAAATATGGTTGCCTCGAAAAGTATATCATTGCCATCATTGAGCAGGTGGACCGTTAAGATTGCGTTTATTCCATTATCCATAATAGTAGCACGAGTCCTGGTTTTCAGAGATGTAAGTGAGCACAGCTATGATTGCCTTTAAAGTAAGAAAAGGTACAGAGCCAATAGCGAGTTGCAATAATATAAAGAAAACTAGGTCCAGTATGTTGGTGTCACCAAAGTGACGTGTTTGAATTTTCAGCTGTGTTTCCGTCTTATCTTGGTCATTCAATCCTTTTAGATTTCATTTTGCATCTATCCTCTCTTTCTCCACTTCAACTTCAAGATTATAAAGCGCTCTTTGGTTCGAATAGATGAAACCATTGCACTTATCATCGTGAGTTTGAGTAAACCGATGGCGGAAGTAATTACCCAATTGTCACTGCTGGTTATTATGGCGGTAATCATGACTGCAGTAGCTGAGAATGCCAAGTATCCAGTGGCCAGCATAGGGTGTAAATGCATAAAAACTCTTAGGTATGATTTTATTAGGGTTTGATTTGACCGTTGGAAACGATTTTATTCACATCCTCCTGAGTGCAAGACTAGCCATGTATCATTTCCATTTTCAGAATATACCATAATGGTTAAACAATGCAAAATCCTTTCCATAATTCGATCTGGGCATCTTAAAACTTTTTGAATCAAGAGAAAGTGAAATACTCTTACAGTTTATTTACACTTTGTTAATTCTGGAAACATTGATTCACTTGAACAAGTTTATGAAAGTCAATGACATTACCATTATTCAGGGTTCTAGTTTTTAAAATGATCTAATGCGAGATATTCATTCAGATTGTTCATCTGTGGATGTTTTCATGAATGGAAATAGTACTCGATTGTTATATGGGTTGATTCTGGAATTTTACCATTATGCTTGATTCAGCCTTTGTTACAACCGTTACTTAAAAGATAATTGCTGAATTGGTGGTCTGTCTGTTTTCTTTTTAATAATTGACCAGTTCTGGGTAATGATTCTTATTTTGATGGCAAAGCATAAAATGTTATTCCTGTTACTACAGAGATATCGTAGTTTTACTATCGAAACTATTATCATATCATTGAAATGCACAGATGTTTATTTGAATTATTTTCATTGGAATCAAGTATACTGGAATCATTATGCTATTTGTTTAAAATTCAATCTTGAGCATTGAATCTTGCTTCTGTTTGAAATTCAGATTTTGATAACAGAGATTTAATGAGATAATTGAGAAAAGATGATTGATTATGCCTGGTTTTGATGAATGACAGTCTTGTTGAAAGTGACAGAAACATTCTGAAAGTTGTGTAATAAACAGTTGAAATGATTATCTTCATAGTGTTCCTACCTTGTGAACAATTGGCTGAGTTGAGATTATTATATTTTCTGTTTCATGTTCAACTAGCAACTCAATTGATATAGTTCAAATGAAATTCATAAATGCATATGAAATGATTATTGGTATGAATATTCAATTTGAATGTTGTTGATTTTAAGAATGATGAGAATACAAAACAAGAAAAGTCTGATATAGAATGAACCTGAGTTTGTTGATTTGGATCAAATCAACGTTTTAACCTCCTCTGTAGCTCAAACTATGCTGGATCTAAAGGATTAGCCTCCTTTGAACTCTCTTGCATCCTTTGAAAAAAAGTTAGGCCTGACAATGATGATAAGTATAAATTCATCTATCATTATTGTTTCCTGATATCATTGTTTTAATGATTCAACAGGCTGATTCGAGGATTATGGAGATAAGGAGCATGTGGAGCATTCGTGGCTGGATTGGAGGAAGCAGTTGTGATTCATATGGTGATGAAATATTCGATGTTCATATTTTGAATGATTTTTTGAAATTTAAACTCATAGGTGTCCTTTTTAGAGATATGTACCCCTAACGTATCTCGGTCCCTTGATTATTTCAAAACATTTCTATGTTTAGCATGATTAGTTGATGACTCATCTTTCCAAGCAAAGACTATTTAAACAATGCTTTGGGAAGAATAAAGGATGGGGGGTCAATGGTTGGGGAAAGGGACCAGGCAGGATCACTTTATCATTTTCTGTAGCTAAAGACAATTTCTTGTTAACAGTTGCAGCATCCTTCGACTGGAGATATTTATAAATATATTTGCAGTATTTTTACGATGGAGATGTGCTTATAGTATCATATGATCTTGTTATTTCTTTTCACAGTCTTTATGTTCTGTCACTTTTCTTTGAGGAAATGTGCAAATGCATCATGTTAAATTGTCTATCTATGCTGGTTTTACTTGCAAATTCATGTCATGTACTAAATCTGATGTTATCATTATAATATATGTGATATACTAGTTCTGTGTTGTCTTGTTCCTTTTCAGAATTTCTTCTGAATGTTTTCAGGATTGTCTGCACAGTATATTTATTTGCAAGTTGATTCCAGGGTTAATATTATCATGCTCCTGATCAGGATAGGATATCTAGGATATATAAGTGGTAGTTTTTATTTAATTTATAGAAACTATATTGAATCAGATTTTTACATTTACACTCTGCCAAGTTATTTTTTAATCTTATGATGAATGTACATGTGTCTATAGCGTAATTTATGTAATTTGTTGAGTTTGTTAATATTTTATTAACTATTTATTCTTGTCCTCATAGGTTAAATTGGTTTAACTAAATTAATTTTTAGTTATCAGTTGTGTAACATATCAACTAACTTAGTAATTATCTTTAACAGTTTTCTTTGTATATTCATAGGTGTAGTATAGATTTAGTTAACAAACATTCACTTTATTTTTCCTTTGAGTTTCCTCCTGTAGCTGGGAGTAATTTAAGGGAAGGCAACGGGGCCTTAATCCCGTCAGAGACAACTATCTAACGATTGAGAGCAGCTTTGAAATATTTTGGATCGGGTTGTCTCTTAGTTGACTCTTGTGCCAATTCGGCCTGTCAACACTACCCCAAAAATGATTGTATTTCCTTTTTACTCCTAGGTTCACCTACCTTCAAAATTGCACTCACCCTTTTAGGATCAATTTTTATTCCATCTTTAGATATTATATGGCCCAACAACTTTCCTTCTTCCAATGCAAAATTGGACTTCTTTGGATTCAATGATATACCAAAATTCCTACACTTCATGAAAATTTTCTCTAGATGATGTAGATGTTCTCTGTCATATTTTGAATAGACTGTGATGTCATCCATGTAGATTACCACAAAATTCCCAATTTCTCCTGCAAAAGCAATGTCCATAGCTCGTTGGAAAGTAGCTCCTGCATTCATTAGTCCAAAAGGCATCTTTGCATACATAAAAGTGCGCCAAGGTGTAGTAAATGCAGTTTTTTCTTGATCTTCAGCTAATACTTTGATCTGATTATAGCCAGAAAAACCGTCCAACATTGAAATTCTCTCAACTCCAACTACTTTCTGCAATATATGGTCCATCTTTGGTAAAGGATAATTATCCTTCATAGAAACTTTATTTAAATTCCGGAAATCTATACATAGCCTGATTTCTCCGTTCTTTTTTCTAACAGGAACCAAATTTGCAACCCACTTTGAAAATCTTAGAGTTACAATGATCTTGGCATCAAATAACTTCTTAATTTCCTTCTCAATAATATGAAGCAATTTAGGGTTTATCCTTCTGAGTTTTTGCTTGAAAGGTTTCTCCCCAGGTTTTATAGGGACAGTATGTTGTATGATAGATGTATCATACTCCTTGAGATATTCATAACTCCAAGCAAATACATCTGTATATTTTTTCATTAAATTCGCATATTCTTCTTTTTATTTTTCAGGCAAATTCTTGGATAATTTTATAATCTTAGGATTCTCTTCAGTGCCAATATTCTTATCTTCAACAGCATTCTCAATGGGATTTACTTTAGGACTCTTAGCCACATCATTTTGATCAAAACGTTTTTCCAAAGGAATCAAACCTCTTGGTATGAAATTATTTTTTAATTGAATAATATCCTTACCCCCTAGGGTTCCCTTTAACTTTTCAGCGCCCTCCTTTTCTTTTTCAGGTTCTTCATCGTCTTGAAAGATCTCACCATCATCATTTTCGGTGTCGATATGATTATTTATAAATTCTCCTGATAGTTCTAAGAACCTTCTGATCTGCATGTCATCTTCGAACACCTGCCAATACTTAGAATTATCAGGAATAGATGGTCTATTCACAATGCCCACCTGATATTCTTTCTGACCAGCAATAGGGGTTTTAAATTTTCCAGCAGCTACTGCCAAAGAATCGGCCACAGTATTTTCATGTCTGGAAGCCACTTGAATCGTGTGCTCTATAAAAAAGTTACCAATCATATCCCACACTTTGTTCCTATAAGCCCTCATCCGAGGATGCCTGGTTTGATAACTGTCATTCACTTGGTTTATCACCAATTCTGCATCTCCTAAAACTTTTATCCTTTGCGCTCCCAAATCTTTCAAAGCATGCAACCCCAGTAATAAAGCTTCATATTCTGCTACATTATTGGTGCATTCAAATGTTAATTTATAGGATAAAGCTTTGAAATCCCAAATGGGAGAGATTATATACACACCAGCTCTAGCACCTATTTTTGTAGCAGATCCATCAAAGTACATAGTCCACAAACCTTCCCTTTTTTGTTTTGCCTCCAAAGCATCTTGTTCCATCATCTCTTATTTCTTATTTTCTCCAAACTTCTCCTGGAATGTGGCTTCTAAATCACATGGGACAGTATCATTAAAGAGAATAGAAGACCCCAAATCAGTATCAATAGCATATATATGATGAACTTTAGGTTTATCTTGACTGCTCACTACATAAGGAGTTCTCTTTTCACTATACAACCTTCTGCTCCCATCTTGAATAGGAATCGTAGCGTATGACATATCCATTTGTAAACTCCCTTTCAACTTTGAGGTCCAAGATCTTGACAACAATACCCCAAACTTAGGCGGAATATCTGCTACTACCACATCCATGACTATAGTTTTAGATGGTAATTTATTTAGATTCACTACCATATCTTTGATCAAACCAAGGCATTTTACTCTTCTAAAAAGAATACAAATCTTTATAGGGTCTTGTCACTTCCAGTCCCAAACTTTCAACTACTCCCTTCGGCATTAAATTATGTGATGCTCCTGAGTCTAGCATAGCATTGTGGACCACCATATCATGCACATTCAAACTCAAATAGAAAGGAGGGAATTCTTCATTTTCCAAATTTTCAACCTTTGACCCAAACGAAATAGTAGTATTATCATCACTCAACTCTAAAATATCAGATTACGATTCTCCATGGCCTTTGACCATTTTTGTTAAAGTGTCTCTATATTCATTGTTTCTCAACAACTCGTTCAATGGAACATAAATTTTTAACTTTGAAAGCTCATTTTGAAAATTAAATCCAGAACCAACTCTTTCTACATCAATCGGGGCCACTTGCTTCATTATTTTTTCTCTTTGTATCTCATTTTCAACTTATTTATTTACAAGAAACTCTTTTTGCACTTCTTTTCCCTTTTCTACATTTAGGGAACTCGTGGAAGGTTGATTTGGATTTGCCTTCCCCTTATTTATGAAAACTTCCCTGTTTCTCAATCTGATTTTCCTCTGTACATCATCCATAGCATGTAAATAACCCCTTTGATACTTCTCTGTCTCCCTTTCAAATTCCTCATTTCCACCTTCATGTTCAAACATGTTATGTTCTTCTTCAGTAAGATATATCTCTGAATCCAGTTCTCCAAAAAGATGAGTTTCATTTTTAGTAGGGTCCTCTTCATCAGCAACATAATTCTCAGGGAACGGTGGTCGAATTTGCTATTCTTCTTGATTTCTTGGGTTTCTTGTGTCTCTCTACCTATTTTGTGGAAGAACAAGGGGATTTGGTCTTCTAAAATTGGGGTTCCTGATTTGAGGGTCGGCTTGTTCTCTGTTGAACCCTCTATTATCCATAGTTAATCTGTCCATTAACTTTTCCATCGTCTTTAACATCATTTCAAATTTGATATCATTGGTAGAAGAAGAAGCAGAAGGTAAATTTTCTTCCTTTTTCCTCCTATCAATATCTCTATGTTTCATTTTTCCTCTTGCCATCATATTTGCTTCCACTTCTAAAGCATCTGTAAACATTACAGCAAGAGTCATTGATTTTCTCTCCCTTAATGAAAATGCAAAATCATTATCAAAGGCTCCAACATAATGTAGTTTAAGAGCGGCTGTAGAAGGTTTTATGTCTTCTAGAATAGAATTATAAATCCTCATGAACCTGCTTGAAAATTCATGAACAGATTCGAAACCTCCTTTTTTGAGACTATTAGACTGAGAAAAGAGCTATAAAGGATTCTATTTATCATCCCATCTATCTAGAAATGCATTCTGGAAAGCCTGAAAATTCATTATAGACCCATCTGGAAAATCTTTAAACCATTTCTTTGCCTCACTTGACAAACTTTGTGCAAATAACCACATTTTAACATCCACATAATCAACTTCTTCCAAGTCAACGAAATCTTCAAACTTAGCCACATGTTTCTTTGCAGTTATGTCACCTTCTCCATCAAATAAAGAAATTATTTGGGAATAATTCTGAAGAAGGTCATGTAATAAAGCAGGCAAACGCAAGGGAGCAAATCTGGCTTCCATTGGTCTAGGTGGGTTCAAAGGAACCGAAGACTTTTGAGTATTTTGAACAACAAATGTTTCAACTTTTGTAGTCTGTTGTAAATCTCTCCAGAGGGAATCCAGCAAATAAGATTCTAATCTAAAAGAATTAAACTCAGTATTCTTATGATCAAACACAGTTTTAGTTTTCAACAAACTCCTTCCAACATTAACTTCCCATTCTGGATCAATAGGAGAATCTTGAGAAGATGATGCACCAAACAAAGGAAAACCTAACTTTTCTTTATCTTTTCTCCTAAATAACTTTTCCGGATCTTCCAAACTTTTTAAGACTTCGGTATCAGAATTAACTCGCATGTGTCTTCTCGAAGCCAGAATGACTCCTTAAGTTTTGAAAAAGTTTTACAATGGAATCGCCAGGGCAAATATACAACCTTTTCTACTGATAAAAATTCCTATTTGCCCACAGAAATATTTCTTCAAACTCTGTCGTTCTCCCCAGGGTAGATGTGCACTTTCATTCCTCGACAACGACGCCAATTTGTTAACACTCAGAATGTACCCAGGTTGTAAAAGGTAAATCCCAAAGGTAATAGCAAAACCACTTTTAGAAAGAAACTGTCTTTTCTTTATAGAGAGGGATCTCTCAAATACAGATTTAACAAGGCCAGATATAAATCAACACTCAAAGATTGTATAGATGGTTGAAACAATACACATAACCATTGGGAAATGGAGTCACATATACATAAAAATATCACAAATCATATGCGCAAGGTTTTATCAAAGGCAAGGTAACCATTCAATCACAGTCATTCATTTAGTTCATGTGGAATAGAAGAAATAATGAACAGTCCATCAATACAGAGCACCATGAGATGAGTTCTATATTAACTTTAGCAGAAATATTTGTAAAATATCTGAAACGATGATCAGAGCATAACTAATATGAATTCTAACCATTCAACACTATGTTTCAGATATGAAGAAAACAAAATGGAGTGTAACACTGGAAAAAAAATCACAAAGGAGGAGCAACATAGACTATAATGTAAATGGCGCTGGAATCTCTAATAACCTACTCGCATTTCGATTTGTTATTCAAAAAATATATGTCTTCAAAAACATTCAACAATAAGATGGGTTCCAACCCCCATGACATAAAATAAATGTACTTATATACATAAAATGATTTCTTCTTCCAAGAAGATTTATAACTGAATAACCTGCTTAATCAAAGTATTGTAACTATATTCCTAACTACTAGGAATAAACTACTTGCTTCGATCCTAACAGATCATTAAATTAAAATCAACTCGGTGACAAGGCCCGTCCAAGCAGCTCCTCAGCGCGTAACACCTGTTTTTATGAATGAAGAATATACTTTGTTTTTTCGAATCTTTCTATGGCTCTCCATTGCTCCGTGCTTGGAATATCATATTCAATCATTTCCCGAATGGACACCTCCAGCTCCATGTAGGCTTCATAAGACACTTTAGGCAACCCTCCCCTGATGATCAAGAATTTTTGTAATATCTCAAAATCTTCTGTCAGCTTATCCACGATGACTTTCCCTATCAGCCCTTTTTCCAAATCGTCAAATTTAGAATGATCCATATGGATTTGTACCAACAGGCTGTGATAATTCTCTTGAGAAAACATTCGTCCCTCCTCGTCCCAAAAGGAAGGAAGGCCGTCTTCAAATAGTTCTTTGAAATCTTGTTTAAAGTCATTAACCCATGAGATCATTTCATTAGCTTTGTCTTGACTGTCTTCATTAGATGATGTTTATGAATAAACCTTTTTTCCCACAGTACCATTGCTACTCTGTCCTTGACTCCTATATCATGCAATTTTTGGTATGTTAATGAATTTAAGAAATTTAACGCGTTCTGAGCTGTGCCAAGGGGTTTCCTCTCCATAGTTTCATTTACTAACTTCAGTCTTTGATTAGCCAAATTGATCAATATACTTTGATCATCAATGAAGTTCAAGTAATGCCTGAACTTAGTAATTTCTATGGATAATGTATCCCAAATTATGTGCTTTGCTCCCTGGAGAGGACCCTTTCCTATGTTCCTTTCTTTCAATTCATTAAATTTATTTTGTAGCTGACTTTTATCTTGCAATATCTTATTTTTATTTTCAGTCACTATGGCTAGCTCAGATTTGACTTTTTCATTTTCCTCTTTTAATTCTCTTATTTCTTCATCTTTCAGGCTGACTTGGGACATAGGCACTAGTAAGTCATCTGCAGAAAAATCATTTAAAGGTTTTTCAATATTCACAATAGTTAAATCCTCATCAGTGGGAGTCTGGCTCATTAGTTCCCCCATGATTTCTTTTTCTTCATTTTGATCCCTTTTCAGCCGTGATATTTGTGCTAATTACTCATTCCATTCTGCCTACCACTTATCCTTTTCTTCTTCTAATTTTACAGTCTTTCCTTTATATTTCATCATATCCCGATGAACCTTGTCCTTTTCTTCCTGTAATGCTAATAATTCAGATGATGGGACATGTTCCTGTATTCAGGATTTTCAATCTCTTTTTTAGTACCTGGAGGGCGTTGTCTTTTTCTTGTAGAAGTCTTTTGATTGCCTAGGTGTTACCTATTTCATTTCCTGAGCTTATGATGTTTGCTTGCAGCTTTTTAATTTGAATGGAGTTAGCCTTGTTTTCAACTTTCTCATGTTTTAACTGAACTTCCAATTTGTCAACCAACATTTGCAACTTATTAATTCTTACCATAGCATGCAACAAATCTGAATAAATAATGTCTCCCGTTTGATTTTGTAACTGTATTTTATCTTGTACACTAATCTTGTCTAGTCTCACTTCCATTTCTGACATCTTCTTATCACTTACCATGGCCAATTTAAAATTATTTCTTTCTACGTCCTGGGTAGAGATCAAGGAAGTCTTTGGGTTATTTAGACTTCTCACCCACGGGAGTAGATTCCTTGTTTCTTCTAGGGACTGCTTTTGCTTCTCCACATAACTAGTAATGAGCTCTTCTTTAGACTTGAAAACTGGGCTTGATTCTGTATTATCTACACCTTTAAAAGAAAATTGATTCACCTGTACAGATTTTGTAGGAACCAAAGCAACTCTTTTTAAATCATCTGAAAGAACTTCACTTAAGACTTTATCATCTTGAAATAATTTGGCTTTTTTATGTGAACCATCCTCGTCTATTTCCATACTGTCAACTTCAGAAAGACTCCTTTTAACCAAAATATTAGAATCATCTATCACTTGAGATACTGCAACCGGTCTACTGCTTGTATTTTCATTAGATCCTGGAATTTCCATAAAGTGAAACAAATTGGCTATTTCATTCAGACCTTCAACAACTTGGTGGTCAAATGGATTATTTTTATTTGCCTGCTTTCTCAGGGAAATTATATGATGGGGATCATAATTTACCCTTTGCTCCCTCTAAAATTCCATGCTTTCCAACAATTTTTCTATAAACACCAGAGCACCTTTATTTTTAAAAATAAAAGAACCAACTTTGAGAGGGAACTTGATATTGGAATATTTCTTAAAAGATCCAAAGTGTTCTTCTTCTGCATGCACTCTATGTCTCATATACTCTAATGCAAAAATCTTGGGAGTAAGAAAAGCAGGCAGCCTATAAGGCTCTCCAGTAAAACCATATATTCTCAAAAAGGTGAAATCCTTATAACGGTGAAATCCTTATACAAAAACCAATCGCCGATCCTATCCTTAGGTGAGGATTGCATCATGCTTTTCATTTCTTCCAATACCTGGGGTAATACTTCATCAAACAACATCTTGTATATTTCTGACATGATAGAATTTCCAAATTCAAACATGTTGATTTTCTTGGGAAAATCTGAAGAGAATATGGTACTTAAGAACTGCAATTCGGTGACATTTGAACATAGTAACATGTTCAACAAATAAGTTTGAAACTTGAAGAACCTGACTTTTGGAAACTCACTTAATTGGAGATGTATAGATTTTGCTATATACTCGTCTAAACTGAAGACATGAACTGACTGAGACTCAGAACTGATCAAATTCATTTTTAACAAGAAGCCTAAGATGACTTCATTGACATGACAGTCATCATCTAGACCCAAGACCTAACAGAATAAAGACACCACTAATTGAACTTCATCTCTAAAAATGTGAACATGATATGGCAGGAAAAGACCATCTAGTGACTGACCTTTATTCAAAATGCTAGACAATAATTTGCAACGAACCTCAGTTTCACAATTTTTGTACACTTCAGCTAAAATGGACTCGTTTACAGACTCACGATTCTCGGGGTAATTGTCGGGCAAGTTCAGGTTTTCACGGATGGCCTTTGCATCAATTTTACATAGTATCTTAGACACAGAATGAATTACAATAACTCTTTCAGAAGAAGAATAGTTAACTACACACCACTTGGCAAACTCGGGAAAATGCAGGGTCTGCTCAACAGCAAAATGGTACAAAAATGATTTACAAGAATTTAGAATGTCATTACCCTGTGAATTGTATTGCCATAATCTCTCTTTGCTAACTGATACACTTCCCATAAACAAGAAAGGATCACATACCCCTCTATCCCTATCAACTAGGTATTCTTCTCTCTCATCCAAAATATGGTTAAACCCTTGCAAATATTTCCCTTTATCCATAATACAGACAACAACGGTAATTCGGCGGATGAATTTCGGATATTCAGGACTTACCTGTTACTGTGACCACATGTATTCGTGGTTGACTGTTAAAGGGTGGCAAGCAAGTAGTCCTTTTCATTTGTCTGGTGCAAATAAAAATAATTCTTTAAACAAATCAACTTTACTTATATAGGATCCCACTCTGGAGGCCCCCTTTAGTGGTTTCCGCCAAACTGCTTTTTCCCACGGAATGCACCACAAACTACCACGTGTACCGTGGTTTCCATTCCGCTACCACTTTTCGCTTCCAATCATCATGCAACTCCCTCCTCCAAATCCGCTAACAACTGTCGATTTATTTTCCCTTTATTTCCTAGCCGTCAGATGAGGCTACACGTACCCTATTCCGCCGAGCTTCTCCATTTTATCGAACGTGCAAGTTGACGGAGAAGACTTCACGTTGAGCGTAGATTTGTTAGGCTATATTTGTGACCATTGATCTTCATATCTCGTTGAACACCCCCGTATGTCCTTATCCTCCTTGCATCTTCATAAAGCGGACACATTATAAGCCGTCGATCTCCATTTCCTCGCTTTACACCATTGGATCCCATGATAATTCATCGCTTACGTGCCCCTTGTCATACTTTCACACCATAATATTTAACCAAATTTTTTCAAGCAACCATTATTTCCTCTTTACCATGGTCTCTTCGACCCTCTATTAGGTAGAGGTGTTAACACTACCTTCATAGATCTTTCTAATTTTCTCCTACTTTCATGTTTTCTCTTTCTTTTACTCTCTTTCTTCTTTTTTTCCCAAGATTCCTTTGTCAACCCCATCCTCATATGCGCCCCACTTGTCTCATTATCCATTTGTTTATTTATTTTCAAATTATCTTTATTTATGAATTAATACTTTAGCTTCGAATGCATTTCCATTTCCGAAGAAAATTAATTACTCCTACTTAATTAATTGCTTAATTTCAAAATTGATTCCCAAGAAATTAATAGAATTTATTCTTAATGTCATAGGGACTAATTAGATAATGGAATGATCCCTATGTCACCAAAATGGGGACATGGCATTCCTCCCCCCCCAAAACTTGCTTTTCCTCAAGCAAGGTAAAATATTAATGATGAAATATTTTGACTCTTTTCCACAAACTTCTTCAAGATGCTGCATACACTATTTGAACTTTATCTCCTTTGGAAATATTTCATTTTTCATCCTTCACCATAAACTCATGAATTTCCTTGCTTATGAAATAATCCATGGTTGCAAGTTATGTATTGAACTTGGAACAAAACATGCAGAAAGGACAACCTCTTCTTGAAGCACTTAGGATGGGGTAATCATGCTTTACATAATGATATATTGTATACAAAAGGGATTCTACAATGATGTTTCCTAAAACTCAACTATCCCACACCAAAATATTAATGAAAATCATCAATTCAAGACTTGGACAATTGTGCTTTTTCCCATTTATGCTTCTAAAGTGATAGAGAGAGTAGAATACAAATATAATCCACTTCACATTGTTGATATGGATTGCAACCATTTTCATCATTCAACCCCTCATCATTAATATATCCTTATATATATCTAATCACAATGATGGACCGAAACCAAGTATGGATGACATTAAACAAGTTCCCATTACTTCCCCCATTCCTTTGAAATATCCCAAAGTTTCATCCAATAGGAAAACCCTTTTACTTCCTTGGGAAGCCTGTATGTTATGAGCAGAAATGAATCTCCACATGGTGAATAACCCTTACCATGCTCAACCATAGGACCAAAATGCAATATCACTATCCTTTCAAATTCATGTTCTGTGAAAATATGATTCATAGTAAGATATAGGAGCTAAGGGAATCCTCACAATTCAACATGTTCACGAAATATGCAGAAAAATAGTGAAAAGACTGAAATTAAGACATAAGGATGGAGCCAATAATAGATTTTATTATCATTGTCCAACATGTAAATATTTGTGGAACATGTTTATATTACAATAGGAGAAAATCGTTAACCTTTGGAGGAAAATTGGATGCATACATGTGGCAGGCTTAAATTAGACCTCAAAATCCCCCAAGGTGAACCAATGAGCTACCTAACCACCTCAAACGATCACGAATTCCTGTGTGAACGTGGTTGGAGCATGCTATGACATAAATCAAGGTAGGGTAGGTGTGGTGGAGTGCATGGGTGAGTGGGAATGGATCTAGGTAGTAATAAATGGTAAAAAGGGACCAAAAACACCCAGAAACCATGCATAGGCGTTTATGGTCAACCAGTTTCCATGTTTTATGGAGTGGGAGCGCACCAAGGACTAAATTGTCATAAATGAGGATGCATATCTAACAAAAATGATCAAATTTGGGCATATAGATTCATTATATAGTCCAAAACACCAAAAGGACCTTGCTTGACAAGGACAACCTAGTTTTGGACCATATAACATAAGTATAAAACAAAAGAAAATGTGTCCTAGGTGTATGCTTATGGTACTAAGGTGGTATAATTATCTATCACCCCCCCTTAATCCTGACTTGTGTAAATACATCACAAAATTATTGAGGAATTTGCAACTAAGGCTCTAGTTGCCTCTTACAAAAGTTTATTTGTCCATATAACCAAGGTAAGGAGGAAAACCTCATGGGAACAAACCCTCCGTTAAAAAATGGACATGGAGATAATATAAGTGAATATAAACAATAACCATGTGTCACCCACTCCAATAAGTGATCTCATATAGGTAAATGTCTTCTCTTTGAATCTCTTGGTGAATATGTTAGCAGTTTGCTCTACAGATGGACAATACTGCAATGATATCACCTCCTCATGCACCAAGCTCTTGATGTAGTGCATGTGTATCTCTATGTGATTGGTCCTTTGTCTCTGTAATGGGTTAGTGGAAATATTTATTGCACTTTTATTATCACACCAAATGACCATGGGTGAATCAAATGCAAATCAAAATTCCCCAAGAATACCTTGCAACCACACACATTATGTAGTTGCATTCACTGCTCCTCTATACCTAGCCTCAGCTAATGAAAGGAATATAGTGTGTTGTTTATTGATTGAAAATAATAAGGGACCATGTGAAAGCATGAAGACATAACCAAAAGTGTACTTTCTATTAATGGAATATCCATCTCAATCATAATAGTAAATCCAACAAGTTCTAGTGGATAACTAGCAACATTGTGTACCCCAAAGTGTTTGGTTCCTTGCACATAATACAAGATTATTTCCGCAACCTTCCAATGGATCCCATGATTTTCATGCATATATATTGAAACAACACCTACAACACATTCCAAATCAGGTCGATAGTGTGTGAGATACAATAAGATCCCAACTAGTTGTATGTACAAAGAGCTATCCACCAATGGAGATGCACCAAAATCACCTAGTTTTATTCCTGAAAGGAATGGGCACTTGGATGCCTTACATTCAGAAATATTGAGCTTTAATAATAGGTATGAAGCATACTTTTATTGGCTGACCTTGATCACTGCATCATATTTCTCAATCTCCAAGCCAAGAAATTGTTTCAACAATCCAACATCAGTCATAGAAAACTCACTATGCAAAGAGGACTTTATTGATCCTATATCATCAATACAACATCCTGTAATCAAAATATCATCAACATACAACAATATGACCTTCAATAAATCACCATTATGATGCAAATATACATTAGGACCAGATTTGCATCACTCAAAGGCTAGTGAAAGAAGAAATCTATAAATCTTGGCATACCAAGCCTTGGTGTAACACCCCGGTTTTGACCCTGTTTGCATTAAATGTATATGATGTATATATTGTAATTAATAGTGGTGTGGAGCTAAAGGAAAAATACCCACCATCAATTTGGTTGTGTTATGTTTCAGCGATTGAAATCGTTGCCGATGGTATATTGTGCTATCTGGCACATTATAGTTTTGGCATCATGTAAATATGCTTTTTAATTAAAATGAACCCCAACAAGCTATGTCAATGCAACCATATGAAAAGGGAATGATTTTCCTAAGGATAAGGAGGGGGAATTATTAAACTTTGGGCCAATTAGGAAAATCCAAGTGTCAGCTGTTGAACCCATTTAGTTGTCACCCATCCTTTTTGTCTTACTCACCTTTCCCTTGTCTCACTCAGTCAACTACCACATTAAAACTTCTGTTGTTAGTTGGGGCAGTTATTGTTGGGAAGTGGTGTGTGGAAGGATTGTCAATCCTTTCCCACACACACAATCCACCAGTGGATTCTTTCACTTCATGTGGGCAGCGAAAGAACGACGACTCCATTCTTCCATTCTTGCCCATCCTCACGCAGAAAGTCGTTTTCTCTTCTCCTCACGCACAAGTTGGGATTGTTTCCTCACGCACATCGAGTTGGAAGAGCAGCCTTAGGGGCACGATCTCTGCTGTGTGTGTGTATTATTCATACCAACTTGTGTTTCTATGTATATGTCCCCCTGTCTAGGCTGAGAGTTGGATCTCCTCTTCCATTTCGTGCTGTGTATTTCTCGTTGCTTTAGTGTTGAGATTGAGGCTATTGTTTTCCCCACGATTTTTGGTTGGATGTGGGTTCTTTTTCATTTGGGGTTGTTGTGGGTTCTTATTGGGTCGTTTTGGCCACGATAGGGCCAAGAATGACTCAAGAATCGAATTCCCCAGTCAGAGCTGTGAATCTCTTGTTTTGCTGTGTGTATGCAGTGGTTGGTCTTCGAACTGTTTTGGAGCGGGAATGAAGGCTTGGTATGCTTGATAAACCTGGTGTGTTTGGGAGCCACATAGATAGAGCTAGAGGGATGGCTTTCTTCTCCACAACCACTGAATAGCACTAGAAGGGAGGTTAGGGCCTGAGGGACTATGTAGTAGAGAAGGGATTGATTTCCTTGTGTTGGGTGTGTGTGGGTGTCCTAGAAGTCAGGCTAGTTCCAGTGTAAGTATCCTTATCTCTTCAATGAACTCACCACCTTAGCATTCAGCTTTTCCCAATTCCTTGATGGCCTGATAAACCCAACTATGTTGGCTTGGATGATTTGTTGATGGCCTGATAAACCCAACTGTGTTGGCTTGGTTGATTTGTGTATCCTTGGCCATGTGTAAGCCTTCTTTTTCCTTATTCCTTGGGGGATCATGCCCAGCTCGGGGGTGGTAGTGTTGTTGAGAGATTAAGGAGCACACTGACCTATGGTTGGGTGGAATGTTGCAGCGATGTAGCTAGTTGCGGGATGAATTCTTCATAAGATAAGTATTCTTGACTATCTCATCTCTACAATTATATTTATTATTTAATGGATGATGATGAACATGTTGAATGCTTGCATGTATGGTTTTTATTCCATTGTATGTTGAATAATTATGCATTTCTGCATGTTTTGCTTCAAAGCATTTCAGTTTATATGTATGCACATGCTCATGGGGCTAGTTGCCTGGATGGATAAGGTTTGGTAGCGGCCTCTTCACCGGTCAGAGGGTCGGGGATGTTAGAGTTTGATGGTATCAGAGCACACGTTGCAGCATGGGCCTCAATGGGCTATGAAGAATCAGTTATAGAGGCAAGTTACCTCTTCCCAACAACCAAAGAAATGAGAAAATATGAGAAATGATAGGAAAATTTCAAGAAATTTTTCTAAGTGTGAAAAAAATCAGATGGCTTAGGCTGAAGCCCATCCGATACATCAGAGGACTTAGCTAGAAGCTTGTTACATACACTAGATCATCGTAGCAGAAGTCGACCCGACAAGGAACCCACGGAATGAAAAATTCAAAATTTTCCAAGCCTACTTTTTGTTGGTGGTTTCGGTGGAGAGGAACCGATGGTCTCGATTGTGTCAAGCCAAGACACAGCCGACGAGGAATCGCAAAGGAAATTTTTTCAAAAATTTTCTAAGTGTCAAAATCGTCGAAAGGCATTAGCTAAAGTTTGTCGATACGTCGGCTCAGGTTAGTTGAAGTCCGCCGATACGTCGACTCAGTTAGAGGGAAGGACTTTCGATGCCGCCAGAGGAGAAAAGGTGAAGAGGGAGCCGAAGTTTTCGGCTAGGAGAACCTAAAGGTCTCAGACAGATGGATCCGAGGTGTTGGTGAGGCTCGCCGGAAGGGAGCTGACATGGTGGTAGAAAAGAGAAGAAAATTTTCCAGAAATTTTTCTAAGTTCAGGAAATATCGGAAAAGTTTTCCGCTATCTCTCGGGAGAAGTTCTCAGAGGCATCTCAGAAGTTGATTGTTGAAGTGGATCCGAGGTGTCAGCAGGGATCTCCTGAAGGAAGCTGAAGCGTCAAAAAAATTTAGATGATCGAGCAGTTGATGTGGTGGTGGACGAAGGAAGAAATTTTTTCGAATTCGAGGAAGCGTTGGAAAAATTTAGATGATTGAGCAGCCGATGCGGCGGCGCGAGAAAGAAGAAAAATTTTTGAAAATTTTTCTAAGTACAGGAAACGTCGAAAAAATTTAGAGGATTGGTCAGCTGATATGTTGGAAGCCAGAGGAGGATCGGTCTGAAACGTTGAAAAAATTTAGAGGATTGGACAGCCAATGAGCGTCGGAAGACAGATGAAGATTAGACCGCTGAGGTATCGGAAGCATAGTCAACTAGTGATCCGATGCATCAGATGGTTAGTGGGAAAGAGACCTGATATGAGAAAGAAAATTTTGAGTTTTCAGTGGGGTTTTTTAGTAAGATTTTTAGCAGTTTTCAGTGGATTTTCAGGGCTCAAAAGGAAAAAAATTCTTTGTTTAGGAAAAAAATTGTAATTGTATGATTTTTCCAAGAGAAGGTAAGTAATTATGATTTGTGTAAATGTTATGCAGCTAATGGTTGTGCTACTAACATGTTTACAGAATCAATAGATACCTTCAAGGGCAGTATTCTAGGTAGTGTGGTTTGGTAAGGTAAGTTGTGGTTCAGTTATGAGAACCCATGACATATATGATGCTCGGGATTCCTACGAGCGTGCGCAAGATGCCATGGGAGAACATGTTTGTGTTGGAAATGATGACATAGAGTCTAATGGAAGGAGATTCCAAGACACACCAATAGATATCGCAGCCACCATGAGAATCTTGATTAAATCCCATGAAGAGTAGCATCAGTTGAATGCTTCTATGTTGCAGAGTTTGACAGACTTGTAAAGAATGATAGACTCTGGACGGGGTACAGTAAAACCAGAAGGCAGTAAGAGCAGTACTAGGAGAAGAAGAAGGACTTCTAGTAGATCATCTGAATCCAAAAAATCCAGCGGGGATTCAAGATATTATTCTCACAAGGGAAAGAGATAGAGGCACGATAGGGATCACTCTCGGGATGAGTTTAAGAAGGCTAAACCTCCTACATTTGATGGTGAGGTAAAGATTGGACAAGAGGCTGAAGCTTGGCTTCTTGGGATAAAGAAGTACTTCCAAGTTCAGGATTATTCGGGAAACATGAAGGCAAGGGTTTCCATATTCAATCTGAATGGAAGAGCATCCATTTGGTGGGAACACTTCAAGCAAGTAAAGAGGATCAGTGAAAGGAGACTTAAGTGGAAACAATTCAAGAACTATTTCAAGCAGAAACACCTCTTTGACAGGTATTACGATGACAAGATTAAGGAGTTCCATGAGCTAAGATTGGGACAACAGACCATGGAAGAGTATACAAATAAGTTCTTGGAATTGTTGAGGTATGTCTGGTATATCAAAGATGAAAAATTGAAGGTCCAACATTTTCTGAGTGGATTGCCTCAGACTTACAAAGACAAAATTGAGTTTTATGAACCTAGAACTCTTAAAGAAGCAATAAGGAAGGCTAAGTATTGTTATGAGCAAAGCAAAAGTAAACTTGATTACCATAAGGCATGGAAGGATAAGAAGAATGAGAAGTTTGACCAAAGAAAGAAAGGTTTCAAACCTTCTAACTTCAGGAATCAGCAGAAGCAGCCATGCTAAGCTGTGAGTAAGCCAGTTGGAGTGATAGGAGAATAGCCTAAAGATCCACAACAGAATAGAGGACCACTCCAATGTTGGAAATGTGGAGGACCCCACATGCGTAGAAATTGTCCACTCGAGAATGAGAGTGCAAGGTCAGCTTACAACATTTAAGAAGCAGAAATAGTGGGTCAAGTAGCAAGGGCCGTCCCTAGGATTTATGCAACACTGGAGGACCGCCAAGCAAATCACCAGTCAACTGTGGTTGAAGTTGCAGGTAAGATTGTTGAGCAATATATTTCTATTTTGATTGACCACGGTTCTACTCACAGTTACATTACCCCTAG
This sequence comes from Pseudotsuga menziesii, assembly GCA_001517045.1. Taxonomy (NCBI): domain Eukaryota; kingdom Viridiplantae; phylum Streptophyta; class Pinopsida; order Pinales; family Pinaceae; genus Pseudotsuga; species Pseudotsuga menziesii. Next base: position 180,977 of record LPNX010131238.1, read on the forward strand.
AGTAGTGGAGATTTGTGCTTTTAAGAAAGTAAATCATAGAAAATCTTGGTTAGTTCAGCTAGCCACTGGAACTAAGAGAAAGGTTAGTGAAGTGGTAGAGAAATATCCATTGGTCATGAATGGATTGGTCACTTGTGTAGATCTGAATGTTCTACCACTTGGTTCCTATGATGTTCTCATTGGAATGGATTGGTTAGAATCTCATAGGGTAAAGATTGACTGTTACAATAAGAATTTCGAATGCATGGATGAAGAAGGGAACCCAGTAGTTGTGAAAGGTATTCCAAAGGTGATTTCAGTAAGGCAGGTTTCAGCAATGCAGTTGAAGTAGTTCTGTAGGAAAGGTTGCCAGTTGTATGCATCTCATATTTTGGAGGCATCAGAGGATGAAAATCCTAGGTTGGAGGACTATCAAGTGTTACAGGAATTCAAGGATGTGTTTCCTGATGAGATTCTTGGGCTTCCTCCAAAGAGGGACATTGATTTCACAATTGAACTTGTTCCAGGAGCAGCACTAGTGTCCAAGACACCCTACAGGATGAGTACACCAGAGATGCTAGAGTTGAAGATGCAGCTGCAAGAGTTGTTGGAAAAGAAGTATATCAGACTGAGTGTGTTTATGTGGGGAGCACCAGTTCTGTTTGTGAAGAAGAAGGATGGTACACTCAAGTTGTGAATTGATTACAGACAATTGAACAAGGTTACTGTGAAGAATAAATATCCTTTTCCTAGGATTGATGACCTCTTTGATCAAATGAGAGGAGCAAAGGTATTTTCCAAGATTGACTTAAGGTCTGGTTACCATCATGTGAGGATCAAGGATGAAGACATTCATAAGACATCCTTCAGAACAAGGTACGGACACTATGAGTTTGTAGTGATACCATTTGGTCTCACGAATGCTCCCACTACATTTATGTGCCTTATGAACAGTGTCTTTAGCAGTTATTTGGACAAGATTGTTCTTGTTTTCCTTAATGACATTCTTATTTATTCTAAGAATGAGGAAGAGCATGAAGAGCATTTGAAATTGACATTGCAATTGCTCAGGGAACATCAGTTGTATGCAAAGCTGAGCAAGTGTGACTTCTATAGAGATAGAATTCACTATTTGGGTCACATTATCTTAGAAGAGGGTATATCTATGGACCCTAAAAAGATTGAAGCAATTATGAATTGGCCTACTCCAAGAAATGTGATAGATATAAGATCTTTTATGGGACTTGCAGGATACTACAGGAGATTCATTGAAGGATTTTCCAAAGTTGCACATGCCATCACTTCTTTGCAAAAGAAAGGGATAAAGTTTGAATGGACATCGAGGTGTGAAGAAAGCTTCCAGCAGTTGAAAAATCTTCTCACCAGTGCACCAATATTGAAAGTTGCAGATCTAGAGAAAGATTTTGTGGTGTATACCGATGCATGTGAACAAGGGCTTAGAGGAGTCCTTATGCAAGACAACCACGTGATATGTTATGAGTCAATAAAGCTGAAGGAACATGAGAAGAACTATGCCACTCATGATCTAGAGCTTGCAACCATAGTACATGCTCTCAAGATGTGGAGGCATTACTTGATGGGTAGAATATTTGAACTAAGGACAGACCATTGTGGTCTAAAGTATCTATTTGATCAACCTACTCTGAATGCTAGGCAAGCAAGATGGCTGGAGTTTTTATGTGAGTTTTATTTTGAGATCAAGCACATAAAGTAAAAGAGAAAAAGGAAGCTGATGCACTCAGCAGGAAGGTGCAGGAAATGCATGTGGCATCTCTTAGTATTTGCCAATCAGATTTGAGGCAGTAGATTATTAATCGTACTACTGGAGATGAATTGTATGAGTTGGTAAAAGACAAATTGCAGCACCAAAGTCTTGAGAAGAGGTATGAGGGATATAAATTGGAAGAAGATGGACTTCTTACTTGTAAAGGCAGAATTTATATTCCAAATCCAGGAGAGTTGAGGAGAGTTGTTATGGATGAAATCCATCAAGCTCTATATTCTGGTCACCCAGGACACCAGAAGACGATTGCTACCGCATGAAAACAGTACTTTTGGCCAGGAATGAAAAAGGACATGGCTGAATACATTTCAAGGTGCATGAAATGTCAGTAGGTAAAGGTTGAGCATCAACACCCAACAGGTTTGTTACAACCTTTGCCAGTTCCAGAATGGAAATGGGAAGTTATTTCCATGGATTTTATTACAGGATTGCCAATGACTTGGAGACAACATGATTCCATCATGGTTGTGGTGGACAAGTTGACAAAGGAAGCACATTTTATACAGGTTAAGTCTACACATGCGACTGATGACATTGCAAAGATATTCATGAAGGAGATTTTCAAATTGCATGGATTGCCTAAGGCAATAGTCTCTGACAGAGATGTCAAGTTCACTTCCAATTTTTGGAAGGTGTTTTTTGCAGATTTAGGTACAAAGCTAAACTTCAGCATTGCATACCATCCTCAAACATATGGGCAGACAGAGAGAGTTAATAAGGTGCTGGAAGATATGCTTCACATGTACGTTATGGACAAACCAACCAAGTGGGAAGATTACTTACACTTGGTAGATTTTGCCTATAACAATGGACAGCAGGCATCCTTGGGGATGAGTTCGTATGAAGCTTTGTATGGAAGAAGGTGTAGGACACTAGTGACTTGGGATAATCCAGTGAATAGGGTTGTTCTTGGTCCAGAATTGCTCAAGGAGATGGAGCAGGAAGTTGCAAAGATCAAGCAGAATTTGAAAGCAGCACAGGATAGACAGAAAAGCTATGCAGATAAGCATAGGGTGAATAGAGAGTTTAGTGTTGGGGATCATGTTTACCTTAGAGTGAGGGAAAAGAAGAGTTCCTTGAAGCTTGGAAGTTGTGCCAAGATGTCACCAAGATATTGTGGGTCGTTTGAAGTGCTTGAAAGAATAGGGCCAGTTGCATATAGAATTGTATTTCCTGATAGCACTAGGGCTCATAATTTTTTTCATGTTTCTTTGCTTAAAAAATATGTACATGATCCTAACCATGTGATAAATTGGGATGTTATTCAGGTGGAACCCGAGGGAGACTTCCAAATTGAGCCAATGCGCATCCTCGACAGGAAGGTCACAATGCTCCAGAACCGAGCCATAGGGCATGTAAAGGTGCAGTGGGAGCACTATGGTCCTGAAGAGGCTATGTGGATTCCATGCGATTGGCACATCCATTTTTGTTCAATCCTGCGGAACACTGAGGTGGTACTAGTGTAGCATTTTGTTCAAATTTTGTAAATCACTAAGGACAGTGCTATTGAAGGGGGGGGGGGGGGGACATGTAACACCCCGATTTTGACCCCGTTTGCATTAAATGTATATGATGTATATATTGTAATTAATTGTTGTGTGGAGCTAAAGGAAAAATCCCCACCATCGATTTGGTTGTGTTATGTTTCGGCGATTGAAATCGATGCCGATGGTATATCATGCTATCCCGCACATTATAGTTTTGGCATCATGTAAATAAATCTTTTTAATTAAAATGAACCCCAACTAGCTATGTCAATGCAACCATATGAAAAGAACATGATTTTCCTATAAGGAGGGGGGAATTATTAAACTTTGGGCCAATTGGGAAAAGCCAAGTGTCAGCTGTTGAACCCATTTAGTTGTCACCCATCCTTTTTGTCTTACTCACCTTTCCCTTATCTCACTCAGTCAACTACCACATTAAAATTTATGTTGTTAGTTGGGGCAGTTATTGCTAGGCAGTGGTCTATGGCAGGACTGTCAGTCCTTTCCCACATGCACACTCCACCAGTGGACTCTTTCACTTCACATGGGCAGGGAAAGAACCACGACTCCATTCTTCCATTCTTGACCATCCTCATGTAGACAGTCATTTTCTCTTCTCCTCACACACAGGTTGGGATTGTTTCCTCACGCACAATGAGCTGGAAGAGCGATTCATTCTTCCATTTCTGTTGTGTGTGTGTATTATTCATACCGACTTATGGTTCTGTGTATATGTCCCCCTGTCCAGGATAAGAGTCGGATCTCCTCTTCCATTTTGGGCTGTGTATTTCCCATTGTTTCAGTGTTGAGATCAGGGCTATTGTTTTCCCCACAATTTTTTGTTGGATGTGGATTATTTTTGGTTTGGGGTTGTTGTGGGTTCTTATTGGGTCGTTTTGGCCACGATAGGGCCAAGAATGACTTAGGAATCAAATTCCCCAGTTAGAGCTATGAATCTCTTGTTTTGCTGCACATATGCAGTGGTTGGTCTTCGGACTGTGTTGGAGCAGGAGTCAAGGATTGGTATGCTTGATAAACCTGGTGTATTTGGGAGCCACATAGACAGAGATAGAGGGTTGGCTTTCTTCTCCACAACCCCTGAATAGTGCTGGAAGGGAGGTCAAGACCTAAGGGACTGTGTAGTAGAGAAGGGACTGATTTCCTTGTGTTGGGTGTGTGTGGGTGTCCTATAAGTCAAGCTAGTTCTGGTGTAGGTGTCCTTAGCTCTTCAATGAGCTCACCATCTTAGCATTCATCTTTTCCCAGCTCCTTGATGGCCTGATAAACCCAACTATGTTGTCTTGGCTGATTTGTTGATGGCCTAATAAACCCAACTTTTTTGGCTTGGCTGATTTGTGTGTCCTTGGCTATGTGTAAGCCTTCTTGTTCCTTATTCCTTGGGGAATCATGCCCAGATCGGGGGTGGCAGTGTTGCTAAGAGATTAAGGAGCACACTGACCTATGGTTGGGTGGAATGTTGCAGTGATGTAGTTGGTTGCAGGATGAATTCTTCATAAGATAAGTATTCTTGACTATCTCATCTCTGCAATTATATTTACTATTTAATAGATGATGATGAACATGTTGAATGCTTGAATGTATGGTTTTTCTTCTGCTATATGTTGAATAATTATGCATTTATGCATGTTTTACTTCAAAGAATTTCAGTTTATATGTATGCACATGCTCATGGGGCTAGTTTCCCATATGGATAAGGTTTGGTAGCGTCCTCTTTGTCGGTCGGAGGGTCGGGGAGATTACAGCTGGGGGCTTGCTTGAGGCCATAGAGTGACTTCTTCAACCTGAAAGCAAGTGAAGGATAATGAATGAAACATTTAGGATGATGCATATATATCTTCGCATGAATTTCACCATGAATAAAATAACTCTTCACATCCATGTGGTGAACCTCCCATCACTTAGATGCAACAATGGCCAAAACTAGTCTGATTGAGTTCATCTTTGCAAACAGTGTGAATGTCTCTGTAAATTCCACTCCTTGGAATTGACATAAGAATTTGGAGATCAACCTAGAATTGTACTTTATGTCAAAACCATCAGAAGAAACTTTCATCCTATATACCCACTTACATTGCACTAGTTTCCTCTTGAAGGGCAAGGGAACCAATTCTCAAGTCTCATTATCTTGCAAAGACTTGTACTCTTCTTCCATGGATATTTTCCATATTGGTTCAAGTGATGATTCCTAATATGCATGAGGATCATATCCAACCATTATAATAATATCTATAAAATATTCAATTCACAAGTATAAAGTACATTGTGAAATTGAGATTTGGCCTTCCTAGAGTCTAGTGGATCTCCAACAAGATCACCAGTTTCTTGTATGGTTTTATCATCCCACTTTGGATGAATAGGTGAGTTATGATATGAATACATGTCATAATCATCATCATAAATATCATAATCAGAAAAATCATAGGAAGAATCATCACTTATATCATCATGGAGTGAAGGATGTGAGCATTCCCCTTGAGCTAGTTTGATCTCCTGCATGGGCTCCTCTTTGAACGGTACACTCCTTTCAATGAATATTTTCTGAGATGAGGGATCAAAGAGCTTGTAGACCTTTGCATATTCAACATATCCAACCATAATTTACTCCTTTATTTTACGTTTCAATTCCTTTCTCTTCTCGGGAGGAATTCTAGCCCAAGCTTTTGAGACAAAAACCTTGAAATGAGAAACATTGGGCTTGTGACCACTCCAAGCCTCAAATGGAGTTTTTACTTCCAATTATTTATGTGGAGATTTTTTATGAACATATACATCACAATTGATATATTCATCCCATATATTAGGATTCAAATCCTTTTCTTCCATCATGCATGTATCTGTCTCCTTGAGAGGTTTGTTCTTGCGCTCTGCAACACCATTCTGTTGTGGTGTGTAGGGAACATAATACTACATTTGGATGCCACATTCTTCACAAAGATACTGAAAATAATTGTTGACATACTCATTTCCATTGTCATTCCTAAGAACCTTTATTTTATTCCGAATTTTTTTCTCCACTAAAGCCTTGAACACTTTGAAAGTCTCAAAAACTTCTGATTTTAGCTTGAGAAAATATACCTAGCAGTACCTTGAGAAATAATCTATGAAATTCAACCCATACCTTGAGTTTCCATATTAAATTGTGGAAAGAGTCCCTATCAAATATGAATGGGTTGGATCAAGCATTTTTACAACCCTCCTCATCTTTCCTTTCTCATATTTGTGCTCAACATGTTTCCCCACTATGCACCCTTTGCAATTCCCTTGTAAAACTTGATTCTAGGAAGCCCTTCCACCATGCTTTCCTTACTTAGTGATTGAAGGTACTTGTAATTGAGGTGGAAAAAACTCTCATGCCATAACTTGCTCGTCTCATTACATGTGACGGGATTGCATCCCTTGGGATTATATGGAAGGAAGTGAGAGAATTTGTATATTCTTGAATCATGGTCAGCATAGCCCACTGCAACAACTTGGCCTGTAGAGATTTATGAGATATCCATATCATTTTGAGTAAACGTTACTCTCTTTGTTGTACTTGTGTCTTTCATTTGATAGACATAGAGTAGGTTTTCTGCAAGCTCAGGCACAAACAACACATTGTTGAAGTACCCATCTTCTAGAATGATTCTGTCAATCCCTTTGGCTTGGATCTCTGGATCATCACCCGTGAGTATGGATGGACCACTGTAATGATGTAGGGATGATAAGAAATCATGCATGGAGGCCATTTTCTTGGAGGCACCTGAATCTATGATGAAGGATGAAGATCCTAAAGACCCAACAACGAAAGCATGGAATCTTTCCTTGTTCTCTAAGCTTGAACCTCCCTCGTTGTTTCTTGCACCTTCTAGCAATGGGATGTTGTTCCTGTCAAGGAGTTGTGCCATAATGTCAATGATTTTCTTCATGCATGCACTCTCTATATGCCAACCTTTGTGACAATAAGAGCATTTTTCTTCTCTCTCTTCTTCTTCTCTTTGTCCATGCTAGGATTCAAAACCCCATCTGAAGATTTGGGCTTCTCTTGCTTCTTCTTCTCTTGATGCTTTGAATATTTGGATTTATTCTTACCTTTGGATTGATTCGAAACACCTACAGCAAGGGATTGATCTTGGGTGGATTTGCTGGTACCCATTTGCACCAACTTGTCTTTCTCTTGAGTCATTGACTCCCCGAGGTCTTCTAGTGAAGGAATTCTCCAATTTCTAACTGTTAGCTTACCTGAATGGAATGTTGAAACAAACATTGAATATTCAGAGCCTAGATTCAAAAGAATAGAAAATATCAACTTCTCATATTTCTTATCAATGCCACATTGTTTTAGCTAAAGCACCAACTATTTGAACTTTGTAAAGAAATCTTGGATTGCCTCAAAGTGAGCTGGACTCAATGAGAACAACTCATTTTCAAGTTGGTGGCCTCTCATCTCATCAGTCTTCCTGAAAAGTGACCCAGGATTGAGACAAAATTTGTTGGGTGTAGTAATAATTTCTACATGGAAGAGAATATTCCTCGAAATACTAAGACAAAGCATCCCAAATTCCTCATCTACTATGTTGAAGTAATTCCATTTTTCCACATCATAGTTGGGCTCAGTCTCAGTTCCCATGGTGACTCTATAGAGGCCGTTCAACCTCATATGGGTAACCATTTAAGATTTCCATTATAAATAGTTCAATGAGGTAATCTATACATGAATCTGCTCCATTTTTTCTTGCGCATTGAGTGATAGAAAAATTAGAAGTACCTGCAATGCAAACACTCAACTTTTCCTGGAAAATACCCTAAATAGAAACACAAATGCTCTAGATTTGATTTTCAGATCCAAAGATCTCTAATAACACATGGAAATATTATTCACAAGAAGATATCTGATCTAAGGGAATCCACACAACTCAATATGTTCACGAAATATGCAGAAAAACTATAAAAAGACTGAAATTAACACATGAGAATGGAGCCAATAACAGAGTTTATTATCATTGTCCAACATGTAAATATGTTTGGAACATGTTTATATTACAATAGGGGGAAATCCTTAGCCTTTGGAGGAAAATTGGATGCATACATGTGGCAGGGTTAAATTGGACCTCAAAACCCCCCTAGGTGAACCAATGAGCTCCCTAACCACCTCAAACGGTTACGAATGCCTATGTGAACATGGATGGAGCATGATAGGACATAAATGAAGGTAGGGTAGGAGTGGTGGAGTGCATGGGTGAGTGGGAGTGACTATAGGAAACAATAAATGGTCCAAAAGGACTAAAAACACCCTAAAAACATGCATGGGTTCCTCTGGTCAACCACTTTCCCTGTTTTATGGAGTGGGACCACACCAAGGACTAAGATGTCATAAATGAGGGTGCATGTGTAACCAAAATGATCAAATGTGGGCGCCTAGGTGCATTAATGAGTCCAAAACACCAAAAGGACCTTGCTTGACCAAGACAACCTAGTTTTGGACCATCTAACATAAGTTCCTCAAACATTTGCAAATAAGCATGTTCCTCATGTTCCACCATCACATGAGATTCTCCCTTTGATCCAAGAATGTAATCATCCATATGGGATGGGCTGACAAAAGTATAGGAGAGAATATGGGATCTCTGCAATTCTTGGTGAAGTTTCTCTATCTCCATATTAGAATTGAAGAGGGAACTTTGAGTTATTCTCAAAGAATCTTATGTGGCCATCAACTCTTCATTCATCTTGCGAATCTCCTCATCATCCTTCAAGGATGCTACATGAAATGTATGAACAAGCTCATATAAGTGATATCTATCTGAAAACATGTACGAAAAACTACCTTGGATCGCAAACATTGCTTTCTAGATCTTCTCCATGGCTTCAAGGAAAGATGAATATTCCAATGAAGTATCTCTCCAACATAGATCTTATACTAAAACATGAGTATCATGGAGAATGTGTAAGGATTTCTTGATCTTCTTTTCATCCAGCTGTAGCGTCCCCGACCCTCTGACCGGCGAAGAGGACGCAACCATGGCGTTAACCATCCGGGCTACCAGCCCCATGAACATGTGCATTCATAAAAATGCTAAAACAGAATGCTGAAATAAAATGATTTGAACTAGACATGCACACATGATAATTTATCATACACAGATGCAATTGTTTATCATACACAACAGAAGCAACATTCATTCATACAAGCATTCATTCAACATGTTCATCATAATCATTAACAGTAATTATGGTTGCAGAAGTAAAATAGGCAAGATTAATTATCTTATGAAGAACTCGTTCCGCAACCAGCTACGTTGCTGCAACGTTCCACCCAACCATAGGCCAGCGTGCTCCTTAATCTCTCAGCAACGCTACCACCCCCGAGCTGGGCATGATTCTCCAAGGAATAAGGGAACAAGCAGGCTTACACATAGCCAAGGATACACAAAACACAGCCAAGCCAAAACAATTGGGTTTATCAGGCCATCAAGGAGTTGGGAAAGGATAAATGCTAAGCTGGTGAGCTCATTGCAGAGCTAGGAACACCTACACCAGAACTAGCCTAACTTCTAAGACACCCACACACACCCAACACAAGGAATCAGTCCCTTCTCTGCTACACAGTCCCTCAGGCCCTGCATTCCCTTCCAGTGCTATTTAGGGGCTGTGGAGAAGAAAGTCGTCCCTCTAGCTCTGTCTGTGTGGTTTCCAGCCACCAGGTTTACCAAGCAAACCAAGCCCCCATCCCTGCTCCCTACATAGTCCGAATACCAACCATTGCACGTATGCAATCAATCAGCTATTATAGCTTAACAGGGGAAACGATTCCTAAGTTGTTCTTGGCCCTATTGTGGCCAAAACGGCTCCCAACGAATTACAACAGTCCCCAAACGTAACAACAAACATAGCTCACGACATGGGAAAACAACAGTCCCAAAAATAAATGTATCAACATACACTCCCAACAAACGTGGGGAAACAACAACCTGTTTTACACAATCGAAGTCGCTGGGGAAAAACAAACATACACAGACCACACTAGGGAAGAAATTACAGTCTCTCAGCTTGTATGTGAGAGAAACAACAATGCAGGACCCACAAATTAGCCCGTGAGGAAAGGATAAAGCCACACCATCCACAAATCCGTAGAGGAAAGCTGCGTGGGTAAAACCCAGGAAAATCCTATGCGTGAGCATGAGAAACCTCCGCTCCTGCGTGAGGAAGAACAGACAATCAGAAATGTGTGAATGTCTCAGCACGGTCGTGGAAAGAGTGGTATGCCTGCGTGAGTGATGGCGGTGGTTTCTTTTGCCATTGTGAAGTCAACCGTGGGTGGAGTGTGCGTGTGGGAAAGGACTGACAGTTCTTCCACACCCACTCCCAAACAATAACTGCCTCAACTACCAGCAGCAATTCTTAATGGAGGTGGTTGGGTAAGACAAGGTGGTGACACATGGGTTTTTCCCTCATGGCTCAAGGTTTGACATTCCCCCACCCTTATCCTTGTGAAAATCATGCCCCTTCTCAATTTAGTTGCCGCAAAGTAGCTGGTCGGGTTCATTTTAATTAAATATGCATATGTACATGATGAAAAAACTTAATATGTATGTCGCATGCCCCAATATACCATCAGTGACAAATTAAACCCGAAACATAGCATAACCAATCAATGGCGGGGCCTTGGCCTTTAGCTCCACACCATGATCATTAAAATATATACATCATGTACATTTAATGCAATGGGGTCAAAATCGAGGTGTTACCACAGTTGAATGGTGATCTTCCTGGCAGTCCTCCAGTGCTGCGTAGATCCTAGGGACTGCCCTTGCTACTTGACCCACTGTTTCTGCTTCTTGAATTTTATAAACTGGCCTTGCACTCTCATTCTCGAGTGGACAATTCCTGCACATGTGGGGTCCTCCACATTTCCAACATTGAAGTGATCCTCTATTTTGTTGTGGATCTTTAAGCTTTTCTCCTGTCACTCCAACTAGCTTACTCACAGCTTGGGATTGCTACTTTTGTTGATTCCTAAAGTTAGAAGGTTTGAAACCTTTCTTTCTTTGGTCAAAATTCTCATTCTTCTTGTCCTTCCATGCCTTATGGTAATCCGGTTTACCTTTGCTTTGCTCATATCAATACTTATCCTTCCTTATTGCTTCTTCAAGAGTTCTAGGTTCATAAAACTCGATTCTATCTTTGTAAGACTGAGGTAATCCACTCAGAAAACGCTGGACCTTCACTTTTTCATCTTTGATGTACCGGACATACCTCAATAGCTCCAAGAACTTATTTGCATATTCGTCCATGGTTTGCTGTCCCAATCTCAGTTCATGGAACTCCTTAATCTTGTCATCATAATACCTATCAGAGAGGTATTTCTGCTTGAAATACTTCTTGAACTGCTTCCACTTAAGTCTCCTTTCATTGATCCTCTTTGCTTTCTTGAAGTGTTCCCACCAAATGGATGCCCTTCCATTCAGATTGAATATGGCAACTCTTGCCTTCATGTTTCCTGAATAATCATGCACTTGAAAGCACTTTTTTATCCCAAGAAGCCAAGCTTCAGCCTCTTGTCCAGTCTTTACGTCACCATCAAATGTAGGAGGTTTAGCTTTCTTAAATTCATCCCAAGAGCGATCCCTATGGTGTCTCTTTCGTTTTCTTTTATGAGAAGAAGAACTTGAATCCCCGCTGGATTCTTCAGAATCAGACGAGCCACTGGAAGTCCTTCTCCTTCTCCTAGTGCTGCTCTTACTGCCTTCTGGTCTTGATGTACCTCGTCCAGAGTCTATCTTTCTATGCAAGTCTGTCAAACTCTGCAACATTGCAGCATTCAACTGATGGTGCTCTTCTTGGGCTTTGATCAAGCTTCTCATGGTGGCTGCAACATCTGACGGTGTCTCTTGGAATCTCCTTCCATTAGACTCTATGTCATCATTTCTATTACGGACATTTTCTCCCATGGCATCTTCTGCTCGCTCGTAAGAATCCCGAGCATCATACCCATCATGGGTTCTCATGACTGAACCACCACTTACTTATCAGACTGCACTACCTGGAATACTTCCCTTGAAGGTGACTATGATTCTGCAAACATGTTAGTAACACAACTGTTAGATGCATAACATTGACATAAACCAACATTACTTACCCTCTCTTGGAAAAATTATAAAATTACAAGTTTTCCCAAAACATAGATTTTTTTTTTTAATCATTGGTTCTCGCGCAATATGGTGCATAAAATCGTTGCTTCTTTTCTCATTTTCAGTCCTGAAAATCCACTGAAAAACAGCTGAAAATTCCCCTGAAAAACAGTCAAAATCTGCTAGGAAATCCCACTTGAAAATCTCAAAATTTCCTCTGCATAATCGGCTCTCATTTCAACTATCAATCTGACGTATCGGGTCCTTAGTTGACTAAGCTTTCGACACTTCGGCAGTCTAATCTTCATATTTCATTCGATGCTCATTGGCGAATCAACTAAATTTTTTCGACGTTTCAGGCCGATCCTCCTCTGGCTATCGACGTATCGGCGGACCGATCCTCTAATTTTCTCCGATGTGTCAGCGGTCCAATCCTCTAAAGTTTTCCGACGTTTTCTGTACTTAGAAAAATTTCAGAAATTTTTCTTCTTCCTTTTGCCACTGCATCGGCAACCTCATCCTCTAATTATCGATGATTGGATCCACTCATTAGAGGAATTTTGGGGTCTAAAATAGGCCTCCTAAGGAAAATAATAAAATAATAGTTAAAATAATAAAATAATATTGATTAATTTTGGAGGAAGAAAGAAAAAAACTACTTTTTGTGTTTGTAATTTCGACATATCTCCCTGTGTTTTTACTCAAATTTTGATTGAGAGAGCTCATGGGATGCGGAATTTGAATCCGAATCCAACGAGTACCCACACTGCATACTTTTTATGGACCTCGCTACCCCAAAAACAAGAAATACCTGAAAAAACGTGATGATGACATCATCATCACATTTTTTCAGGTATTTCTTGTTTTTGGGGTAGCAAGGTCTGTCAAAAGTATGCAGTGTGGGTAATTGTTGGATGTGGAATCAAATTCCGCATCCAACGAGCTCTCCCGATCGAAATTTGAGTAAAAACACAATGAGATATGTCGAAAATACGAACAAAAAAAGTAGTTTTTTTTAATGACAAATATGTCAATTCAACCATTATGGTTGACTTATTTTATTGAAATTCTATTGGTTCTTGAATTCCAACTCATAAAAACTTATTTTGGCACGTTTTCTTATAAGGCCCATTTTAGACCCCAAATTTCCTCTAATGAAGCACTACCATGTCGGCGATCAAATCTTCTATCCTTCGGAAGGATAGTCCATTAGACAGCCACAATGGTGGGTAGTGATCCCACTACAGGTTCTGCGGACCATAACTCATCGGCTGTCGAAAACTCTATCCACTAACCATTGCCGATGGCCGATGATTCTCGGACTTAGAAATTTTTTGAAAATTACCCCCTTAGTCTTCCTTTTCGCCGCTTGATCGGCTCCATTCTCTTCTTTTCATCAGCGAAATAGTTCCATCAGCAGCCACAATGGCGGAACATGATATTTGATCTTCTTCCAATCGGCGGTCCGATCTCCTGTGGCATAACCTGATCGGTGTCGGCAGTCTCTTCTCATCGAAAGGCTAGTGCTCTAGACTTCCGCAACGGCGGCACACAAAACACTATCTTCTTCCGATAGAAAAATTTTTAAACTTTCCTTACGGCATCGGCGGTCGAAGGCCTTATCCGTCGAACGCGTAGCTGTTTAGCCATCCGCAACGGCGGGCGCTCAATCAACTATTTTCTGCCGATAGACGTCGAACACTTAGAAAATTTTCTGTGATTTTCTTTCTAGCTGTGCTCCGTTGGGCATGCTTCTGCCTAGCTCTTCCACTACATCGGAATTCCTTTCCACTAAGTGTTCCGATGAACCGATAGTTCAACACTTAGACAAATTTTTGAATTTCCAGTCATTCACTGATTTCTGCTGGGCAGAAAGAAATACTACCTTTGTCACTGCACCCTTCATGGCTCATTCAGGCCCATGCTGCAACATGAGCTCTGATACCACGTTGTAGCGTTCCTGACCCACCCAACCATAGGCCAGCGTGCTCCTTAATCTCTCAGCAGCGTTGCCACCCCCGAGCTGGGCATGATTCTCCAAGGAATAAGGGAACAAGCAGGCTTACACATAGCTAAGGATACACAAAACACATCCAAGCCAACACAGTTGGGTTTATCAGGCCATCAAGGAGTTGGGAAAGGCTAAATGCTAAGCTGGTGAGTTCATTGCAGAGCTAGGAACACCTACACCAGAACTAGCCTGACTTCTAAGACACCCACACACACCCAACACAAGGAATCAGTCCCTTCTCTACTACACAATCCCTTAGGCCCTGCATTCCCTTCCAGTTCTATTCAGGGGTTGTGGAGAAGAAAGCCATCCCTCTAGCTCTGTCTATGTGGTTTCCAGCCACCAGGTTTACCAAGCAAACCAAGCCCCCATCCCTGCTCCCTACATAGTCCGAAGACCAACCATTGCACGTATGCAATCAATCAGTTGTTATAGCTTAACAGGGGAAACGATTCCTGAGTCGTTCTTGGTCCTATCGTGGCCAAAACGACTCCCAACGAATTACAACAGTCCCCAAACGCAACAGCAAACACAACTCATGACATGGGAAAACAACAGTCCCAAAAAGAAACGTATCAGCATACACTCCCAACAAACGTGGGGAAACAACAACCCGTTTTACACAATCGAAGTCGTTGGGGAAAAAAAAACATACACAGACCACACTGGGGAAGAAATTACAGTCTCCCAGCTTGTACGTGAGAGAAACAACAATGCAGGACCCACAAATCATCCCGTGAGGAAAGGATACAGCCACACCATCCACAAATCCATAGAGGAAAGCTGCGTGGGTAAAACCCAGGAAAATCCTGTACATGAGCGTGAGCAACCTCCACTCCTGCATGAGGACGAATAGACAATCGAAAGTGCGTGAATGTCTTAGCACGGTCGTGGAAAGAGTGGGGTGCCTGTGTGAGTGATGGTGGTGGTTTCTTTTGCCATTGTGAAGTCAACCATGCGTGGAGTGTGCGTGTGGGCAAGGACTGACAGTCCTGCCACACCCACTCCCAAACAATAACTGCCTCAACTACCAGCAGCAATTCTTAATGGAGGTGGTTGGGTAAGACAAGGTGGTGACACATGGGTTTTTCCCTCATGGCTCAAGGTTTGACATTCCCCCACCCTTATCCTTGTGAAAATCATGCCCCTTCTCAATTTAGTTGCCGCAACGTAGCTGGTCGGGTTCATTTTAATTAAAGATGCATATGTACATGATGACAAAACTTAATATGTATGCCGCATGCCCCGATATACCATTGGTGACAAATTAAACCCGAAACATAGAATAACCAATCAATGGTGGGGCCTTGGCCTTTAGCTCCACACCATGATCATTACAATATATACATCATGTACATTTAATGCAACGGGGTCAAAACCGGGGTGTTAAACCAACTGGAATGGGCCTACTAGGTGGGAAGGATCATGAGAGTGAACCTCCTCCTCATCATATGCATAATCAACCTCATGAAGGTCAAGAGGTGAAATCAAAGTTGATCCTAGGTCTTTTTCTTCAGCCGCAAGGTCTCTATGCTCAAAGGAATGTGTACTTGTAACCATCTCCTCAATAGGAATCTATATGTCACCAACAGAGAGGGGTGAAAATACATCAGCATATGTTCTACTACCCATGGATTAAATGTTTATATTTTATTTTACACACCCTTCTCCTTCACTACCAACATCTTGCATTGAATTTCAATCCCCTTCATCTATCTCTGTTTCATGGATGCCACAAATAAGATGATTTCTATCCTCTTCATGATGCTTCAAAGGTGTATTTTATTCTTCATCCACTGTAGAGTTAGTTGGCTCATGGCTCCTTTCAGTGAATATGGATCGATGAGGGTGTGCAACTATATCCTCTTCATCTCTTTTGGCTCTAGGTGGAAAAATCCTAGTTCCCACTTTATTGCATAATTCATCCACCATATGTGCAATCATTTTCATTCTTGTCCCTCAGTATGGATCTATGAACAACTTCTGTATATCAAGAAAGAAACACTCTATGAAAGAAAAGTACTTCAAAATTCCATCACTCAGTCCCCAAGAATCTGGAAGGTAAATAAATGGTTCCTTTTGTCTCCCTCTACAAGAGAACCAATCATGAATAGATCTTGGCCTCGTGACTTCATCATATGTTGTTGGAAGGCAATATGGATGTGCAAGGTGTGCAAGTCGAATCAAGGTGCACAAGTTGAAGCATGGTGCATAAGTTGAAGGATAGTGCGAAAGGTGGAAAAATAGACAAAGAGTCGGCTTGCTCATTAATTTTTAGTTTTTGGTCCAAGTCAGTTAGGAATTAGTTAGAAGTGGACCATGTTGTAAAGGCACAAGCCTATGTATAGAGTTAGAAATGTAGTAGGAAAGGATCATTATTCATCATAGATATATTATTATCATGGAAGCATAGTTAGAAGCATAATCTATTTGACATCTACGGAATATGGATCTATGTATATGTTGTTTAAGCTCTGTCTTTCAAACTTGAGGATGTACTTTGGAGACTTGTTTTTATTTTCAAAAGTAATATGACAAGTGCGATTGATGTTGGAAACTCTGTGTTTTGTGTTCTGCTGATTTTAAAGTCTTAATGATGCGATTTGAATGAATGTTGCAGTATGATTTATGTTCTTGAATGATGTGATGTCTATGTATACTTGATGGTTTCATATTTGTCGATCAGTTTATGAATGAATTCCATGATGCAATCTAATGTGAATGAGTTTTGATGCGGTTGAATATGAATAAGTGATGATAAAAACCCTCGCCTAAATCTTTGATTAATGTTGCGATGATAAGAAGATAGTGGAAAAATAGATGTACGGAATACTCCTCCTTACTGCAGAAACTTGGTTCCTGAACCTCTCCATCGAACATCTCGGGAAAGACTTCATCTACTTCGTAGGTGTTGCTGGACAGGGTAAAACCTGTCTGGGTTGGTGCTCAGGGAGATCGCAGTGTTTAGGGGCATCGATAGAGTGTGAACCCCTGCCGATAGATCTGCGTCAACAAATGGTTCCGTTGTTGGGACCATAGTGCGAGGAAGAGGAGGATATGTTGTGGCATCCGACGAGATCAGAGATTCAAGATTGGTTCGATCAGAAGGCTCGAGAATTCGCAACAGAGAAAAATACGAGCTCCATACTAGTGATAGAGGACTTGATAGGAAGGCATATCTATTTTGATATCCATGGATATTTCTTCGTCGAGTTTCTGATTATCTTATATGAGTGTTTGGCACAGCTGACCTATCGAAAGACAAACTTTCAAGGAGGTGAACCTACTTGCCTGACCCCGGAGTTGATCCAGCAGCTGAAGGAGGTAGACAACAGAGCATTGAGGGCTGTCGAAGTGTGGCTTGACAACATATTGGGAGGATACATCATCAGTTTGTAGTTGAAATACTAAAATATCATAGCAACGCAGAAAGAGAACTCTTCAAGGGACCAAGAGGTAGGTTTCTATTGTCTTTACAATTGTGGATCAAAATGCTTATATGTGAAAAAGTGATATTGAA
Organism: Pseudotsuga menziesii; assembly: GCA_001517045.1. NCBI lineage: Eukaryota > Viridiplantae > Streptophyta > Pinopsida > Pinales > Pinaceae > Pseudotsuga > Pseudotsuga menziesii. The sequence goes on from LPNX010131238.1 coordinate 198,909, forward strand.
GATGAACTCCAAAGAGTAAAACTATGGTGTGTGGAGGTTACAGGTACTGCGGACACGAGGGCTGGATGGAATGATACGGGGTAAATGGATGGAAGTTCCGAGGGAACTGCGAGGGAAGTCGAGGAAGAGTGTGGTCTTCTGCAAAGTAGGGTAAGGTTTCAGCAAGAGAAGAGGCAGAGGATTGAGGAGAGTCTTGCTACGACCGGAACAAGAAGCTACGAGAGAATATCACAAGAGACTAAGCAACCCTACTACAGAGAAGGAGACGACCAGGCTACGTCCGAGCCCAAGGAAAGATCAACCTAAAGCAACAATGTACCTACACCTCCGTACACTATGCCACAATCAGGAAAAAACATCAGCTCAACACCAAATTTCCCAAGATGTCATCAACACACTAATAGTTAAATAGCTACTAATAGTTAAATAGCTTACTTGCCACCCACTCAAAAGATATGGAAACAAACTCTACATATCTATATATATATCCTGTGGGTCCAACATATCTATATATATCCTATGGGTCCGACATATCTATTAAAGAATCTATAAAACAAATACACCTTAAAACTTTTCAATATATAGTGTTAACATAAAAATACCACAATATTAAATTCGTGGATTTTCTTCCAGATTAATAGCTCTTATATATATACTAAAAAAGAGAAAGCAAATTTATGTCTGTACAAAAATGGATATGATAGGAAAACAAATTTATGTTTGTATAAAATGGATATGATGTGGTCCAATCATGTTCAAAGCGTCTATCAAAACAGCCTTGAAATGTTTGCAAAAGGTAATGATGATGCAAGAATGTCATGCTGTCACATTTACAAAGATTTTAACAAATGGGGTAATGATGATGCGAGAATGTCATGGTATCACATTTAGAAAGATTTTAACAAATGGAGAAAGATTTGAAGATTACATGATACGCTGTACAATTTTATTTTGACATAAAATATTTGAATATTATAATTTTTGAACTGATAATAACTTTATCGATATATAATATATTTTTATAAAAACATATATATTATTATAAAGTATTAATATTAGAAAATAATAGAATTTTAATATTACACGGTAGAAATATTTTCACGCTTCGACGACCCCGCTCGCGTGAGCGGTCACGTCCGACGACCGCAGTCATCCGATCAGTGCAAATGGTCGGTTCAAAAGTGAACTCCATATTTAATATGATTGAATTTTATGAATGTTATATTTTTTATTATTTTTTAAAAGGTTTGTGATTATTTTAATTTTAATTTTGAAGATAGGAAAAATTATCATAGGTTAATCAATAGTGAAGCCATTCATTATTGACCTTATTTGAAATATGAATTAAATCATCATTATTATTCAAGAAAAGCTAAGTAACATGAAATATTATGCTAATAGTTTTTAAAGGGTAGATTTTCACTATTTCCATGATTTTCACTATTTCATGATACTCATCTCTTATGATAATACATCATATTATTTTTCAATAATAGATATTAATTATTAAATAATTTTAAATATTGTAAAGTTTGTAACATATCAAGGGTTCAAAGTATGGAAAGTAAATGAGCTGGTAGGTTGGTCTTGATCCCCATGTTAATCTTTGTTCCTTGCATTCTCTCTCCCCACACACACGTAAGTCCATTACGATGTATCCTCATCTCGTCGTTTATATATATTTATTGGATATGCATATACGATGCAATTTTCATATATTTTTAATTTTTTATTAATTTTGTCAACTTTATAGATATAAATAATCAATTTATGAAGAGAAAGATTTTTAAATAAAATTAAGTTTTCAAAGTTGTTGAGATTTATAAAAAGAGATAGAATTTGATATTAAAATTTATATAAATAAACAAATAATTAAAAATAATCAATGTAAATGAATAACTTTGTTATTCACTGATACAATGTATTACAATTAAATGAATGAGAAAATAAATCTAGTACTAACAATGGAGGTGAGGCCACTTTGGTTACCAAACAACAATTTAATGTGACCATAATGTAGTTATTAAGAGGACTAAGAATAGAGGTGGGACCATTTTGGTTACCAATTAACAATTTAATGTGACTAGTTACTAAGAGGTGAGACAACAATATCACATTATGCTAAGATGTTTTCTTAAGATTGACTTAGGAAAAAAAAGAAAGAAGAGGCACATTCCAAATTGGCATTTATAAAAGGCTTGTAAAATATATCAACATTATAATATGTTTTTCTAACATTATTAAGGAGAATAACCTAAGTGCAGTAGATCATTTTCATAAATGATGTTGATAAACCTTAATATATTTAGCCCCATAATGGTATGTTAAATTATGAGCAATTTGAATACCACTTTTGTTATCACATAATAGTAAAGTTGATTGTTTTTATCTTCCCCGTACTACCTTGGAGAGTTTAAACAAAAAGAAGAGGGAGAAGGAAAATATGACAGTGAGGAGGGTTTTGTACCATGACAACGTTCCTAGTTATCACGGTGTTCTGTTTATTTCCCAAGTTTAGTTAAAAGCAGCTTAATTAGCACTCCCACCTAAAGAGGAAAAGGTTTTACCCGCAAAACCTATTGGTTTAGTTTCATCGATGAAGGCAGAGGCTTTAGAGGCAACAGATACAAACAAAACTAGAACGGAAGCAAATTGTGGATATATTCACGGAACAAAACAACCACACGCTTGGAAAAGGCTTGGGATGCATTATTTTTTCGTAGGGCATTACATTTTAGATGTAAGGACCATGATGATCCAATAATTTCTAAATCCATATTACTTTCTTTTAAATAATGACAACACCCTTAGACTTAATGGTAGAGACAACAATTGTGGACTACTTTTTTCTTAATTAAGTAACCAAAACTAAACCAAGAAGATAGATAAATCACATAGGAACTTTGATCATCCTATCCTCCAATCCCATTTTATTTAATGTACCCAAGCAAAGAATTCTTATACTCATAAGAGTATTGAATCTTAAGATGGTAGGTTCCCTTGATATATCTATGTTAGGAACCCATGCCAACCCTTCTCTTTACTTTGTTAGTATATTGTTGTTGGAAGCATATGCTTTGTAAGTCATCCCATGAAAATATTGCATTATCCAACATTCATGGGGAGTAATAGTTGTTTATATTAGACTTAGTATATAAGTACGTGTCGAGGCCAATGAAGGCATCCACCAGTTACTTGTATTGTTCTTGCTCAAAGGAGGTTTCCCCCTCGAAGTGGACTGCGACCAATAAATTCCTATCATGTTATGTTATTTTTGTTATATCGTGCATTTTCATTATTTATTATGGGAGGTTTCTCTCAATTTAATATTATTCCAATTTGTTTCCTTCCTTCTAATGACTTTGTCTCAAATATTTTAGGTATATAAAAATGAGATCAATTACAATAGTAATATCTATTATACTATGAGAATCAAATTCAATGTACCCAAGAAAATAATTCTTACACTCATAAGAGTATTGAATATTAACATGGTAACTTCCCTTGATATATATAATAATATTCCAATTTGTTTCCTTCTAATGACTTTGTCTCAAATATTTCAGGCATATAAAACAAGGCAAATTACAATAGTAATATTTATTATGCTACGAGTACAATGTAAAAGATTTCCCATATTGGTTAATACAAATTGGCATGAACCATCCAACAAAGACAACAACTGGTTACTTTCACTTTAGATTTAAAAGGAGAAGGACAAGATTTAAAATTTACATATAAAACTTATTAAAGATAGAAATAACATACCTAAGCTATAAAAGGAAAAAGTTACAATCAAGTTGCATAGCTTCAATACCACGAAAATAGTGCAACAAATATATATATGAAATGGATTTGGGAAAAACTGATAGGGAAAGTAATCCTCAAATGTTATGGTAAATACTGGAACAACTTGTTTAATGGGTATCTATGAAAGGTTTGTAAAGCTTCTCATTGAGGGAATCATCTTTGAAAAATCCTACCCCAATGTCTTGAACCACCATTAATGCATCCCCTATGAAGGGAACATTTGATTGGATAGTAACTTCACTCATGCAGTAATCTAGCTAGTTGGTCATGATGATATTCCCCTAATGAGGGAACCGAATCACTTAGAACACTGAAGATACTATAGGTGTCATAGAATGAATCCAACTACGTCCTGTTGCCGCCTTTCACACACCTGGATCACGTGGAAGAAATCTTCAAGCCACTCGGTGTGTCCTTGGGGGCAAGTCTCGAGTCAAGGCTGTCACCTTGTTCTTGACTCCTCCGTTTAGGCTCAACTCCTAACGGAGCCAAGGGGGGTAGACCCTATTAAGTTACTAAGGATGATTTCTTAGTGTGATGATGTTAAACTGAATCAGTTACTTAGGAGTTTGAATATTTTAACTATAGACAATTAAAGATGACGAGATACGAAAATAAACACACGAAAGCACAAAGCTGATACACAATGTATATATGAAGCAAAAAAGACCAATGCCTTAAAATGGAGTCAAATCAATAAAATCGATGTGCTTGCATGTTCTTGGAATGAATGTTTTGCGATTGCATCTTGGTATGTTTTAAGTTAAATGTGAAGTATGAGTTGATTAAATTAGGCAAAGGGGGACTCAGATATACCCGAGAGTACTTGGAGTATGTCCAAAAATAAACCTTTACGGCTACCCGCAAGGAATATGTGGGCTGAAATGGAGTCTCTGGGGCTATTGTTCATAACGCACCCGTTAGGGTGTGACAGAGATCAGCGCCTCGAGGTCACTTTTCAGAATTTCCCGCTTCCTTTGGGTATTTTGCCACTGTAGAGGTTTGATCTAGGTGTTGGATTTTCACCTGATGGTTTGTCAGGAGGGGAGAGTAAGTCCTAATTATGCTAGTCAGCCAAGTGATTTTGATATAGCTTGACTGATCGGACAAACCACAGCCAAGTGCAGAGCATACACACTGGAGCCTTGTAAATTTTAATGAGTTTTAAACCGGATGTTCTTGTTTAAAAGAAAAGCCTCCAAGAACCTCTTTCGATCCAAGTGGATCTCAATCGAGGAATCGAGGATGGGTTAATTTTAAATTTTCTGATAAACAAATGATAGAAAAAAGTAAACAGATACACAGTTCTAGTTTCTTAATTAATCCTACCACGAATCTCTTTCCCCTTTCGGGTCAATCGGGAAATCGTGGGGTAAGTATTCCAATTACTTTGAAATGTAAGATATGGAGTATGGAATTAATAACAAAATAAAGTATACTACCCTGCAAATTAGATCAATGCTAGTAAAAAATAAATAAGCAAAAAGCGACGAAAAGGGCACCGACGCAAATCCCCCCAGGGGGGATGGGGAATGGGCTCGAAACAGCCTATTCCAAAAATGATTTTATTTATTAATGGTTACATTATTATAGGACTGATATATCAGAAATTTATTGGTCCTTATACAGGCTGAAACCAATATATTACAACTTTGGAAAAATTTTGAGTTGTTTTTGGTGAAAAGGGAGACTCCTGGGGGGATTTGAACGCTCCTGAGGCCACTTCGGATGGAAGCTTCCTTTATTTTATGTCAGAAATGATAAAAGACAGCGAGCATGTTAGAATAACAAACACCCAAAATCACTTTAAGAGTACCTTTGGATCAGCCTACCTTATCTCACAAAAAATGAAGTTAAAACTAGCTAAACAGGCAGAAAAGGAACCAAGGAAAGCAAGCTTTCCTTGGGATATTGGCTTGCTGTTTGTGCAGCCAATGAAAGTGCATTGATATTACAGACTATTAAATTTTATAACAGTGAAAGAAAATCTAATGGAAGCGATCTACAAGTTTCCTTTAAATTCATGCAAAAAGATGATTTCCCTACAACTAGATCTAGGATTCTTATGGAATTTTTTTAAGTGCAAGATCTAGGATATGAGCTATGAAATATCAGATATATGTATATTTTACTTTGATGAAACAGATACAAATGAAATCACAGCTATGAATTGAAAAACTAACCGGGTAAAGTGTTGATTTTGAGGGAGGAAGAAGAGGAGAAAAGTGCTGGCTTCCTTGAAGATCCGCGGTAGAGATTTTAGGTGGAATGCCGAGGGACTATGCCTTTGAAATTTTTTGAAGAGAATGAAGAAGCAAACTAGATCAGCATCCTCTCCAAAGTATGAACCTACAACTCAGCTGAAATCAAAGAAATTACCAAGAAACTTGTGAGATCCGATTAGTACATACAAAGAGATTCAAGATAACATGCATATAAGCTTATAGGACATGCTAAATCTAGATCTCTAAACATGCATCAAAGGAGAGTGACAGTCAATAAACTTATTGAACAACACCTTTCCTATCAAGATTGTAATAAGCTAATTACCAATCTTAACCACAGATCTACAAGAAATTAGCAAAAAATGACCACAGATACAGGTTACCTCAGTAAAACAATGGCAATAATCATCCACACATGTAATGGCACCACACCGCATTGCCTCCAAAGCTTTTCTTTATTTCAAATGTAGAATTACAACAATACAATAGCAGCAGCACCTCAATCCCAGTTCTAACTAGCTTGGAAGAGGAGGCTGTGCCTGGATATATACAAAATACAGGAGATCCAGCCCAGGGGGGCGCAAATCCCAAGGAGATAGACCAAATATGCCGATGGAGAGTCCATCAATGCCTGATCTATGTCTTACTGAGCCAGATCTAAGTCTCACTGAGTGCAATTGTTAATCGGAGAGCTGATCTGACTGACACCTCAACCTGTTGACTAAAACATCCACCAAAACTCATCCAGATGAGCCAAAACGTGTTGAGGAGAGAGGGAGGGCGAAATTCCTCATAAAGGATGCTGAAGATTAACTCTGGATCTGATTTGATCACCTCCTTCAGTCAAGGATTTGTCAGATCCAGTCAATCTGCTTCAGATCTGACCGATTTCAATCAAATCGCCTGAGAATCCATTGATTTATTGATTTTGGATTTGCTCCATTATTCATCAATTTATTAATTAAAATAATCAATAATTGATTTTTGGGGCTTTCTGACCTGAGCGATGGAAGATCACTCAAAACTTAGGAAATAGTGGGTCCATGGGTTTACATGGTGCTCTTAGCTTGAAAATGAGCACCTACATGACTGAAACCGATTATTTGGCCCACTTTTATTACAAAATCAATTTTTCCAATTAAACTATTAAAAAATAGCCTAAGTTTTGGAAAAATTTAATTTAATAAAAAAACACTGAAAAAATTGAAAAACACCTAGGGGGACTTAGACATGTTCATATGACTCAAAAGAGATGTCTAGCATGCTTATACATTGACACATAGACTCTAATAACCTCAATAGGCCTAAATGCCAAGCCGACCACCCCAACTTTGGAGGTATGGAGTGAAAAACTCAAAAATTATCAGTCGTTTGTTCAACAACCAATAATAACCAAGGGAAAAAACACCCTAGGCTGATCGGATTGACAAATGAAGTCTAAGAGACCGAGTCTTTTACAGACACTATCATGCTAGAACATTTATTACAATTCCCCCATGGGGTATGAACATGTGATATGATACAACAAGCACTTCCCAGAAGTACTTCCAAAGGTCTTTTTGAAGTCCGAACAAGTTAACCCTGTCTGGTTCACCAGGCTCACTTGATAAAAAACCACTAAGTACAACTTAGGTGGTAACATTCTGGCTCCATGTGGGACGTGTGCTCGATCTGGTCTTTAAGGCAAGGAGAGGATACGAGAACATCAGAATCTCTGGTCTATACCCTATAAAAACATCTCAACTTGACAAAAAAACCTTAGTAGCACAATTTTTATAAAAAACCGAATGAACCATTAAGCTGATTTATTTAAACAAAATAAATGTAACTAACTAAAAGAAGACAAGTTTTATTATAGCTAAAAATAGAAATGCAGAAATCACATGCTCTTTTTCAAGGAGCTTATTTTCCTACTCTAAGCATGATATAAAAAGGGTTAAGTGTAATCAAAAATCCAATGTAGCCACCTAAGAATTTCATTAACATAAGAAAAAATTTCCTTGTCTTTGGTTACCAGCCAAAGTAAGGATACTTTATTCAAAAAATGCAAACCTGCGTGATGATCCAGAAGGGGCGAGATGGATGGGAAATCATAGGCATAAAAAATGTCGTCAAACTTCCTCCCAAACTGGTAAGTGCTTGCGCAGGCTGCTTCTATCCATGACTGGATAGGGTTGATGTACAAATTGGAAGGATATGGCAGATTGACTACACCATCATACTGATCATCAAGGTTTACCGGATGATAATTCACTGTATAAGCCCCAAGCAGCTCCAAGTCATGAGGAAACTCTATATGTGAAGATGATAGTTGAGACTGATATTCTAATAACTGCATCACATCTATCTTTTCACAAAACTGCTTCTCCATGTCTTCATTACTTATACCCTTGTGCGGCTCTGCATGATATGACTCTAAATGATCATATAAGAGTTTTGAATGCTGTCTTTCCACACTAGGATTTTCCAAGGTCTCCAGATTTATGCTTCCCTCTGTGGAAGTATAGTAGATTGGACTTCCACAAATCTGTAAACAGACACTCCCCTTGCTGGATATAGCATAGATAGGATTCTTAATAAGATATCCACAAAAATCCCAATAGTCATCACCATCATCTATGTTAAATGTGATGGATTCCCCATTGTTGATATTAGGTTCCGATATCGAGTTCTCTTTGTCTTCATTACTGATATCGATATATGTCTGAGACTGATCATGTGGATAAACTGCATGCTCCTTTTTCATATCAAAGTTTCCCAAGGCCACATGGTCCATGCTCTCTTCCTTATATATGCCATCAACAAAACCGTCAAAAGTTTCTGGTTCATTATTTTCCTCTTTATTCATGTCATAGACTGGATTTTCCATGAACGTCCAGTATTCCTCATCAACATCTTTGTCAGGGATAAGGGAGTCTTCGTCACTTGTATCATGCTCCAAGCTATACTTGTCCTCATTTTCATACTTATCTTATTCAGAGAAAAGGTCACAAGGTAGTAAAACTTCCAGACTGTCATCATTATATGGAGAACACATAGGAGTCCCATCATGTATATTACAGTTTTCATCATAAGTTTCACTATAAGATTCTGCAATGGTTTCATCCTCAGGCTTGTACTGTTTAGATGGTGACAAAGGGTAGGCCTGGCCTACCATGTATATATGGCCAGGCTTGCTTGAATTTATTTCTTGATTACTGACCTCCACCATCCCATGTTCTATAACCTGGTTTGCTATGTAGCAAGTTCTTTCTGGGTGGAATTGCTCACAAGGTCTACACCATGGAATTACTACATCTACCAGGTTAGTTGAGTCTAACTGGTTTGGAATCCTAGGCTCTTGCTGAGGAAACTTCTTTTGATACACTTGATTCTGTTTTGGCTGAAAATTCCTAGGTCCACTATTTCTCTCCAGTGTGACTATTCTGTTTTGGATTTAATTCAATTGCATAAATTGGTTTGTCATGAATTGGTCCTGACTAGTCATCATTTTTTCAAACATGCTAGTTATATTTTCCATGGGGTCTTTAGAGGCTCCCTTTTCTTTTGATTCAAAGGATTTTCCCTTTTCTTCGTTGTATGAAGTGTTTCCCCTAGTGTAACCTGGAATGTTGGATTTGCCTGAAGACTGCATATTCCTTTCTATTTTCTCGGCCAATTCCTGAGCAGTCTTTAGATCGGCCGGCTCTTTGTCCCTTAACTGGTACCTCAAATCACCAGTGAAAGCTTTGATGTAATATATGAGGATGGAGGCATCCCTTGGCTTGATTTCTCTAGGGAGGTCCGCAACCACATGCCTGAACTTAGTATTAAATTCATCCATGGTTTCATTCTCCATCTTCTTTATATTATGAAGGGCAACAAGCAAATGTCTTGGTTCTTTCCGTTCCCCCCATTTCTTCTTAAAACCTGCTAGGAATTCATTAAGGGTTTTATATGAATCATCACCAAGGTTTTCATACCACTCTGCAGCATCATCCTCTAAGGATAAAGAAAAGAGCTTCATTTTGATATCTTCATGGCTAGAGGCAACATTATCGCAATAATGGACTAGGTTCCTTTCAAACTTTTGGAGATGAGTCTTGGCAGTGGTAGCATTATTTCCCTTGAAACTGGGGAGCTTCTTGATAGCATCATTCGGAATGTTATGAGGAGCACCTGATATCTGAGAAAAGTCAAGGGGTTTGTAAAAATCCGTCATTTCTTGAGATTAGTGAACATGACTCTCTACAAATATGTGATGGATATCTGAGAGGGATTGGTCTCCTAAATATTCACGGTTTCTACGAGAAGTCTTCCTATTCAATATTTCCCTAATAAACCTTTTAGGATCAGGGAGGGGATTGAATAATTGTCGGCGGTTTCTTTAAGTAGAAATTCTTGAAGGGATGTTAGACAGTGGAGTCGCCAGATGGATTGAGTTTTAAGTTTTATGTTTTTTAAAGACTAGATCAATCAAAAGTTTTTATCTTTTTAGTTGTTTAGAAAAAAGTTAAGCTAAGTCGTACTCGGGAATAAAAAGATTTATCCCCGGCAACGGCTCCAAAAAGTGTTACCACCTTTCACACACCTGGATCACATGGCAGAAATCTTCAAGCCACTCGGTGTGTCATTGGGGGCAAGTCTCGAGTCAAGGCTATCACCTTGTTCTTGACTCCTCTGTTTAGGCTCAACTCCTAACGGAGCCAAGGGGGGTAGACCCTATTAAGTTACTAAGGATTATTTCTTAGTGTGATGATGTTAAACTGAATCAGTTACTTAGGAGTTTGAATATTTTAATTATAGACAATTAAAGATGACGAGATACGAAAATAAACACACGAAAGCACAAAGCTAATACACAATGTATATATGAAGCAAAAAAGACCAGTGCCTTAAAATGGAGCCAAATCAATAAAATCGATGTGCTTGCATGTGCTTGGAGTGAATGTTTTGCGATTGCATCTTGGTATGTTTTAAGTTAAATGTGAAGTATGAGTTGATTAAATTAGGCAAAGGGGGACTCCAGATATACCCGAGAGTACTTGGAGTATGTCCAAAAATAAACCTTTACGGCTACCCGCAAGGAATATGTGGGCTGAAATGGAGTCTCTGGGGCTATTGTTCATAACGCACCCATTAGGGTGTGACACATATCGATGCCCCGAGGTCACTTTTCAGAAGTTCCCACTTCCTTTGGGTATTTTTCCACTGTAGAGGTTTGATCTAGGTGTTGGATTTTCACCTGATGGTTTGTCAGTTGGGGAGAGTGAGTCCTAATTATGCTAGTCACCCAAGTGCTTTTGGTACAGCTTGACTGATCGGATGAACCGCATCCAAGTGCAGAGCATACACACTGGAGTCTTGTAAATTTTAATGAGTTTTAAACCGGATGTTCTTGTTTAAAAGAAAAGCCTCCAAGAACCTCTTTCGATCCAAGTGGGTCTCAATTGGGGAATCGAGGAGGGGTTAATTTTAAATTTGTTGATAAACAAATGATAGAAAAAAGAAAACAGATACATAGTTCTAGTTTCTTAATTAATCCTACCACGAATCGCTTTCCCCTTTCGGGTCAATCGGGAAATCGTGGGGTAAGTATTACGATTACTTTGAAATGTAAGATATGGAGTATGGAATTAATAACAAAACCAAGTATACTACCCTGAAAATTAGATCAATGCTAGTAAAAATAAATAAGCAAAAAGCAACGAAAAGGGCACCTACGCAAATCCCCCCAGGGGGGATGGGGAATGGGCTCGAAAGAGCCTATTCCAAAAATGATTTTATTTATTAATGGTTAAAGTATTAGAGGACTGATATATCAGAAATTTCTTGGTCCTTATACAGGCTGAAACCAATATTTTACAACTTTGGAAAAATTTTGAGTTTTTTTTGGTGAAAAGGGAGACCCCTGGGGGGATTTGAACGCTCTTGAGGCCACTTCGGATGGAAGATTCCTTTATTTTCTATCAGACCTGCTAAAATACAGCGAGCATGTTAGAATAAAAAATGCCCAAAATCACTTTAAGAGTACCTTTGGATCAGCCTACCTTATCTCACAAAAAATGAAGTTAAAACTAGCTAAACAGGCAGAAAAGGAACCAAGGAAAGAAAGATTTCCTTGGGATCTTGGCTTGCTGTTTGTGCAGCCAATGAAAGTGCATTGATATTGCAGAAAACTAAATTTTATAAAAGTGAAAGGAAATCTAATGCATGCGATCTACAAGTTTCCTTTAAATTCATGCAAAAAGACGATTTCCCTACAGCTAGATCTAGGATTCTTATGAAACTTTTTTAAGTGCAAGATCTAGGATATGAGCTATGAAATATCAGATCTATGTATATTTTACTTCAATGAAACAGATCCAAATGAAATCACAGCTATGAACTGAAAAAGTAACCGGGTAAAGTGTTATGATTTTGAGGGAGGAAGAAGAGGAGAAAAGTGCTGGCTTCCTTGAAGATCCGCAGTAGAGCTTTCAGGTGGAATGCCGAGGGACTATGCCTTTGAAATTTTTTGAAGAGAATGAAGAAGCAAACTAGATCAGCATCCTCTCCA
>LPNX010131242.1:0-27234 GCA_001517045.1 Pseudotsuga menziesii
AATTTTGAAATTTGCGTGTGAAAATCATAAGTGGGAAGATCAAGTGTTCAAAATTGAAAACTAAATCATTTATCGGTTAAGCGGGTGTACATCGGGCACACAAAATGGGTCAAAGGGCACTAGCCGAGGGTTACTTTTAAGTATGGTGGAGGCCTCTAGTTTGGTCCCGCAAGATCACAATTTGGTCAAAATTGAAACCAATCCATTTCAAAAACCTTTGTTTCTTAGCATCCTCCTGGATTCCTTCATTAAGAGATTAAATAAATAAGAAATACACTCCATTTCCCAAACAAAGTCACGTAAACTTTAGGAGTTTGATTCCTCCTGAGCTGTTTTATTACTTTTACGTCTACATTTAAGAGTTCAGTGTTGGGCAGAGGATTAACTCATAATAGTACCGATTACAAATGAAATTATAGCTATTAAATGATCCCATTCACATCAGTCTTTTTAATTACATCGATAGGCGTATATATGTTAGAATTTTCAGGTGGACTACCATCTATTCCTTTTCATCTACCGACGAGAATGAGACAAGTGTACTGTCGAGATTGATTCTATGGGCGTCGTCTAAGATTAAAGGAGAATTAGACAAGTGTACAGTCTAGATTGATTCTATGTGTGTCGTCCAAAATTGATAATTAATAATTTCAAAAAGATTGAAAATAATTTAATTAACATGTGATAAGTAGAGTTAGTGATAGTTTTAAAAATTAAAATTAATCTTCAACTATTCGATTATTAGATACAACTACTAGCTTAAATCCATCAATTATTAGATACAACTATTAGCTTAACTATAATGTTTCTAGAACTATTAGCTTAACTTCAACTCTAATCAAAGTTTTATTGGATAACTATTATCTTAACTATTATATGCAACTATTAGCTTAACTCCAATGGTTCTACAACTATTAGGTTAAATTCAACTCTAATCACTTACGACTTAGTCCAAGTGCATTTGGCATCTAGGAGTCTAGCTAATGCGCAGTCATGTAAGAGTCGAACTCCTAATTAAATAGTTTTAACTCTTAATAATTTCCTCTGAACTCGTGTGATAACTCCACTTAGTGGACTGGTATTGTGCAACTAATGTGACACTCGAACTCCACTTACCAATTGAGAGTTCAGTTAATGTGCATAAGGCTTACTCCAACTCCATTTGGAAGCTAGAAGTCGCGATAACTCATAGCTCTTTTATTAACTACAATAAATTTATAATATCTTAACTATTAGATACAACTATTAGCTTAACTTCAACTCTAATTACTTACAGCTTAGTCCAACTGCATTTGGCATCTAGGAGTCTAGCTAATGTGCAATCACGTAAGAGCTGAACTCCTAATAAAATAGTTCGAACTCCTAATAAATTCCTTTGAAATAATGTGATAACTGCACTTAACAACATGGTATTGTGCAACTCATGAGACACTCGAACTCTTCCTACCAATTGGGAGTCCAATTAATGTGCATAAGGCTTAGTCGAAATCCATTTGGAAGCTAGAAGTGAGGATAACTTAGAGATCTTTTATTATCTACAATAGATTTATGTGAACTTTTATGGTAATGTGTAGTCCATGTGACAGTTGAACTCCATCTAGCACCTCCAAGTCGAGCTAATTAGTCAAACTACATTTTACATCTCGGAGTTGAAGTAACGTGTAGTTCGTGTGATAGTATAGGTACTAATAAAATCCACTCAACTCCTAATAAAATCCTCTGAATTCATGTGATAACTGCACTTAGTGGAATGGTAATGTGAAACTCATGTGACACTCGAACTCCACTTACCAATTGAGAGTCAAGTTAATGTGCATAAGGATTTGTCCAATTCCATTTGGAAGCTAGAAGTCAGAAGGTCTTTAGCTCTTTTATTAACTACAATAAATGTATATTAACTTTTAAATTAACTATTAATAGTTCGAAATCCTTATAAACAATTATAAAAAAAAAAAAAAAATAGCTCACGTCAAAAGATTGTTAATATGTATTAACTCCATTATCACACAACAATTACAAGTAATGTTACCCAATTTAATCTGTGTAACTCAACTTAATGTGACTAGACATTTGGCAATGTTTTTGGATTGTTCATTTATCAAGAAATATTATTTTGAAATTATTTCATCACTTTGTATTAATGCTATTAACTTAGATGATAAAACTGTTTTTATTACACAATAAGACTTTTACTTTATGAACCACTCAAACACAAGATAATTATAGTTATAAAAATAAAAATTGATATTTATAATGTTTACCTTAAAGTAAATTTTTGGTCGAAAACGTTGTTAATACATAGTCAACTACTTTATCTATTGCATTATATTCCTGCGGGCCGTAAGGATATTAATAAAATGACATCTCACATTCAAATTTTCTTAAGAGATAATAATAAAGTGCAATCTCACATTCAAATTTTGTTAGGAGGAAGGATTTTTTTGAAAAGCATTCATTTTTTGTGAAACTTCTAGAATCTTTTAGAAAAAGACAAAGGCAGAAAAAAAAACTATTCGTTGAAGGTAGGTAGGTGTTGAAAGATATACATATATAGAATTTTACCCAGCATTTAACATTTTCCTCCTCCTCTGTCTATGGTCTTCCTCCTCTGTCTATGGTCTGTGCTTGGTGTCCGAGTCTGGGTATGTTTGTCTGATTCTTGATGTCTGAGTCTGGGTCAGGGTCAGTCTGATTCTTGATTTTTGAATGTCTGAGTCTGGGTCTGGGTCTGTCTGAGTCATGTGTGTGATTGATAGAGGAGGAGGAGGAGGATATATATCCGCTGTTAAACACTGCGCAGGAAGACGATCAAGTAACAGGTATCCTGGTGGTCCTGCATGGTTTTAAGCATGAAAGGTTGGTTGAGGGCGATGCTTCCTTTCCCACCTCTCTTGCTGCTCTCACCTCCGCCTTTGCTGCTGGGTTCATGTCTGCCAACGCACCAGAATCGTGAGAAGGAACAGGCCTTGATCAACTGCTCTGTTCTGATACCAACTGACAACCTTGCCATGGCGGGCACAGAAGAATCCTGCGCAGGAGGCAGCTCAGCTCAGGTAATTTGTAAATAATGTTTCTTAATATGCTGGATTAAGCATGGCTTCAGGCCCTAGATTGTTTACTAATATAAATTACTGTTTTATACTGGTATTTGTGCAGGAAAGAGGGTCAAAACGAAACGCCAACCTAGGTTTGGTCGATCATCTGGATGTGGAGATTAGCCCCTGGTCAATACTCCTTCTCAATTTTAATGTAATTTCAAATCTCTTTGTTTAATTCAAAATGAATGAATAAAAAAGATTGATTACCGGCGATTGGCTGTTGGGTTCGATATAGAACCATTACTCACAAATAAATTGATGGTTGTTGGGTTCGTTTGGAGGCATTACCCACCTTACCCACACCCACAAATATATGAATGGATTTTGGGTTCAATACGAAGCCATTACCCACCTTGATGTTGGGTTCAAGCCAGCTCTGTATGGGTAGACTTAGTCGGTTTCTAAAATGTATGTTTAAATGCGCATGTTTTCCTTCCAATAGAGGAACACTTATATTCAGTTTCAATTTATCACTTTTACAATACCCATTTATCACTTTTCAAATAAGTATTGGACTGAACTCTTACACTATGTGCCTGTTGAGGCCTGGAAAATTGCAGGCAACAACAACAAAGGATTCTCCGTAGTCAACGTTCCCAACTACCCCGTGACTGTTTGGTGTAAGGAATCCTTCCGGTTTGCGGTGTGGCTACCGTAGGTCAAGTAACAAAAATAAAAGGTTTTACCGATTGTGGCCTGGTCCACCGTATATATTTTTGTATTTTTTAGTTTTAAGTATGACATGCGGATGCCTATCTAAAATGCAGATTGATTGAGAATGCAAGGAGTGTTCACAATGTGATGCACATGTTCTTACCTCTCGTCTTATACTTTCTTGCATCTAAATCACACACACAACAAGAAATTAAAACTAACTACCTAACCTATCCCTAGGGAGAAAGATTATCACTTATTAATGAGTAATGTATTTTGTGCATGCATTATAAAAGAAATCACAGATAGCTGATACTTCTTTCAAACACATGAACATTTAAAGATATTTGAACAACCAGATAGCCAATTTTCTACGAACAACATTCATTACTCATAGTGGAAGTTTTCTTAAAACAAAACAGAGATCATTCATACAAGAACATAGGTTCAAAGAGTTATAATGATCTCACAGTTAATGGACACAAAGCTGAAAACAAAATAGTTCCTCTTCAACAAATCCATAGCATAACATTTGAACATTCCACCAAGATTTCTCCAACACACAAACTGTAATTATTTATTGCAAAAGGAAATAGTTCTTCTTACAATATGTCTTGAAATCTAACTAGGAAAAAGTCCCTCTCTTATCTAAATATTCTATATTTATACAAAAAGAACAAAACTGTTGGGCTTCCCACGAATGACTCTTGGGCTTCCCCAAATTTTCACCTCCCATCATTAAGTGCTCATCAAAATTACAATATATTACAATAAAACAAATAAAGTGCTCATGAGGAGGGTCCTGCTTGATTATTCAAAAATTTCTTCCATGCTGAAGCCTCTGAGGCAATACTTTCGAATTTAGAAGGTTCCGGGAAATGAATATTTATTTCAAATTGAGCAGCCTAATTTCTTATGAATTCTATTCTGGCTGCGCTCAGGCAAAGTTGGTCTTCTAACAGCTACACACTAACCACGGAATGATCTACTTCATTCCCTAGGGTCTGCTCATCTAAAGCTTTAATGTGATGTATCCTTTGTTCATCTTCCTGATATCTTCTTTGCAAAATCTCCAAAAACAAGATGTGGTCTGGAAAGGTATCCATTTTCTATTCATCCTCAACCTGGCAGTGATTATAAGTGATCAAGAGTCTCCTGAAGAATTCTTCACAAGCCCCTTTTGTCTTCTTGACATCCCTCTTGAATTCTTCGGCTGTGTTTATGGCAAAATCCAGCAAATCGTAGTATTTCCTTAGGGCTTGTTGATCTTTTGAGGGTAACTCTGCAAGAGTTTCTTCATTCGCTTCCAATCTCGCCATCCTTCCTGTCAGGACTTCTAGGATGTCCTGTGATCTGTCAACAAAATATGAAGAGGTTTCCAAAATCTCTTCCAGCCGATTGTGCACCTGCAAGACCTTGCACCTCTCTTCCTCTATGGCCACTTGCATCCGGTGCATCTTGCTTCTCTATGCCAGAACGTGCTCCTTGAAAGGTTGAAGACTGACCTGCTGTTCCTTGGCCTCTTCTAGAGCTGCTGTCAATGAGGTAATCTGTTCTTTAAGTTCTACATTCTGCCCCTGATATTGCCTCTCAAATTCCTCGAAGGTATCCTTCTACAGCTCCAACTCCCTTATCCTGCCTACTAGCTGCTCCTTTTCTGCCTTCAACCCTTGACATTCCTGCTGCACTTTCTCCAGACTTTCTTGGGCAGCCTCCATAAATCTCTTCTCTACTTGGAGGGACCGGAGCTCAGCTTTGGAAGACTTTATTTCTCGTTGTATGTCTTCGAACTTTCTTTTCAACCTATTATTTTCCTCTCTTTCCTTTCTCAGGGTATCTTTGAGCTAGGAAGAGAACTTCTTTGACTATTCAAGATCAGTCATTATTCGATCTACATTGTCCTCGGAAGCATGGATCAATGCATCCCATGCTCTGATAGTGGACCTGGGGTCCTTGTTTGTCCCATATACTACAGTTGTATCATTTATCATTTTATTGGACTTCCCCCCAGTTTCGACCTTTCTCTCGGTCCTTTTTACTATCGTTTTCCTTTCCCTATCATAAAAGATAGTGTTGAAATCTGGTACCTCCTCCCCTTTCTTCTGCTCAAAAGGGATTAGCCTAAGAGTGGGGACCATAGCCTATCCTGGTGTGCTGCCAGAAGCTGCCTCAAGATCTTGAATATCAGGGTTCCCCAAGTCCTGATCCTGATTGTCTACTGTGTCAGAAGTTGATTGCTCTATCACTGTCTTTGTCAGCTTTAGATTTTTCGCTTCCTGCTTCTTCAGCTCCTCATCCATCTTTTTTTTCTTTTCTTCTTCCTCGCTCTTAGCAGCTTCTTCTGCCTTTCTAGCTGCTTCTTGTGCAGCTCTTCTCTTTTCTTCCTCCTCTCCTTTGAGACAGATTTCGGCCTCTTGTGCTAGTCTCCTAGCATCTTCATTTATTTTTCTAGTTTCTTCCTCCTCTACCTTTGCTTGCTCATCCTGTCCTTTTCCACCTTTGGTGGTGATTTTCTTCTTAAACATTCTTCTTAAGGATGTTATATTTTGTGCACTGCGGAAAACAGATTCTTCTCTGTCCCAGTGGCTGGTGTATTCAAAATGTACATTCGCCTCTTTGCAGTGCTCTACCACCTTATTCCGGGAATCATTCCTGTGGAAATGCATTTCCCCAAAATGGAATTTCCCCAACTCTTCCATGAATTCGTCATCTTTCTTCACTCTAGTAAACTTGTATCTTCCCAACCTGAATGGAAAAGGAGGGTAAGCTGCTTTCTTATGTTCAAATAGAAAGCTCCCTATGCTATCTAAAAATACTTGTCTAACTACCTCTTTGTGGACTACATAGTTAGTGGCATACTTAGGCAGTAGAGAGGGTGCTCTGGAGCATCCAAACATTCTGAAATATAATCCATCCTTAGTTAAGTAATAGTCTGCATATTCTTCAATCACCTCCAGTGCCTCCTCCGACATGCAGTTGCAGTCTTTTAAGAAAATCAAGGTATACAATGGCATAATGAAGTGTTCACACACTTCCGTATAGTGATTGTGGTATTTGTGGGCCCACAGTGGCTTGTATGTTGAGTAGACTGGTGTTCTTTCTCGGTCCCAGATACACAGATTGGGGAAGGGTTGGTTGCACAGTAAGAAATCAATCAGTATAGAGCTCATGTAGAACTCTGATCTCTTCTAGGATCTCTTCTAGGATGAAAGGCTATTGGACACAATGTTTGCCCAGTTGAACACTGTCCCTTGTGTTGCAACATAGAAAATGATAGGAACCCACTCCAATTTGAAGCTTTTACCATGGGCTCTCCCGAAAATCTTGTTCAGCATCAGGGAAATGAACCTATAAGGGGTTCTTATATTTGCAGTGTCATATTCCCTGGTCATCCTAGTTCTAAAGTTCTTGCCATGCATGAGCATCCTTTTCAGTGCCTCGACTAGGTCCATCTTAATGGCCTTCATCCAGTCTTCATTCAGGTATACTTGTGCTTCTGGTAAGTGGTAGACCAGTGCTACATACCCAGGGCTATAATAAGCATAGCCATGTTTATGTACATTTGCTAAAATCATGGTGGTTACATCTGCCTTGGGAAGAATCCACCCAATGACCTCTGAGCAGGGAAAAAGCTCAGGTATGGTAGCAATTTTCATTAATGAAGACCTCTATATATTGGCATAGATGGTTTCTTCTTCAAAACCTATGTCAAGTACTTCTCGGCGCGTAATTAATCTGTAAATCCCCCCCCACTCATATTCAGGTTCCACACCAACTATGCATTTCGTGTCCTCGTAGGTGTATTCGACTATGGTAACGATTTCAACTTCGGGTTTCTCTTCTACTACGAGAGCCTTCTTCTTCTGACGTTTAGACATCTTGGATTCTGAGGAATTTCCCTGTCACATACAAAAACTTCTTTTAGGTTCTGTTGGGTCATTTTCGGATAACATTCAGAATGGAGACAACTGTATAAGCATTTTACCTCATCCATGCTAAACATGAGTGCAACTATGAGGAATAAACAACAATGCTAAAAAAACCAAGTGTTCCCGAAAAAGGATAAAACCAGCTCTCGACCAACATTTGCAGATTTAAATTAGAAAAACATGGGTTTTCTAAAACGATGAAAAATATTCTTCCTAATGCTAAATAGAAAACAGTCTCAAAAACCTCCCCTCGGCGCTGTGGATTACAACGTTACGTAGAAAAATATGGTGCCTAAGCTCAAGTGAGGACACTGCAAGTTGTAGCACACTAGAAGATAAGGGGAAGCTACTTGCTATAAAATGCTCACTTCACGGTTTGAAAAGGTAATGCACTCGGAACCTAAAATGGGCCAGGGTTCGGATTCAAGTTTAACACCTTCACCGTTGTGACCCTGGTTCAAAAAATTGAGGGCGACGATACAATGAAACAAACCCTCGGCATCTCAGGAGAAAACCTTGAAAACGCCCTCCCCGGACAACCACACGTAGACTGGGGGAAACTAGTGCGGACAGCGTAACGGCCGTCTACACCGGTTTCCCTAGCAATCGAGTGCAGTCTGCAAACCCTCAACGGATGCGAGATTCATCATCATTCAATACAAAGAATCCCCACTGTGCAGCCATAGTATTTAGCTTGAATATATATACAGACCGGGATGGGAAAACCTAGGAAACCACTAACCGCGGAGACAACAAAAATAGTTTAACCAACCAAACGAAACAGTAAAACGAGCATGAGGGCCTACCTGGCACTGTGCTGCGGGACTGGTGGAGGAAAATTGGTAAACTTCCATGGTGGAGCCACCTAGGAGCGAAGGTATCGACAACACGGAGAAAAAACCAAAATAACAATTAAAAAATGAAACACCCCAACCCCACTATATATATGTCATGGTCAACATGCGATCGGCGGGAAAAATAAGATCATCGGGCGGCAAAAAACTAAAGGGTCGGCGATCTTCTCAACATCGCCTCCGCAACAATGGATGATGAAGCAACTAGGAAACCCGCAATGGCATCAGCGGAGAAACCAGTCAACACTCGCATCATAGCTCGCGAGACTAAGACCTCAGGTCAATAGATGGTTAGAGAGCCATAATGACGAACCCGTAAAAGAAACCAAGTTCTGCAGACCGGCAAAATGGAGTAAGGATAAACATGTCTCAAGCGAAAAACATCGATTAAGCGGACAAGAAAAAATCAGACTATTGGAAGCATAGTTCTTTCTAGAGCCGCAAAGGCGAAAGTTTAAAAGAACCAAAGACCAGCGAAATAGAATGGCGGGGATTGAAAAAGGATGAAACAACTCTCGAAAAACTTCGCAGTACCTTCTCCTCAATGGCGGAAGATGTACAGACAAAGGTTCCGACGGAAACTCAAAATAGCTACCGACAAAGAAAACGCATCGGAGGCCAAAAACATTTGACTTCAGACTTGATGTCCAGTTCTTTTTCACAATGGCAAACGTGCAGATGACTAGACTCCTGATTCAAAAGTCCAAAACACTTTCGATGGCGAGGCAAAATTAATTCAAACATTAAAACATTGCTTGCATAAAAGTAATCTTTATTTAAGCATCAAGCAAAACCAAAAACTTAGCAAAAAACAAATTAAAGGAGGGTCCCAAAATTTTTGAATTTTGGGAAAAAAGTTGCAGCTGCAACAGTGCCTCTAAGTGATTTTACAATTAGCTATTTCGAAACCTTTAACCATAATATGTCTATTGCCAAAGGTGCAGAGTTATATCATTATCATCCCATTTAAGCAAAGGTGTGCTAATTGAGGACTCTTCGTTCTTATCTCTAACTATTAAATCATAAGAGGTATACTTTTAATCAATTTGTAATAATCAAAAATATAATGCTCGTTTTTGGAGACCATAACTTAATTTTAACTCCAACAAGTTATTGTTCATGCCGTGAAGAGGTGTAATCCACAAGAATTTCATCATCGTAGTGTCTTTAAGCAATACTAGTGTGCAGATCAGAAATCGTTACTATACCAATAATTTTACTGAACTATCATTCTACAGTATTTAATCAATTGACAACGTTACACAATAAATGAGAAGCATGCAAAACAATGCCAAAAAAATGCAACATTTAAAACATAGCACCAGAGAGATGCCAGATGTACGTGGTTCACCCAATCTATGGGTTACGTCCACAAAATTGTCACGTCCTATGACATTCATTTTATTAAAAGGTTACAATCCGCAACTTCAATGTAGCCATACTTTCTTCTGGCTCCCTTCATAGACTCTCTTAGCGAGAGTATCTCTAAACTATCTACTAACATAACTTAGTTAAGTAAACCCTTGAACCGAGATGTACCAACATGACAAGAAAATACTGTTTGTAACCATGTGTAAACTCAAGACTGAAAACTTTCTTTTACTTATTCCTGCTTTTTATTGTCATGCAGTCACTAACCTATAGAGGCTAGGGCGGGGCCTTCACTTCTTGAAGCATACCCTATGATACAATTCAACAGATCGAGTGTGTTTTTAAAACCTTACCATAAGGATCTACCCTATGCAAATATCTACTAGGTCCATGGAGGTACTCTAAAATGGTTTCCATGGGATATGACTCACCCCTTTGAACATAGTGAGGTATCTTTCCTCAGCCCCTACTGAAAATACCTTCACCCCAAGTCATTTTGTGTATTCTTAACATACCATTAAGGTACATGATTATGCATGAGAATGAATTACTTAGATTTATTTCATATATAATTCTCAAAATACATATCTAGTTCCTATCAAATTGATATATATATATACATTTCTAGTCAAAACATACCCACTCGGCTAGGGTAAGAATTCCAGGCCAACAAAAGACACGCTCAGAACTAAGAGCAAAGCATAGTTCCACATCCACAACGATCCGGACAATAAAAGATGCACCCGCGGGAAATCAAAACGTTAGGTTTGTGAATCAATAGCTCTACCCAAATAAAATACACAGCCAAGATTCCAACGTTATGGTTCATACTCAGATCACTCCACACGAATAGAATACACACGCAGGGCTGGAAATGAACAGCAGAGTTAAAAATCAATCGAATCCTCGATATAGGTAAATGCAGGCTCTAAAAAAATCAAGCAAAGATTTTGGATCAATTGATCCTCAATGTATGAATAGAAAACCAATGGCGAAGTTACAAAAGCAAAACAATTTCCTTGATGTAGATACACGCAGGCTCTAAAAAATCAATCAAGAGTTCAGATCAATCGATCCTCCATACATGAACAGAAATCAACCATGGAGTTAAACAAAAAACATCAAACCGGTTCTTCAATATAGGTGCAGGAAAGCATTCAAAGTAATCCAAGATGAATTCCCTCAAATCGATTTATGATAACTTATTTCACTATTTGAAATATAAATTAATTTATTACAAAACTAGGCCCTTTCCTGATGTTTCTCTTTCACTATCTACAAGATAGAATGGGAGTTTCTGCATTTGATTGTTCTACCCATTAAATCAACTCTTAACTCAAACTCTAAAGAAATCCCTCTATCATTAGGGTTTAGCGCATGTCCAAAAAGGTGAGTATCCACTTACCAAATATGCTCGTGTGGGGATCAAGAGTGAACACAATCCTGGCTTTGAATCCCCAGTAGCACATGCAAGCGGTGGTGAAGATGATAGGTTCCCGTTGTAAGTAGCGACAACGCGTCCTTCCTCTCTCTCTCTTAGTGTTTCCTTTCCAAACCTTTCTAAAAATACACTGCTTGTGGGAAATGAATTATCGATCTGGTAACAAGGGTCACCTAATATTATCCATTTAGTGTAGAGATCCTTTCATAAAGGAAAACACATAGGTCCATGTCAAGGCATTGCTCCTTCAACATGCAAAGACCCCCTCCTCAAGTGCAGAGAGGTGTGTATATCCTCCTTATGCCGAGATCCTGCCTCCTCAAACACGCTGATCCTGAGGAGCTCACTACCCGAATCCCCCTTCCTAACGCATACCTTCCTCTTTTATCTGTCTGAGGCCAGAGCCTCCCTCAATCGGATCCAAAAGAAGAGGACCTACCTCCCACGTGGCACCCATTCCTGAAGAAGCTCCTCAACGAGGATCTCCAGATGTCCCACGTGTTCTAATTTTATTTCTTTCCTTTTTCGGATGAGATAACCAGTTCTCTATCACACCTCATCTTCTTTGTTGGGTAATTTCTTATAAATTTTACTATCACTGCTACTAAAGGGAATACACCATAATTTACTAGACTTACTATTCCTACAAAGTAGGAAATCTCTTCATCACCCTTTTTGTAGATAGATACATATCTATATATATCTTTATATGGATAACTCCATATAATAGATAGGTATAATATATCTCATATATTCTTCTTCTTCTTAATTTTTTTTAGGGAGGCTATAATATATAGTCTCTTAACATTTAATTCTTTGGATTGTTTTCTCTTTGGTTCTTTCTATAACCCCTCGACCCTCTTGTCAAGGTTACTAGGTTGAAGGCTCTTAGATCATGCCTTAAATACATTTGAAAATAGATAGCTATTGTAAAATAAGGCGACAC
Organism: Pseudotsuga menziesii; assembly: GCA_001517045.1. Lineage (NCBI taxonomy): Eukaryota > Viridiplantae > Streptophyta > Pinopsida > Pinales > Pinaceae > Pseudotsuga > Pseudotsuga menziesii. The sequence continues at coordinate 12,294 of LPNX010131242.1, forward strand.
GAGAATTGTGTAGGATGCCCTAGTTAAGACGATGCTACGACTACGCTTATCGAACTCAAGGCTCCCTGACCATTCTTCTTTTTCTTTTTTAATTATTCTTTTTTTCTTTTTTGTGTTTTTCCCTCGTGGGTTTAGTTTCCCGTCATCAAATCTTAAGTCTCCCAGGGAATTTACATAGTAATAGTTTCAAAGTCTTACTAGTGGGGCCTTGGCCTTGAGCTCCTCACCAGAAGACGAGTACAATATACATTCAAAATTATGAAATACTTAGGGTGCGCAAGAGGGACATTACAGGAATGATGTTGGAGTGACTTTTCTTCGAGAGATTTCCCATGCATTGGGAGCTGATAATCATTGGAGAGCTTGAATTAAGTCCTTAGAGGGTATATTATCAACCATTTGTATCGATACCCATGTGTATCTCCTTAAAATATATGGTGACTAGGCCCAAAATGTGTGATCAATTTTCCCTAAGGACAACATCACAACCACCCATGTTGATGACAAACATATGGCAACATATTGTGAAGTACTAAAAATAAGTGCCCCACTATTGTTATCTGCCACGACCCTATGTGAACCACCATTGGAATTGGCGTGATGGAAGGCATGCCAGACATACATGACTAAGGGTGTACGACGATCCCATATTGTTTTGGAAGCCTTGATGGCCAACACATGACTGATGGCTGTGAGACAGACATGACAGTGTACTAGCGTGTAAGCTAGGAAAACTAAGGATGTCTAGTTGAATAGGACGGGGCAAACCAACAAGGGGTTGTATGCTAAGCTCGTCGGAGGATGGTGCCATTCAACATGATGTGTCAACCATGCGAGGACAATAGCGTTGATAGATGCAATGAAGGTATGTGTCCAGTGGAGCCAAGACAAGATCTTCGAACACCATCTGGGATTGAGACTAGATGGGAGATATCATCATCAGATGTCGAGTAATCGGTCATTCAAGTTTTGTTGGATCGGGGGAGGCAATGGCGTAGCATTGCCTATGGTTGGGTGGCGATGGTGAAACATCTCCTACGGTGAAACGAGCACTTGACATTCTGCAAACTCTAAGGTGCCTAGATTGGGTTTAGTCACAAGGTTTCATGTCGATGCCGCGCGATAGTATGGAACATTCAAGAAGAAAAATGAGTCTAGTCACATGACATTATCCCTATCTGTAAGCACTTATACAAAAGATATTCAAGTGCATAATTACCTATAAATCAAACATCATTAATGGTGATGAATGTTGTATCTTCCCACCTCACACCAACAGAAAACACGTATTTTTGTGTTGTGTTCTACTACCCTATCCTCGCAAACATTAACTTGTCGAGTCTAACATTGAATCTCTACTAGCCCATTATGTCAAGACTGAATGACGGACGCCCGCACCGAAAGGTGTTCAACAAAAAAATATTGGGGTGTTCTTAGATTCAAAACTCGAATAGTTCGTTCAACGTGGTTGTGGTATTAGCATCGCGATATTTTCTTCTCATCCGAACCCTAGTCTCATCAATGAATGCCACTAATGTGTACTTATTCTCCTTGATTAAAATGAAAAAAAAAACATTGTAACTCTAACATATTCTCCTTGATTAAAAAAAGAAGAAAAGAAAAAAAAAATTAAAACTTTACAAAGATGAAAGTGACATGTCTAATTCAAAGTCACAAACATTAAAATTTTCAAAATTGATATTTTATTAAATCAACAAGTGCTACGTAGTAGCTAGTCCCTGCCGCTTACAAACAAGTGCTACAATATAAGTGCTACAATATAACATGGATAGCATAATTACATACTTAGTGTCATTTAGTTTGGATATAATCAAATTGCAAGTGAATTTCAAAGGAGTAAAAATAATATAATATGGATAACATGAATAACCTAATTGCATTTCAAGAGAATATACAACATATAATATGAAACAATCAATGATTCAAATTAATCAACAAAATCTAAAACTTTGCAACAAATATTTCATCCATTTAAAAACTATTACATGAAGCCATTTTAACAATTTTGATCTATTAAAATACCATGCACCATATTTTCATGAATTGTAATTTTAACAACAATAAAAAAAAGTAGTGCACCACATAGTGTACGGGTTGCTAACACAATGTCAACAATTAAATTAAGTTTTAGTTTGAAATACATTAATCTGTATTTGTATTGTGCAATTTTTTTGTTAATTATTATATTGTAAATTAAATATATGAAATTAAAAATTAATAAAACCAACCTCAAAAACTAAACAATTTTATCTTTAATTTTAAAAAGTAACAATTATACAAACTTCAAAATTTAATTAAATTAATACTTGTGTTCTCAATATCAAGCATTGTTTTCCATAGTACTAGTAAATATACCATTGAAATTATTATGCATTTTTTATAAATATTAAATTGTATTAATTTTTTGATAAAATATTTTAAATATAAATTTTAAATTGATGCTCAAACTTCTCATATACTTGCTGCAAATTATCTTAATATAATAAGAATACTAATCACATATAAAAACAACCATTAATTACTAGCATTCACCATTAGTTACACCATAATAAAATTACTTACCTTGATAACATAGTTAATAACTAGTGAGATTGAACCATGATTGCACATATCCTATAAAAGTCATAATGCTATGTATTATAATGCCATGTATTGATATAGCTAATTAAGTGTTCTATGCATTTTTTTCACACGGTTTCTATGCATTGGTAATCATAGTAAGAGTATATGATACAAGTTATTAAATACTATAATATGGATCACGAATATTTTTTAATAATATAACATGCTTCTAGTTACTTTGACAAATTTTGAAATTTGCGTGCGAAAATCATAAGTGGGAAGATCAAGTGTTCAAAATTTAAAACTAAATCATTTATCCATTAAGCGGGTTTACATCGGGCACGCAAAATGGGTCAAAGGGCACTGGTAGAGGGTTACTTTTAAATATGGCGGAGGCCTCTAGTTTGGTCCCACAAGATCACAATCTGCACAAACTTGAGACCAATCCATTTCAAAAACCTTTGTTGCTTAGCATCCTCATGGCTTCCCCAATTAAGAGATTAAATAAATAAGAAATACACTCCATTTCCCAAACAAAGTCCCCTAAACTTTAGGAGTTTGATTCGTGCTAAGTTGTTTTATTACTTTTACGGCTGCATTTAAGAGTTCAGTGTTGGGAAGAGGATTAACTCGTAATCGTACCGATTGGAGATGCCATTATAGATCTTAAATGATCCCATTCACATCAGTCTTTCCTATCATCATTTAGAAATAAATAAATGATCCACTTAAATTCCTTAATGAAATTGAAATTAATTGTAATGATTAGGAAATAAGATTTCAACTAATCAATGAAAAGATAATTATAAATATATCACATTTATAAAAATAAAAATAATATTTATAATGTAATAAATAACTATAAATATATCACATTTATAAAAATAAAAATTAATTACGTCGATAGGCTTAAATATGTTAGAATTTTCGGGTGGACTACCATCTATGCCTTTTCATCTACCAACGAGAATGAGACAAGTGTAGTGCCCATATTGATTCTATGGGCGTCGTCCAAGATTAAAGGAGAATGAGACAAATGTACAGTCCAGATTGATTCTATGTGTGTCGTCCAAAATTAATAATTAATAATTTCAAAAAAATAGAAAATAATTTAATTAACATGTGATAAGTAGAGTTAGTGATAGTTTTAAAAATTAAGATTAATATTCAACTATTTGATTATTAGATACAACTACTAGCTTAACTCCATCAATTATTAGATATGCAACTATTAGCTGAACCATAATGATTCTAGAACTATTAGCTTAACTTCAACTCTAATCAAAGTTTTATTGGATAACTATTAGCTTAAGTATTAAACGCAACTATTAGCTTAACTCCAATGGTTCTACAACTATTAGCTTTAATTCAACTCTAATCACTTACGACTTAGTCCAAGTGCATTTGGCATCTAGGAGTCTAGCTAATGCGCAGTCATGTAAGAGTCGAACTCCTAATAAAATAGTTCGAACTCTTAATATTTTCCTCTGAACTATTGTGATAACTCCACTTAGTGGACCGGTATTGTGCAACTAATGTGACACTCAAACTCCACCTACCAATTGAGAGTCTAGTTAATGTGCATAAGGATTACTCGAACTCCATTTGGAAGCTAGAAGTCACGATAACTCATAGCTCTTTTATTAACTACAATAAATTTATATTAGCTTAACTATTAGATACAACTATTAGCTTAACTTCAACTCTAATTACTTACGGCTTAGTCCAACTGCATTTGGCATCTAGGAGTCTAGCTAATGTGCAATCACGTAAGAGCCGAACTCTTAATAAAATAGTTCGAACTCCTAATAAATTCCTCTGAACTAATGTGACAACTACACTTAACAACATGGTATTGTGCAACTCATGAGACACTTGAACTCCACCTACCAATTGGGAGTCGAGTTAATGTGCATAAGGCTTAGTCGAACTCCATTTGGAAGCTAGAAGTGAGGATAACTTAGAGATCTTTTATTATCTACAATAGATTTATGTTAACTTTTAAATTAACAATTAATCGTTTGAACTCCTAATAAACAATTACAAAAAAATAAAATATAGCTCATGTGATAACTACAATTTGTGGTAGTTGGAAAAATAAAAATAAAAATAGCTCATGTGAAAACTAAACTTAATGGCATGGTAATGTGTAGTCCATGTGACAGTTGAACTCCATCTAGCACCTCCAAGTCAAGCTAATTATTCAAACTACATTTTATAGCTCGGAGAGTCGAGCTAATTAGTCAAACTACATTTTACAGCTGAGAGAGTCGAGCTAATTAGTCAAACTACATTTTACAGCTCGGAGTTGAAGTAACGCGTAGTTCAAGTGATAGTATAGGTCATAATAAAATCCTCTGAATTCATGTGATAACTGCACTTAATGGAATGGTAATGTGAAACTCATGTGACCCTCGAACTCCACTTACCAATTGAGAGTCTAGTTAATGTGCATAAGGCTTAGTCCAATTCCATTTGGAAGCTTGGAAGCTAGAAGTCAGAAGCTCTTTAGCTCTTTTATTAACTACAATAAATTTATATTGACTTTTAAATTAACTATTAATAGTTCGAAATCCTTATAAACAATTATAAAAAATAAAAAAATAGCTCATGTCAAAAGATTGTTAATATGTATTAACTCCATTATCGCACAACAATTACAAGTAGTGTTACCCAATTTAATGTGTGCAACTCAACTTAATGTGAGTAGACATTTGGCAATGTTTTTGGATTGTTCATTTATGAAGAAATATTATTTTGAAATTATTTCATCACTTTGTATTAATGCTATTAACTTAGATGATAAAACTGTTTTTATTACACAATAAGACTTTTACTTTATGAACCAATCAAACCCAAGGTAATTATAGTTATAAAAATAAAAATTGATATTTATAATGTTTACCTTTAAGTAAATTTTTGGTCGAAAACGTTGTTAATACATAGTCAACTGCTTTATCTATTGCATTATATTCCTGCCGGCTTAAGGATATTTTATTCGAAAACGTTGTTAATACATAGTCAACTGCTTTATCTATTGCATTATATTCCTGCCGGCTTAAGGATATTAATAAAATGACATCTCACATTCAAATTTTGTTAAGAAATAATAATAAAGTGCAATCTCACATTCAAATTTTGTTATGAGGAAGGAATTTTTTGAAAAGCATTAGCTTTTTCTGAAACTTCTAGAATCTTTTAGAAAAAGACAAAGGCAGAAAAAAAAACTATTCGTTGAAGGTAGGTAGGTGTTGAAAGATATTCATATATAGAATTTTACCCAGCGTTTAACATTTTCCTACTCCTCTGTCTATGGTCTTCCTCCTCTGTCTATGGTCTGTGCTTGGTGTCTGAGTCTGGGTATGTTTGTCTGATTCTTGATGTCTGAGTCTGGGTCAGGGTCAGTCTGATTCTTGATGTTTGAATGTCTGGGTCTGGGTCTGTCTCTTGATGTCTGAGTCTGGGTCAGGGTCAGTCTGATTCTTGATGTTTGAATGTCTGAGTCTGGGTCTGGGTCTGTCTGAGTCATGTGTGTGATTGATAGAGGATGAGGAGGTTAGATATCCGCTGTTAAACACTGCACAGGAAGCCGATCAAGTAACAGGTATCCTGGTGGTCCTGCCTGGTTTTAAGCATGAAAGGTTACTTGAGTGCGATGCTTCCTTTCCCACCTCTCTTGCTGCTCTCACCTCCGCCTTTGCTGCTGGGTTCATGTCTGCCAACGAACCAGAATCGTGAGAAGGAACAGGCCTTGATCAACTGCTCTGTTCTGATACCAACTGACAGCCTTGACATGGCGGCCACAGAAGAAGCCTCCGCAGGAGGCGGCTCAGCTCAGGTAATCGGTAAATAATGTTTGTCAATCTCCTGGATCAAGCGTGGCTTCAGGCCCTAGATTGTTTGCTAATATAAATTACTGTTTTATACTGGTATTTTTGCAGGAAAGAGGGTCAAAACGGAACAGCCAACCTAGGTTTGGTTGATCATCTGGATGTGGAGATTAGCCCCTGGTCAATAATCCTTCTCAATTTTAATGTAAGTTCAAATCTCTTTGTTTAATTCAAAATGAATGAATAAAAAAGATTGATTACCGGCGATTGGCTGTTGGGTTCGATATAGAACCATTACTCACAAATAAATTGATGGCTGTTGGGGTCGTTTGGAGGCATTACCCACCTTACCCACACCCACAAATATATGAATGGCTGTTGGGTTCGATACGGAGCCATTACCCACCTTGCTGTTGGGTTCGAGCCGGCTCTGTATGGGTAGACTTAGTCGGTTTCTAAAATGTCTTTCAACAGCCCAACCAACGATCTTGTTGTCCTGTTGACGTGTATTCTGTCCTTCGATTTCGGATCTGTCGTGTCCTGTTGAAGTCTCTAAACTTTCTAAAATACATACTGCGTTGTTACACAGCCTTTAAGCTTTTAGATTTAGACACCAAACATGCCAGCTTGTTGCACAGCTTTCACCTTAATAATTAAAATAATTTAGAGGCTTTATAATTGAAATAATTTAGATTCTCTCACTTGGGGTTTTGTCAAAGTCTTTAGATTCCATCCATGATTGCAATCTACACTGTAAGTTTGCAAGCTTTCCAAATTGTAACAATGTCTATAATATGGGATGTCTGGATTTATGAAGCTTCATATTTTTCTCTCATAAATTTTCCAAATCTATGTGTATCGATCATTCATGTTTTGTTGGATCGGGGGAGGCAATGGCGTAGCATTGCCTATGGTTGGGTGGCGATGGTGCGACATCTCCTACGGTGAAACGAGCACTTGACATTCCGCAAACTCTAAGGTGCCTAGATTGGGTTTAGTCACGAGGTTTCCATGAGGCGTTTTCCGGGTGATACTTGCCCAACTAGCAAGTTCATGTCGATGCCACGCGACAGTATGGAACGTTCACGAGGAAAAATGAGTCTAGTCCCATGACATTATCCCTATCTGCAAGCACTTATACAAAAGAGATTCAAGTGCATAATTACCTATAAATCAAACATCATTAATGGTGATGAATGTTGAATCTTCCCACCTCACACCAACAGAAAACACGTATTTTTGTGTTGTGTTCTACTACCCTATCCTCACAAACATTAACTTGTCGAGTCTAACATTGAAGCTCTACTAGCCCACTGTGTCAAGACTGAATGACGGATGCCCCGCACCGGAAGGTGTTCAACGAAAAAATATTGGGGTGTTCTTAGATTCAAAACTCGAATAGCTTGTTCAACGTGGTTGTGGTATTTGCATCGCGATAGTTTATTCTCATCCGAAACCTAGTCTCATCAATGAATGCCACTATTGTGGACCTATTCTCCTTGATTAAAATGAAAAAAAAAATTTGTAACTCTAACATATTCTCCTTGATTGAAAAAAGAAAAAAAGAAAAAAAAATTAAAACGTTACAAAGATGAAAGTGACATGTCAAATTCAAAGTCCCAAACATTAAAATTTTCAAAATTGATATTTTATTAAATAAACAAGTGCTACGTAGTAGCTAGTCCCTGCCGCTTACAAACAAGTGCTACAATATAACATGGATAGCATAATTACATACTGAGTGTCATTTCATTTAATTTCAAGGGTGTACTAGGGATGGCTCACCGCATCTGCTTTCGTTTTCTATGGAGCGGGGTCTGCTTAGATTCAAAATTTGAATAGCTTGCTCAATGTGCTTGTGGTGTTAGCATCAAGATAGTTTCTTCTCTATCGAAACCTAGCCTCCTTGGTGAATGGCACTAATGTGTACCTATTCTCTTGATTAAAATGAAAACAAAAAACATTGAAACTCTAACCTATTATCCCTGATTAAAAGAAAAAAAAACATTGAAACTTTACTAAGATGAAGTGACATCTCAAATTCAAACTCCCAAACATTCAAATTTTCAAAATTGATACTTTATAAAATAGAGAATAAAGTGACATCTCACATTCAATCTCTCACAAATTCAAATTTTGTTAAGGAGGATTTTTTGAAAAGCATTTAAGATTTTGTTACATATTTTGGGAAGGTTCTAGAAAGGAGGAAAAGGCAGGAGAAAAAACTATCCATTGAAGGTATGTGTTGAAAGAAATGCATATATATATGGAATTTTACCCAGATTAACATTTTCCTCCTCCTCTGTCGATGTTCGGTCAATTTGATTCTTGATGGATGAGTCTGGATCTGAGTCATGTTTGTCTGTGTGATTGATAGAGGAGGAGGTTAGATATCTGCTGCTGAAGACTGCACAGGAGGCCTCTCAGGTAATTTGTAAATATTTTCAACCTTGCCATGTCGTCCATAGAGGAAGCATGCGCAAGAGGCCGCTGAGGTAATATGTAAATTATGCAAGGTAATATATAAATTATGTAAGGTAATTTGCTAGATTATATGTGTCTTTAGGCCCTATAATGTTTGCTAATATAAATTACTGTTATTTGTGCAGGCAAAAGGGTAAAAAATAGAACCGTGAGCCTAGGTTTGCTCGATCATCTGAAATATGTCTATCGTTGGCGCAAATATGGAGAAAAGGCAGTGAAGAATAACCCCTTTCCGAGGTTAATACTCCTTCTCAACTTTAATGTCAGTTCAAGTCTCTGTTATCTGTGTTGTTTAATTCAAAATGAATAAGATCGATTGATTACCCATAGATAGAATGATGGTTGTTGGGTTTGAATCCATTACCCACAATACCTACATATATATTGATGGTTGTTGGCTATTGGGTTTGATACGAAGCCATTACCCACCTTACCCACAAATCGATCAATGGTTGTTGGCTGTTGGGTTTGATACAGAGCCATTACCCACTTTACCCACAAATATATTGATGGTTGTTTGGTTCAATACATAGCCATTACCCACCTTACCCACAGATAGATTGATTGTTGTTGGGTTCGATCCGGCTCCGTATCGGTAGACTTAGTCGGTTTTTAAAATGAATTTGACTAAATTTCATGCTAATTACTTTCTATGGGAAATCCACTCGACTAATATACGTACGTCCAAAACTTTAGCGATATGTTCCTTACTTAAATGGTCATTTATTTAAGTTTGTAGATTGGGATGGTCATTATCTTTTTCATTATTCCCACAATTGTAAGGTTTTATTTGGTGATTTATGTTTTTGTTTCCTCAAATTCATGGTTGTAGGGTTTTCGTTTCCTTCTATCCCATTACCCAACTTTTTGATTGATGGTTGTTGGGTTTCTATTTCCTTCTATTCAATTACCCACATATTGATTGATGGTAGTTGGGTTCGATCCTGCTCCATATCAGTATACTTGGTTTTTTACAAGTAGAAAAAGTGTTAATCTTCTTTTGGCTGGTTTTTTTCATCTGTTTATCATTATCTATCATAACAAATTCTAAAGGGCCTTTAAGAAATTAATCCGACCCTACCCAACTTCATAGGAAAGTTATGTGACACTACTTCATGATATATGTGTGTAGGAAAGTAATGTGACACTACTTCATGATATTTCTGTGATGTTACTCGTAACAATTAAGACGGCCTTTCTTGCGACAATGTGCTTTTACCATCTGCAAATTCTCAAAATTATTACGACCACCGAACATTACATTGGAGTTAGCTAATCGTTACAGTTTTGGAAAAAAAATTGGGTCACTTTTGCATAAATCTTGCGAGGAAATCTTTATTAAAACCATTGTGCGCTCAAAAAATTCCTCTATCAACGTATATCGATGGCTAATTCCTACTGGAAAAATTACCCGAAACGTCTTTAATAGTCAGTTTATTGAGAGCACCAAAATTAGAACACATACACCAATTTCCTAGTACTAGGACAAATGACTGACCCCAATAGTTATTGAATAATCCAATTTCATTCTTCTAAGAAAATGGGTGTCGATAAGGACATGAATTTGGGGGTGGATTTCCAAGAATCAAGGGAATACCATGATCATGCTCACTAGATAAGGGGGGCAAGCCACGAGGCGTGTTAAAGACTTGTTGATGTTTGGTTAAAAATCACTACAAGTCAAGGTGAATTTATGGGGTACGGATATCCATGACTTGAATGGCATGGAGTTGGGGAATGATGTTGGAGTGACTTTTCTTCGAGAGATTTCCCATGCATTGAGAGCTGATAATCATTGGAGAGCTTCAATGAAGCCCTTAGAGGGTATATTCTCAACCATTTGTATCGATACCCATGTGTATCTCCTTAAAATATATGGTGACTAGGACCAAAATGTGTGATCAATTTCCCTAAGGACAACATCACAACCACCCATGTTGATGATTAACGTATGGCAACATATTGTGAAGTACTAAAAATAAGTGTCAAAACCCCAAAATTTTCAAAAAAATTTAAAACTTTTAAAATAACATAAATATATGTTAACACAATCGTTAAATACTGATTAGTTAATGCTATTAATTTTGTAACTGTATGATCTTTACTTGTTTGGAATGCTAGTTGAGTTTCTCTTCAGTTTTCTGATTTTTCTCTGTTTGCAACAGCAATGGAATATGCTACGTTAACTGGGCTTACTTAGCTGTTAAGCTAACGCACACAGTTTTCCTTCCTCTTACAGATCTACAGGTTAAGTTTTGGGATTGCTGCTAACAGATCATTCTAGAGTAAATATATCATATGTTGTTACCAAGTTCATTCAGTAGAGAACTATATAAATAGATTGCATGTTAACCAGATTATTCAGCTTCTTACAGGTATAGCCTCCCTTATTTTACTTTTGATACATAGAAAAATTGATGAGAAAAGGTTAAAAGACACTAAAGAAAAAGATCGTCATTTCCAGTTATATCTATGAACCTTTCAGTTGAATAAACATTCAGAAATAAAGATGGCAGTTACATAAATTTCTTTTCCAACCATTGCCTATAAATTCTTGAATTACTAGCACTAAGTAAAAGCTACAAAAGTAATGTTCATTAGCGAAATTAAAGGTTGAAAAGAGGCTATTACAATTTTTAATGTCGCCCTTTTTGAATGGTTATTATCACCAGCTCAATTCATGTAAATAAACAGAGTTCTTTGAATAATTAAGGACATAGACATTTATAATAATATATGTCATGATAAATGAAGTACTTCCCATGTTGTACATGGTCACTCCTTGAGAAAATAACTCATAAAATAATAACACTTGACAAGTAAAAGTATGGGTTAGACTCCTTGTTAACATTATTACATTAAGGTAATTGGTCGCAAGGTATATGCTGCATAATTTATACGACCATAACACTACACTTAAATTTCATTAGTCTTGTAATATAAGTTCATTGACTATACTATAATCAAATGAACTAACCTCAAGTGAGGTCTCCCAATGTAACTTTTACACTCCAAATATTGAACTAGACTTAACAATAACAAGTCAACTTGTAGTTCATGGTTTTAGTATGAGGATCAATATTACTGGCTTTAACATTACAATGCAACTATTTCAATGTTATAACGTTTCAATGAATGTTAACACATTGCACTAGGGTTAACATAGATAGGATATAGTTTATATATATTGCAATGTGTTGTTGTTTATATATATATAATATCTAACATTATGATGTTTAACATCATCCAGGTAGAGGTCGAAGGGTGATCATAAGGAACCTTCATACCATGATTATGTTGGCAAATGCAATGATATGAAACTTTGTAATCCGATCCACTCGTTGGAAATAATTTAGGAGATGTCGTGGCTTCCTCCTTGCCATGCATTGGGCGAATATAAGTTGACTTGCCTCCGGTTTCAATTCAGTCCTCCTCTCGCCTGCGGGCTTTGAGCTCTGCCGAACCCTAGTGGTTCTTGCTGGTTGATTTTTGTTTTGAGACAGTCTGGTGTATAGCTCGCCTTCGTGGTGCTCCTTCGTGAGCTGTGTTGAGTTGCTCCTTCGTGGGTTGTGTTGTATTGCTCCATCGTTGGCTGTGTTATGTTGTGCTGCTCCATCGTGGGCTATTCGATTGTTCTTTCGTGGTGCTGAATCCTATGCTCATTCGTGGCTGTACAATCATTCATGACTTTGAGGGTTTACAGCATTGTGAATGCTGGTGGTTATTATTCGCGTCTTCTTTGGGAAAGAGAGTTGGGTTTCATGCATTTCTTTTCTCCCGGTGAAGAAAGGGTTTGAGTACCCTGGTTCCTGACTGCTTGCTGCTTGACCCTTCGCAGGTAAGTGGCTGTGGATACAATGCTGTTATTGTTTTAATATTAATCTGATTTTAAACTTGTTTAGGGTTTGCTAACAATGAAACGCCCTTCGTTGGCAGGTTACTCTTCAAGACTTGCTGCCGTTCGATGGCCGGCTTGCACTTCTTGCCACAGATGAAATCAAATAAGTGTTACGGCTCAACACTTCACGGTAAGCCTGGTTCTCGATGCACGTCTCCTTGCTATATGTTGACAGGGTGCATAAAACGGTTTCTTGGTTTCTCTGCTATTCGCTAGCTGTAGAATACTCCAAGGCTTCACTAGGGTATATCCCTGTGATAAAAGATTTACGGCTTCTGGCCGAGGCTGTATTTCATAGTTTACTTGTAAATTAGAGTGGCGAGGGTTGATAGGTGTAAAACTTTGGTTTCGGGTTAAACCCTAACTCTTTAAGAGTTTTTACGGCTACGACCGTGGATGTAGACTGGTTATTTACTGCAGTTTTTGGTTTTAAACAGTGTTTACAGGCTTAAAGCCTTTGCGTTATTTAAAATGTGATTAGTTTATACACGCTGCGAGCCTTGCTTTTACAGTTATTTGTGTTTGTCTTTATAGGCCATCGGCCTTGCATTAGCAGCTAAGGGTTATTAAATGGTTCAAGTAATTATTTTCCATGTATTTATTCGAGCTGAGTAATATTTTACTCTCAGTGCTATATATGATGTGAGCATCTGGTTTTTCTTTCTTACTGTAATGAATAGTTCACATAAAGGAATACTTACTGGTTATCATTTTATTAACCCAGCTGTAAATGTTTTTAAAAAGGTTTTTATTATAATTTACTTATGTTAGTTTTTAATAAAACTCATGCTCCATGATGGAGCACTCTGTACTTTGTATTTCTAATTCTATTATATATATATATATAACTATGTCTTGACTTTTATTTAATTAATTTGTGATTTATAATCTATGATATATAAGTAATGTACAGAATAAAATAAAAGCAGAGTTATGAAATACTGTTGCATTTTATAATAATAATTATTATAAAAGCATTCTGTTATGGTATTCTTTTATTTATTTTAGGTCCTTTAGTAACATTATTTATTTATATCCTATTCTAAAACTAAAACTAGAACAAAATATATACATTATTCCTATTCTGTATGTTAATATAATAGATATCTACTTGTAATCAATTATCTATATGATTATATAACATCATGTTTTATTATGATTTCTAGAAACACAATTACTTAGAAAACAATATTATTTTTAAGATGTAGATAAGAGTATTGTTTAATGTGATATATTATGACTGTTCCTTGAATTTTAAAGTTTCTTTTAGTTCTTATAATACTTAAGTAAACTCTTTGTAATATCAGTATAAACATTTGGACATAAAATAATATCTATTTTTTTTTATAATAGTTTATAAAGTATGTTATTGTTTGATCTGATAACATTACTGGTATATAGAAATTCTGGTTCTTCTACTACATTACAGATTACTACACCATACTGATAATACCTAATTCCTTAATCTGTAATGTATTTACTTTGAACAGAAGAGAATGAGTATAACTCATATTACAAGCATGCTAAATCATTCTTTTTCATAAACAGATAAAAATGTCCAAAATAAGAGAGTTACAGTTTTAGATTTAAATAAACTGTAGAAGGATAACTAGATAAGAGAAAATACACAGTAAAACAATTGTGATGAATGTAAATGAATTAGGGAACTCAGTTTGGAGGAATACTTCTTCTAAGTTTTGAGATACCATGCTAGAGTACTACCTGATGATATCAGGTGTGGAAAAACATGGTAATACTAAAGAGTTTTTCACTAGCATTTCAAAGTACTAACAATTTTTTTTCAGACATTTAAACAATCATAATATTTATCTATTTATACACAGAAAGTTATAAAGATATGAATGAAAAACCTGTTAAATGCTGTGGACAACAACAGCAATGGGAGGCCGTTCCTACCTACCAAATTCCTGGAGAGCGCTCAAACAGCGACTTCTCAGGACCCCCGAGCTTGCTCTGGTCTCCCTGGATTGGAACTAGGTGCAGCAAAACAGATACAGTCTTTCAACTCTGTATTAATTCATAATTTTGAGACAGTTCCCACAGCTCAACTAGCTGTAATTAGCATCAAGTTCCTGCAAACAATCACTCACAATCACTTCCTTACTATCTTCCCTTTTCCTCAAAT
>LPNX010131261.1:2144-37148 GCA_001517045.1 Pseudotsuga menziesii
AAACTTCAAAGGAGATACAATAAAAGTGCTCACTGCTAACTAAATTTGGAATGCCACCTAATGAATAATAATGAAGCAGAGCCTACATCGTGGTGTATGGATAGCTACGCTATAGCTCTTATTGGATCTACAAATTGTAACATGTCATTTGAATTGCTAATTCAGAGACAGGCTCATTGTCTGACCCCAATACACGTTCCGTCATTGGTTGCATGCTCTTCGGATCCCTCTCAGACAACTCAGAGAAGGATCACATAGACTCCGGGTAGAGACAGACCACCAGATTGATAGATCAGACAGGATCTATAAGCTTTGTCATCTACAGGAAGTGGATATCGAGTCACACTTTATCTTCAAATGTCCTATATACTACGAGATTAGAGAACGCTTCCATTGTTTGTTTAGGGGGCCTCAAAATATATCCGCCTTCTTCAGATACATCGACCAGAGATGTTTAGCACTTTATATCCAAGAAGCTCTCAAGTTTCGAGCGCAAGTCCTTCAGCCCCCCACCAGACCTGATACCACACAGAGGATCACGACATTCTTCAACGTGATGCCACCTTCCAGGGGCACCAAGATATGTACCGATTGAGATTCTTATCCAATTTCCAGATCAATAAATATTTGTGAATGCCAACCCACATGATCCCAGCTGCAGCTTCGTACCATACCTTCCTCCGAGAGGCGTACAAGATCCTACAGACCTCACCGACAGCACTCCAGATGCCATGCGCCCACCAGTTCCTATTCGGGCCAACAGACACTATTGCACTTCCCTTAGTTTTCCTCTTTCAACCTCAGATGTTAGGAGTACTAGACCTTCCTCAATCGACTTGGCTCCGGGATCCTGTCCACTAGAACTTCTCCATCCTTGTGCAGGGTTATGGTTTTGTGACTAGGCCGGGAGTTCTCCCATACTTCAGCCCAGCTTGCTTTGTACACTTTTACTTCTATTTTACTTATTGCATTGTATTTCTTTTAAAGGTGGGTCGTTTGGTCCTCCCACATGCACGAACATCATTGTAACCAACAGTCCTGTTGACCTACTTTGTGGTCATTAGTGGACATAAATAAAATTATCTTATCTATCTTATCTTATCAACTATATGTTCCTCCTCCTCGAGTTGGGTTTCACTGGATTTGTCCTTATTCTATCATGTCTACTACTTATGCCCACAATACTTGACCACGGACTATGTCTATCATCTCCTATACATCCAATGCATATAAGAGGTCCTCTTCTCCTTCCACTTCCAAAATCAAAATGGCCTCCACATCATTGAGTTATAATCAAGGATAATAAGACTGGGGCACTAGACCTTCAAAAGATTCACTTTCATCCAAATTACCAGAAGTACCTAAACTTGATCTATCCACAGTTCCACTGGATCTGATTCAATCATCCCTTCTCTTGTTGTCGTTTATAAGTTTTATTCCAGCCTTTAAAGTCATTCTCAAGGTTTTCTCAATAGTTTTTAGGTTCATAAATCCCATCTCCTTTTGGGTGGAAAAAACGAAAAACTAAATCTATTAATAAATCTCATAACCTCGATTTGAGGTCCCCTTTTCATTATTCTAGTCCTTTCATTATTCTAATCAAAGTGGCAAAACATTCATTGTAGTCAGCCACTTACTAAGTTACTCATCTTGTTTCTTATATATTGGAATTCCTTGAATAAGAGTTGCTCATAGTCCCAAGTCCAATATTCACACTTTACCACATGTAAAAAATCTCCCATGAAATAGGCAATAAACCCTCTGTTCCATCAACCTAGTGAGTGTAACTCATCTACTGCACATCTGCATTTCCCTCAAGTTTTGAGATATCAAATGTGCTTCCTCATGCTTAGAAAAATTAGAAATGTTTAAAACATCACAATCCCCATATTCTGCACTTTATGCTAAATCTTGTTGCAAAGCGTCAACCTTGTCTTTCAAGTTAACCACTTTCTCAAACTCTTACTCAGTTGGCATCACCACTGCCACATCTCAAAAGAACAAAATCCTTGCAAAACACCAAGCTTTCTCTTAAATCTACTCCTCTCTACCACTACTCAAGAAATTTCTAACCTTGACCTTTCTTGAAGTTTATACTTTTTACCTCTACCAAACAAATTGCAACCTTCTCTTGTATGAAATACTATATAGCTCTGATCCACTATAGATCCAAAAATCAAGAGATCATGTATATGTCTGTTAAGGAGCAAAGAGAAGAGAGAAGAGATTCTGAACATTAAATGTAAAGAAGACATTACAACAGATAAATCCTGAGATTCCTTCTATGGTCCGAGAAGGATTGTTTTGGAGAAGGACCCGTTCCTTAATTACTGCCTGGAAGCCTAACACCATATTAATTACACGTACAAGATGCTTCCTAATCAAGATGTGGTTATTTTTCGTTGCAATAACCTAGTTATCTACTCACTCCCAAAAGCAACACTAACTCCTGCTTACATCCTCACTCTAGAAGCATTGTTGATAATATCCTCTGGGCTATAACCAAATGGGTAGTTTTTGTATCTAACATTATTCTGTTTTTCCATGCCTCTCCTCTAATTTAGAATAGATGCTCCTACTGGACCGTAAGGGAATTTATAAGTATTAAATGAAACCAAATTGAAGAGAAGAGATAAAGAAGTACGAATTTGTCCATTGTGTTTTTTTGGATTGTAGCTGTGTAGAAAGTATTTACACCATCTCTACACAGCTACAATACAGGAACACAAAATCTATTATGCTGTGAAAACGTCAATAGTTTAACTGAGGATTTGTAATAGACAAAGTAATGGGAAAGTGGCGTTGACCTAATGGTAAGATTTAAAATATAGGCCATCTTCTGCATCCATCTTCTCGTGAAATGAAATATTTGACATTTATAAAATTCAGTTGTTCTGAAAAGAGCATTTTGAATGGTTGTGATGTGAAATTCTGATTGCTAACAATCTATCAACAATCCAACACAAAGGTCACGTCCAGCTAAATTGCCTTAATGATCTTAACTACCCTCACAACAATTTCCTAATTTTGCAATATTGTTATTGATTCCGTGCCAACTGAAAATCACATCAACAAATGGAAAAAACAGAAAATCACCTGCTTTACTCTTGGATCCAAAGAATGAAGAAAAGTTTGGGGAGAAGCAATGAATTGCCCAACAAGGGCAGAAGTAGCCCCTGCCACCATTCTGAAGAACTTCTCTCCAATGAAATCCTGAACACCCACCATGGGAAACACTCCTTTCTGCTCCTTTCCTCTTCTGCCTCTGCCTTCTTTGTTGGTAATAGTCGACACCACTGTCCTACTCCCATATCTCCTTGTTGCCCGATATTTATTAGTATTTTTACTTGAATCGACTGTGAATGTTGTCCTGAAAAGGGTATTCCCCACAGGGTATTTTGGGCAGAAACCACTTTGGTTCGGAAAACACAAAGAAGTGAGAGAATTTGAGCATGGGTGAATTGCACGGAGCATCGTCCCTGAACTTAAATGGGTAAAGTGCAATCAAATGACAAATGAGATTTGATCATCGTTCATTCTTCCTCCTAAATTTCCCGTATCCAAAGGAAGCTTTGAACAACAATCTTTGTGACCATCCACTTCCAACTGCTCTATAATCCAGGCAAGTCAATTTCTTATCCATCCACGGATCGTGAACCCAGTCTCCTGGCTGACCCTGTAAGGAAAACTCTCGCAGGAAATCGATGTAGCAGACCTGTGCCATCCGTTTTCACCTGAAGCAGACCCAAATCTTGTGCTGCTCCATACCCAATGCATGAACATCCAGGCCTGCAAATCAGGGACGAACTAGAAAAATTTTACCTATAAATCCATAAATAGGGGCGAAATACCAAATTTTTAACCTATCTACCATAAATTTGGGCAAATCATCTTCATTTATCCTCCAAAACTGTAAATTTTTGGCGATTTCACCTCCATTAAGGAAGAAATCGGGGGCGAATGTCACGATTTTCCCATAGACGGATGGGCGAAATTAGTTTTTATGAATTTCCAGAGGTTAATCACGTGGGCTATTTATTCAAGCCAAATTATATATAAAATAAAATATGGGCTAATTTATTAAATTAAAAAAAAACCATTTTAATATTAAAAATTCGCCCATCTCTTTTTGGGAACCCCTTAAAATTCGCCAATGGGCTATAATTCACCCCTAAAATCATCCCTGCTTGGAAATTTCTTGCTCTATCATCCAGGCTACATCTTCAGTAGGATGATTTATCCATTTGACCAAGTATTGAAAGAAGGTTTTGTTCCTGGTCTTCCTTAGGATTCTTCTATCAAGGATGGCTTCAATATGAGGTTGTTCATTAAGTGGAATTTGTCCTTGCCAATCTATAACTAAATCATCTCCATCTGAAGTTACACCATCTATCTGGATACCTACATCTCTAAAAGGATATAAATCTGAACCATTAAAAATTGGTGAAATTTGAAGGTCAGAAGGAAGTTCAATCTCATAAGCATTTGCAGAAAACTTCCTTAAAACTTTACAAGGTCCAATCTTCTTAAGCTTCAATTTGTTATAAGTTCATTTAAGGAATATTTCCTTTTTAAGATAGGCCAACCTGAAAATTTACTTCTTTTCTCTTCAAGTCTGTTCTCTATTTATACTTTTCAACACTCTCTTATAATCTCTTCTTGATATTCTCTTGCAGCTCATACATACTAATTGCAAATTCTTCACCCTCCGCACTTGTTTTTATTTGTTTTCCCAAATCTCTAAGTTCATATACACCTCTTGGATGCATACCATATACAATTTGAAAATGACTCATACCTGTACTTCTATTGGGTGAATCATTATATTCGAACTCAACCTGAGCTAAATCCAAGTCCCACTGTTTTGGATGTTCATACACAAGAATTCTCAGTATGTTTCCCAAGCTCCTATTTACCACTTCAGTTTGATCACCAGTCTGAGGATGATAAGCAGAACTAAAACTGAGATTAGTCCCCAACTTCTTCCATAGAGATCTCCAAAAATGACCAACAAACTTTGTATCTTTGCCAGACACACTACTCAAAGGAAACCCATGCAACTTTACAATTTCTGAAAAGAATAGGTTAGCAATATTGGTTGCATCATTAGTCTTCTTGCATGCAATAAAATGAGCCATTTTGGAAAATCTATCTACCACAACATAAATTGAATCACGACCTCTCTGAGTTTTAGGTGAACCCAAAATAAAATCCATGCTTATGGAATCTCAAGGCCTAGCTGGAATAGGCAAGGGTTGATACAATCTTGTGTCCTGGCTTCTCCTATTTGCATGTTGACAGATTTTGCAGCTTTCAAAAAATTTCTTCACATCATGCTGCATCTTTGGCCAAAAGTAAAGATTACTCACATGAGCAAAAGTCTTGTCTTGTCCAAAATGTCCTGATAAACCTCCATTATTCTTTTCCTGAATTAAATTTTTTGTCATTGAACATTTCATACTACAAAATTTACTATCCTTGAATAGTAAACCTTCCTGCAACATATAATCTAACCACTGGCTTCTGTTATGGGTTAACTGGATTTTCACAAGAATCATATATATCCTTGAAATCTAGAAAATTGGTGGGGGTGAAGGAAAGGAGTGGCTAAGGTTTTCAAGCATGCAGGACATGTAGGGTTTAACCAACCATAAGAGTGGTCTATAGGCTGCGGGGAACATAACTGTCAGGGCCCAGTAGGGGTCGACATGGATTCACTGTGTGCTTTGCTGGACAAGCACAAAATGGAAGATGGGGACTGTTTTGGATGAGTTGGATGGGTTTCCGTTAATTGGCTTGTAATTTTTTGGGACAATATCACTCTTCGTATGGTAAAAAACTCTTCAACTGTTATTTTCCTTTTTTACCTAAGGTTTTTACTGGACACCCTATTCGTGAGCTATGTCTAATGAAGATCTGGTAGATTACTCCTTTGAACACATAGAGGATGGGATTTTCTGGCATGAGACAGGTGGTTGTTTGTTAGATGAGGTAGAGGCTACATTGCATTCTTGGGTGAAGAGATTCCCTGTGGTTTTAGCCTCATCGGTTGCTGAAGAGGAGGGTTTTTCACCGTCTTCTCTACTTCTATCCTCGTCGTTGCTGTTTCACCTTACAGAGGTATCTATGGTCTTCCTGGGAGATGGTCCTGGAGGTTTTGGTCTAGGGTGTTAGGGTTTGGTGGTGTCATCAATGATAGATGGGGGGTGGATGGTCTTAGAATGAGAAGGAGAGAGGGGTTTCTCGGGGCGGAATGCAGCTCAGGAAAGGAGGGGAATTGGTATCTCATTGGAGAATCCTGCGGGTTCTAAGTAGAGTGTGGATAATTTAGGGTTCGTGGATTGATCTATTGGTTCACCAGAACAATGTGGATGCCCTAGTCTGCCATTGAAGGGGTTTTTTGCATCAGGATCTAGTAGTGAGGTGAATGGAAGAGTTGACAATAGGGGCACTCACAAATGATGCAAGAATTGGGTCAAGAAGAATCCTTGTATTAATTATGCACTGGGTGAGGATATAGGTTGGGAATGGGTTGAGCAGATGGCCAATTTTATGCTGGTGGGGTAGTTTTTGGGAAAAAAATTTATCTGTGTAGACTGTGGTTAATTGGGATAAATATTTCTGGAAGGAGGCATTTGGGGCGGCTCCAGAAGTAGAAGGATTAACTCGTGGCTGGTTTGCATTCAATTTCCAAATCCAGGAGCACTTGCAGTGGGCACTCAACAAGAATTGGTCCTTGGAACATACTCCTGTGCTATTAAAACGATGGAATCCTTTTTTTGATGCAAGCGGGGAGAGGGAGCATTGTGCCTCTCTAGGTGAGACTTCTGGTGTCATCGCTTCATTATTGGATTGAAGAAAATTTCATTAACATCGGTAACCTTCTGGGGACCTTCCTGGAAGCAGATTATTCTTTCAAGGAATCAAAGCTAAAAAGGGTTGCAAGAATACTAGTTAGTCTCAACATCAGGGAAGGTTTAGCTGGAGATTTGATGCTAAGTTGGGGTCCGTATCACATTAAATAGATCTTAGACTATGAGAATGTTCCATTTCATTGCAGGGGTTTCCATGCTTACGGGCATCCTGTGGTTTATTGTAGCTTGTCGGTTCACACATTAAATGGACACAAAAATCATCGTGGGTTTAAGAGGACTGGGGTGGATGAGGGATGCACTGATCCATTGTTACCATTGTCAACACCTGTGGAAGCAACGAGCGAGGAAACAGATGGTAGAATTCATGAGAAGGAGCCTACAATAACGCTTCCTGTGGTAGAGGTGGTAAGATATGTGGGTTAATATTTCCTGACTAGGGTTCCTCTTTTGGGTATCTCTTCTTTTACTCTTACCCATCTATAAATTTATTTATAAAAAAATGAATGTGTCTGGGATTGATTGGGTGGAAGGGTTAAAAAATATGACTTTGGCTACTCAACCTATAGAGTTTTCTTCACCCAACTCTACTGCATTACGAGAGGAACCCCCTCAGGTATCGATCACGGAACCGATTGAGGATGAGGTTCTCTTCCCTTGTTCCCCACCTGATTCAACTGATTCAGGTTATTTTCTTCGGTCCTGCACCAAGGTGGCTTCAAGGTGTTTGGGGAAAGCCACTATTGAGCCCCCTAGGGGGAGGGGAAGGAAATATTTCATTGCTAAGGCACAATCCAAAGCAAGAAATGATTTGTTGGATGGTAAACATCAATATATTGAAAGGGTGCTTAGAGCGGTGCATGCCCAGAAGAAGGGCCATAGATGAAGCTTATGTCTCTAAATGCTCGGGGTCTTGTTGGTCCCCAGAAAATATCAACACTTAGGAGGGTGGTTTATTTAGAACACGTTGATGTTCTTTTTCTTCAAGAAACTTTGGGGGTAGGAGATGTGGTTAAATGTAAGTTGGAAATTTGGTTAATGGCTGGAATTTTAAGACTTTGGATGTTAGAGGTCGCTCGAGAGGACTGGATATTGGATGGAATGTCAGAAATATTAAGGTTTTGAACATCTGGGCTATGGAGTCGGTTTTGGGCATGGATTTTAAGGCTCTGGAACATGTGGATACTTTATTGTTTTTAATTTCTATGACCCATATCTGAATAGGATCCCCTTCTGGGATAACCTATTTAACAACTCACTACTGAGGGGAAATTTGGTGATTATTAGTGGAGACTTAAATTTTTCTCTGGGGTAGGCTAAGGTTTGGGGGCCTCATGCTCGTGGTGATTCATTGACAGATTATTTCACTTAGAAAATGTTTGGATATTGAACCCATCAAGCTCAAACCTACTTGGAAAAACATTAGATGCGGGGAGGGGAGAGTGGCCAAGAGACTGGATCGTTTCCTGGTGACATAAAAGGTAGTGGATAGACATCATTTTATTAGACAATGGGTGGGGTGTAGAGGTCATCCTGATCATTCTCCAATTTTTATTGAATTTAAGAATGGTCCTATTAAACCACCAAGTCCCTTAAAATTCAACAAGACTTGGTTGAAATATGAGACTTTCCTCTCTTTGATATCCAACAAATGGATTCCTTATGATCCTGACAACAAGAGTATTGCTGCATTTCAGTTTTCATTGAATTTTCGGAATTTAAAGGATGCTATTAAAGTTTGGTTTATGGACAAGAGAAGAAGGGAGGATAGCGAACTGAATCTTATTGAAAAGGAAATCTCTGAGATCCTTGAAAAGGAAGGGGGGTGGAATGATGAATCATCTGGACAAAGACTTGTTGATCAGACTGGAAGGGAGAAGAGATATTTTGCTATTGGAAAGGGAAGAGACATGGAGATTGAAGAGTAGGGCGATTTGGTTGGATTGTGGGGATGGTAACACAAATTTTTTTCATGCTTATGCCATAGGGAGAAAAGTATCAAATACTATTTGGAGCTTACTGGATGAACATGGAACAAACCATGACACTTTTGATGGAATGACCAGTACTAGGGTGGAGCATTTCAAGCAGTTATTTAAAGCACCTGTCCAGGCATATTTAACCGAAGTCATTCGTATTGCTCAGGTTTTCCCTCATTTTGTGGAGGAGGATGATAATTTATCCTTGATGGAGGAAGTCACTGAAGGAAAACTAAAGGAAGTCGTTCATATTTTTCAGAAGGATAAGAGTCCAGGCCCTGATGGATGGATGATTGAATTCTTCCTGGAACTTTTTGAAATCATGGGAGGAGATTTATTGAAGGTGGTGGAGGACATTATAATCACTGGAAGGATTTCAACCAGTTTCAATTCGAATTTTATAGCTCTGATTACAAAAGTTGACAATCCTGTCTCGTTGAATGATTTTAGACCCATTTCACTCTGCAATTGCATCTACAAAGTGGTATCTAAGGTGATTGTGAAAAGAATCAAAGGGATTTTGTCTAAACACATCACTGAAGAGAAATTTGGGTTCTTGGAGGGGAGACAAATCCATGAATCCATTGGGGTATCCCAGGAAGGTCTCCACAACATGAAAACAAAAAATATAAAGGGGGCTATCCTAAAAATAGATCTCTCCAAATCCTATGACAAGGTAAGCTGGCTTTACTTATGTATGTTGCTAACACACCTTGGGTTTGGAATTGCTTTTATTAGGTGGATTATTAGTTGCATCACAACTGCATCATTTTTGGTCCTGATCAATGGTGCTGCATCCCCTTTTTTCATGCTGAAAGAGGGTTGAGGAAGGGATTCCCTTTGTCCCTGCTTCTCTTTTTGTTAGAGGTTGAAGGTTTGAGCAGGACTCTTAGGGAGGCTAAAATATTGGGAACTTTAAAAGGTATTTAGATCTCTCAGCAATTGCAATTGAATCATATTCTGTTTGTGGATGACGTCCTTATCTTCTGTTCGACATCATTCAGAGACCTAAATACTCTTTCTAATATTCTGGAGCTATTTTCTAAAGCCACTGGGATGGAATTAAACTCTGGGAAATCAACATTGTCCACCCACATGTCGAGTGATGATGAGATATAGGTATACTCTAGGATTTTTCCTTACAGGATGGGAGGATTGGATGGAGGACTGAAATACCTAAGGTTTCATTTAAAACCTAATGATTATCAGAAACAGGACTGGAAATGGTTGTTGGACAAGATGGAAAAATGGTTAAAACTCTGGAGCAATAAATATCTGTCTAGGGATGACAGACTGGTGTTGGTTAAAGAAGTCCTAGAAGCAATTCCAGTCTATTGGATGTCACTGGAATGGATTGCAAGTGACTCCATGGGTTTGATGGGAGAGGATTACTGTCTCGAAAGGATTGGGAGGTTGGGGCCTCAAAAATATCTTTTTGTTTGCTAAGTCTCTAGCATCTAAGGGGGGATGGAGACTCTTAAAGACTAAAAGTTTGTGGACATAGGTTATGATACAAAAGTATATTGCCCCTGTTTCTATGGAAGATTGGATTTGGAGCCCTGTGAAGATGCATGTTGGTGGATCGGTTATTTGGAAGGTTGTGGTTGAGTCTATTGATGTGATTGAATATAGTCTTGCATGGTATGTGGGGAATGGGGGGAAATTAATGGTTGGAAAGGACCTGTGGGTCGGATGTACTCAACATAGACTGCCTGATCACACGATGGAGGTGCTAAGATAGAAAGGTATTGTATACCTCTCCCAATTAGCTGCACCTTTACAAGAGAACCGGTGGGACCAAAATTGGAAATCAACAAGGGATTTGGAATTACTTGAGCCAGCAGAAAGGGATATGGAACTTTTTATTAGTTCTCTGATCCAGGAACAGATTAAGCATCGAGGCAAGGAGGATGTTCTCATTTGGGACGTGGATCTGGGTGGAAGATATACTCCAAAGGTGAGGTATGCAAAACTTAGTGCTGATGGTTTTCAAAGGGTTGTGTTTTGGTGGTGGAAGACACTGTGGACAATCAAAATCCAACCTAAAACCGAAATTTTTATGTGGTGTGTACTGGAAAACAAGGCACCTACCTGGGACAATTTGCAGAAAAGGGGTCTCTAGGGGTTTGGTTGGTGTACTCTTTGTAAGGCTACAGGTGAGTCTATGATTCATCTCTTCTTACACTGTTTGTTTATTAAAGAGGTGTGGAAGGAATGCTCTAAGGTATTGGGAACCCCTTGCATTTGGGATGGAATTTCGATACTTCAGGCCTGGGAGAATTGGAGGAGGACAGAATCACAAGAATTGATGACAGGACTTCCTTTATTGGTAATTTGGGGGGTATGGCTAGCTAGAAATAACTTAATTTTTACTGATAAAGGACACACTCTAGAAATCATAGCCATCCTAGAATATGGTATACTACCTGCTTTTCCACAAAACAGCAGGGTCACTAGATAGAGGGATGTTCTGTATCTTGAGTTCGACAGAACAGTGCCGTGAGGTTTTTTTGATGGGGTGGCTCAAAATAATCTTTGTGGGGGAGGGGATATTCTTTTTCTTTCGGAATCTCACTCCTTTGAATTAATGGTCAGGCTGGGGGAAGGAATTAACAACTATGTTGAGCTACTCAACTTGAAACTTCTTTTGATTTTTGCAGCAGAGAAAAAGTGTAGAACTCTAAATGTATGTGGAGACTCGATGAATGTGATTAAATGGATCAAGGGGATTCAACTTTGCAGAAATATATGACTTTCCAACATTTTATCTTCCATAAAAGTAGTTTTAGACACTTATGCCTCTTTTCCATGCAGACATGTCTATAGGGAAAATAATAGGGAGGAAGACAAAGCCTCGAAGGAGGGGCTATAGTTGGCCTTGGGCCAGTGGAATATTCAAGAAATGATAGAGGATTTTGTTCATGAATATTACCACAGGCCATTTATAGACGGAGCTGTTAATCGGTAATATGTTTTTTGAACACACTTTTTATTCCTATATATATGTTTATTTCTAATCTTGGTTGTATGAACTGATGGGACTACCACATTTCTGGATCATGCACTCTTGGGACTGTCAGTGGGCAGTTTTCATATATTTTTTGGTTTGAAGGTTTCATACTTCAGTATGCTCTTCAGTACTGGTTTTGTTTAGAAATGAACATTGGAGGCTCTTGTCAGGTGAACATATTATGGCTAAAAACTATATTTTTAAATTTACTGTATGTGGAGATCTACAAAAGACTTTCGGGGTCTGTTTATTTTGTCTTTGTTTGACGTCTCTGGTCCCTACCTAAATACACAACTATCTATATCTGCCAAATGTAATTTTTTTCTCGACAAATGATATAAAATTAGGCTTTTTTTACAAGGAAAAAAATTCCTTAAAATCTAAATCTTCTTTATACATATCAATAAAGTTTTCAAATCCCAAAGTACTGACCTTAACTTCTTGCAATACCAAATTTACTCTGCTCAAAGGATCATAAAATCTATTAGACTTACCACTTGTATGTTTGATAACAAAGGTAAAGTTATGCAAAAATGCTACCCATTTAACATGTCTCTGTTTCAATTTTGGATGACTATTTATGAACTGCAAAGCATGATTGCCAGAATACAACACAAATTCCTTAGGCATCAAATAATGTCTCCACTTTTTAAGAGCCTGCACAACAACATATAATTCTTTATCATATGAAGAGTACTTCTATTTGCTTTATTCAATTTTTCACTAAAATATGCCACTGGCCTCTGCTCTTGACTCAAAACTACTCCCACTGTTGTTCCACTAGCATCTGTTTCCACTTGAAACACTTTGTCAAAATTGGGAAATGCGAAGATAGGATTCTCAATTATCTTTTTCTTCAACAACTTAAAATTCCTATTAGCTGCTTTTGTCCATTTGAAAGGCTGTCTACTTCCTCTGAAAGTATCTATCAAAGTGCACAAATATGACTGAAAATTTTAACGAAATTTCTATAGAAACTAGCAAGTCCATGGAAACTCCTTACCTCATAAGCATTTCTTGGAACTGGTCAATTTACAATTGCTTGTACCTTGTCAGAATCCATTTTCAGTCCTTCTTTCAAAACTGAAAATCCCAAGTAAACTAACTCTTTCTTTAGGAAACTACACTTCTTCAAATTTATCAGCAGCTTCTCTTTTTGCAAAGTTCTCAACACCAACTTAAGGTGTCTTAAATACTCCTCTCTATTCTGACTGAAAATTAGAATGCCATCTAGATACACTGTCACAAACTTTCCAGTAAATTTTTTTAAAACCTCATTCATCAACCTCATGAAGGTACTAGGTGCATTAGGAAGCCCAAATGGCATCACTAACTATTCATACAAACCATCATTAGTTTTAAATGTTGTCTTCTATTCATCCCCTTCCCTTATCCTAATATGAGGATATCCACTTTTCAAATCTATTTTGGAAAAATATTTTGAACCACTTAAACAGTCCATCAGATCATCAATTCTAGGTAAATGGAATCTATACCTGATAGCGATCTTGTTGATTGCCCTAGAGTCAGTACACATCCTCCACCCACCTTGTTTCTTTGGAATAAGTACAATGTACTGCACAAGGACTTAAAATTTCTTTCACCAATCCTTTCTCTAACAGATCCTGCACCTGCTATTTGATTTCTTCATTTTCTTAAGGAATTAATCTGTATGTTGCTTTATTAGGTAAACTTGTACCAGGTATTAAGTCAATGTGATGAATAATACTTCTTATAGGGGGTAAAGAATTTGGAAACTCATCCACAACTCATCAAGAAAAGTTTTAACTTCATCGAGAAAATCATCTAAATTTGTAGAAGTTGAAATTACCTTTGGGTTACCAACAAGGGAAAAATGTAGATCCTCCTCTTTCTAAATTTCTTGTAACATTTCTTTTCTAGACATCAGCAAAATACTTGAAATTGAACCTTCCAGAGCTTCTTCATATTCTAAGGGTGACAAAGTATGTCTTTCCATCTTTTTCCAAAGAATAAGTATTTTTCCTCCCATCATGAACAAATTTCCTCTCATACTGCTAAGGCCTCCCTAAGAGTATATGGCACACATCCATAGGTATTATGTCGCATAATATTTCATCTTTAAAAGTACCAATACAAAATTCCACATTACACTACTCATTCACCAAGAGATGATGTCCTTTTTGCAACCAGGATGCTTTGTAGGGAGTGGGATGCTTCATCCTCTTCAATCCAAACTTCTCTACCATCTCAGTGGAAACTAAATTATCTATACTACCACTATCAATAACCATTTTACAACACTTACCTTGTGACTTACACCTTGTTCCAAACAAAATTTTCCTCTGCGTTGGTTCATGTACTTTCTTCTCTGATTTTACTAGAACTCTCTTCAGCATAAGAGATTCTCCTTCCTATGGAGGGTTATTCATCTCTGTTTCTTCTTTTGACTCTTCTCGAGCCTCTGCAACATTCACATTTCTTTGACCCGAAGACCAATTTATTGGACAATTCCAAGAAATATATCCAATCTCTCCACACGCATAACACTTTACCTCTCTATGTCTACCTCTTACTCTGCCTCCCATGAATCCTCATCTATGGGATGATTGACTGCTAGAACCCTCAGCTCCATCTTTGGAAGTCCTACCCCCACTATTAGGAGATCCTTTGCCTCTTAATATGTTATTTCCCATGTTTCTTTGGTTTTGTTTTCTTAATATATTATCTTCTACCTTTGAAGCTACTTGAAATGCATCTTCTATAGTTTTCAAATTTAATAGACTGAGTTCATCTTGTATATCACACCTTAATCCATTGATATACCTAGCTACTTTTTCTAGAACTCCCTGTGTATGTCCAACTCTAATACTCAGTCTAAAAAATTCTTCTGTGTATTCTTTTACAGTCATGGTCTTCTGTCTAAGGTTCTGTAACTATCTAATAAGATTCAACTGATAGTCCTTAGGCATAAACCGACTCTTAATCTTATGTAGCATCTTATCCCAAGAGTTTATTTTTGACTTACCTCTTCTTTCTCGATGGATCTGGAGATCATCCCACAAGATAGCTGCATGTCCCTTCATTCTGGTAGCTGCATATCTTACTTTCTTCTTGTCTTTAATTTTTTCAAAATCAAAATATTTATTCAGAGCATTAATCAAATCCATGAGTTCTTCAACATTTAGATTACCTTCATACATAGGTCCTTCCAATCTTGGTCTGCTACTAGCCTTCATCAACATCTTCAAAACTAAGACTTCTTCTGGTTCTTCTTCTTCTTCATCAGGGGATTTAGATTCTTCATCACTGTCATTTGAATTATCTGAATGGTTATTTCTCTCCATGGCTTCTAGCCTTTCTTCTAGTCTTCTCATGTCTCTCTCTACATCTGTCTCTATAGGTTTTCCTCCTCGAGTGCATCCTATAGGAACCCCACAGGCTTGTCCTCGTCATAGCAACATATTTCCACAAGCTCAACCGAGCTATGATACTCCTCACGCAGAACCGTTGCTCTTCTATGACACCAAAACTGATGCCACTGATTTGCTTCAGGATTCAAAACCATTGAAATACAAATCAATAGGCCAAAATTTCTGCGTTAAACAAATTTCCGCACTGTTTAACTTTCTTTCGCAGCGAAATTCTAGGTTTTCACACGTTCCCTTCGGCAATGGGATTTCCTCTTTCTGCACTCTAGCGGAAATCAAAAATTAGATTACCAACTTCTTTAGATAAGGATTTCTCCACTTCCGTGCTTCCGATTTCACACTTTCGTCTCCCGGTTTGGATAGCAGAATGTCGCTTGACAACTTTTCAAAACTAGGATTTATTGCCTTTCCGATTCCGCACTTCCTCCTTTTCGGTTTGGAAAGCGAAACTTTGACCTTCCAATATTTCAGAACTAAGGTTCCCACACTTTTGTGCTTCTACCTTTTCAATTCAGGAAGTGGAACTTGTATTTTTAATGTTTTGAAACAAAATTTTCTATGTTCTTATCTTTCTCATAGCAACTCTTCCTCGCCGTCGACCTACTTCAGATTTCCCTTGACTGTTGATTTGTTTCTAAGTGCGGATCACGATCGAATTTTGTGGATTTTATCCCTTTACTGTGGGAAGCAATTATGACCATCGATATTCATCAATATCTTTCTCCTCCATCTGATATTCTCCAATATCTGTCTTCGTGATTTCGCCAAATTGAGCACTGAAAGGATCAATTTCTTCCGTGTTTCAGAAACTAGGAAACACAAAACCACAGAGCTCATACATAGAGTTACAAAGAGTGAATACAAGATGAATTATTTTTTCATAGAGCTATATCTAGATATGGAGTCCATCAAAACACATGTAGAGTATGATCCTCTGTTCTTTATTCAAATTAGCGAAAATTCAATTACACACAGAGAACTCTTATTTGGTAACTTCTCCACTCTTCTATGCGTACCTCACTCATGCTTTTCTAACACATTCATTCAATGTTTTATAAAAATCAATAAACCTATCAGATCTGACTAAGTTGGATCTGAGAACCTCATAAAATCAAACCCTATCGGCAAAGATCGATCCTTGATGAATTCCACATAGGGATCAGGAGAACAAGGGAATACCACCACTTATTACAAATTAAAACTAACCCTATCTGTCTAACAACAATTCAATCCTTCCAGGATCGATTACATGGCAGGTTGACTCATCAGTCAACGAAGTTTGAGCTGGATGCTCGTGCATCATGTATGTTAGATTATGTTACCTATTATTTTATGTGTTTGTAAGATGGTGCTTATGTCTGATAACTAATGATATATGTGTAAGAATTTATATGATGTTTGTCATATGTGTGTGATGGTTATGTTAGATGATTTTTATGTTTATTAGGTGGTCATGATGATGATGATGATTGTACGTTACATGATGTTAGGTGGCAGTGGTGGCCATTGATTTCATGATGATCACATTGTAATATTTTTTATTGTTATGTATATATATGGAATTATTTTCTTATGAACTCAATGGGTTATCAAATTATTTTATGATATTTATCTTCACATGTATGATGTGTTTTGTTTATGTCGATGAGTGCTATTAATATTTGTGATGCAATTTTATTCATTTATTTATTTATTTATGCCGAAGTATTTTATATTATCTATAATTATAATTATAAATTGTGCACAGTCACAATTATAATTGCAAGCTACAATATTAGCTATAATTACAATTTACAACCATGATTACAATTTCACAACTGCAAATTACACTAACAATTACAATAACAATTACAATTACACGAAGGAATTACTAATTAAATTTAAAAGGTATAAATTACAAATTGGACAAGTACAACTACAAATTTACAATCGCAAATTGCAGTTGCAGGTACACTCAGAACTTGCAAATTACAATTACATTTGCAAATTCTAAAATAATTTATGAAATTACAAAATAATTTACGAAATTACAAAGTAATTTACGAAATTACAAAATTACAATCATTTTAATCATCTTATCAATTAATTGTGGGGTGGCCAACTATAAAATATTTAATTGATCAACCAACAATTATAAGTTTTTTACGAGATGTCATACATTATATGTGCAAGCATTAGATTTTTCTTGATACTAATATCTATAATGTGGTATACAAATAAGTTGCAAATAATTCTAGAATTGAAGTTGCGGTTACTCTAGTGAAAAATCATAATTGCATCTATATATCATAACTGTAAACTCAATGATATGAACACGGTTAACAATGAGAAAACATATTATAATTGTTTTAACAACAGATGATAGCTCCATAAAACATATTTCAATTTTTTTTTAATACTAGAGGTTTTTGTCTATGTTGACAAATAGTCTTCTTCAACTACCATTACAGTACAATTTTTTTTTACTAGGGGAATTGACAACTAGGGATTGGGATGGTACTCACGTGACATGGGGTCCAGGGATCTAATATCACTACCACTACACCCCTAGGTGCATCCGTAGGGATCGAACCATGGCGCACAGGTACGTTTGGGGGACATTATAACGTCCATTTACAACCATTTACAACATTTCAACTTTACCACTTGCTCTGCCCCCCCACAAGATACCATTACAGTAAGATTTACTAACATCACTAAGGATCTATTACAAATGGAGCATCAACAAGACAAATACCGAAAATATACACTAATAGTTAAAATAATAATT
Organism: Pseudotsuga menziesii; assembly: GCA_001517045.1. Classification (NCBI taxonomy): domain Eukaryota; kingdom Viridiplantae; phylum Streptophyta; class Pinopsida; order Pinales; family Pinaceae; genus Pseudotsuga; species Pseudotsuga menziesii. The sequence continues at coordinate 20,186 of LPNX010131261.1, forward strand.
AAGAACAAATAATAAACCATTCCATGATTATAATGTTTTCTCTAATCAAACCTTCGAATTATTTAATTAATGAGTAATTAGAAAACATAATGCTTGAAGTTCAATTTGACATTAATAATTAATTATCCCATCCACATAAATCACATGTAACCTAAAGGATGGAAACAATTAATCTCTCTCTCTCTCACTCTCTCTCTCTCTCTCACACACACACACACACGAAAAGAGAAGATAAATATGTCCAAGGAAAACCAATGAAAACATGATTATAAATCGATTTCCCATTAACAATTCTTTTACCTACAACCAAGTGTGTTTCTCTAGAAAGAGTCATGTTAAATAACCAAAATTCATTTATTAGTACTTCGATTGACCTGCCATTTTTGTCCAACAACTATTATCATTATTTTTTAAATTAACAAAAAATTATATAGATAAATAAACTTAGTTGTAACTTAACCCATACAATTGTAATACAATGGACCCGAGCAAATTCAAAATATCTTCTAATATCAAGATTTCTCTGCATCTCGCTTGTGCGGGACAGAGCAAGTGGTAAAGTTGAAATGGTGTAAGTGGTTATAAATGGAAGGTCTCATGTTCAAATCCCCCGCAAACTTACCCATGATCCATGGTTTGGGCCTTGTGGACACACCGAGGGGTATAGTGGTAGCAGGATTGGATCCATGGACCCTGTTCACACGAGTTCCGACCCCATCCTCAGTTGTCGATTCCCCTAGTAAAAAAAGCTTTCCCCCCATCCCTAATATGGATAGTATTGGGTCAAGTGTTTTTTATTTCATATAGAAATATTTCTTTATCCTCACGACCAAGGTAGATATTTACAAACTAATTGTATCGAAACACATATACAAATTACATTCAAAACACTATTTTGATTACCTTGATGTCAATCCTTCCCCTTCATATGTTCAATCATCATGTACTTATTATTGACCTTGTAATTATTTTTAAATCTCTCATTTGTTCACTAAATCAAATCCTTGGGATTTTTCTAAAACAAAGTGCATGGCACATGGATATGATTACATTTGAATTCTCCTCGCTAGTTCCAATAGTTTCATATTTTAATTTTTCCTTCAACATCTACTTGGGATCCTTCATTTTGAAGGGTATATCATGTCCCTAGGTTGGTCCTCCTCTAAAATTTGGGTTCCCTTAAAAGGGGAGGGGATCAATTTTTCAATGTATAGTGATACATCCTTTTCGTAATTTACATTAAGGAATCTTATTTAAAATCTAGGTGAACGATCTCCTCTACAACCTCAAATTCCACCAAGTTTGCTAATGGATGTTCCATCTTTTAGTGAGTGACCTAAGTGTTCCTTCTTAATTTTATATTTTCATTTAGGGAAAGTAACTATTATGTCTTCAAAGCAAGATGTACACTAGAAGGAAATATTCTCATAACCTAGTTTTTTTAGACATAGTCAATGACTCTAACAACATGTCCTATGGTAGTCCTCTAGAAGGTTAATTTCCACACATATCCTCATATAAATAGTAATATGCATTTTTCACCAACATTAAGAATAAGTCAAACTTAATGTACTTCAAAGATACTTGTTTTTATAATCCACCAACATTAAGAATAAGTAAAACTTACTGTACTTCTAATATTTCTTTTAATTGAAATAAATCACATAATAAGTCGGAAAACCTTTCAATAAAAAAGTGTTAGAAATGAAATTGTTGAACATGAACAATACAATTGAAGGAAATTGTAGTATCATTGAAATATTTATTATATTTAATAGCTTCTTCCACTTCTAGAACTATGGGGAAAAATATGTTCAATAGAGATATGCAAACCTAGGAGGAAGAAAATAATCCTGACTTGAAGAAAGGACATTCACACTAATGAGGGAAGAACCATACATAGATACACATCGCTATATTGGATAAATTAAAATATAGCTTTGAACGATGACTGAAATGTTGAGAAGGAGCGTCGAGCTAGTGACACTAGGGTAGAACCTAGTACACAGAAAGTTCGAGTTCAATATATCCATTATCACATTATAAAATTATAACTATAAAAACTATTATAATTAATATAAGATATCGTCTGTCTCTATTATTCTTATCCTCTCTTACAACAAAATATTCCATTTTTTGATGGTTTGTGAAAACATATAAAGGTGATATTAAAAATCTCAACCAGATCAAGTGAAACAAATACCTCCCTCCCATCCCTAAGATTTAAAATACAACCCAATATGTTGATTCTCAACATTTTAGTGTGATAGACGGTGGAGGCAGAAGCTAAAAAGGAAAATTTGATTTTCCCTTTAACGACATTCTTAATTTGAGGATTAAATGACATTCAAACCATGGTTAGTGTAACAAAAAATTGCGCAATACCTACATTCCTAGAGAATACATGCTTCAATTTCAAGGGGGACTTGATCTATTCTCTTTATTAAAGCATCAACATAAATACAAAGTATTTTATTTAAACAATTTAGTTCTTTAAAAAACTTAGTTCTAATTGTTTGTTTTCCTTAACTATTAACTAAATTGCCCCCATTCTTTGAAATTCTCATACATTTTTATTTCACATGCCATCAAAGGACTCTTGTATGTTTTGAAGAGACTAGTTTCAACTATCATTGTTTCTAATGGTCAACAGAAGTGGTTGAGTTAAATACATGATTAAGGGTCAATAGGGACAGAAATCACAATTAAATAATATCACTAGCAAAAAGTGGGTATGAAGTACTATTCAACATTAACTTAATCTTGCAAGTTTTTGTCCATATGATGGTTCTTTGATTTGTGCAAAATTCCATTTGCACATTATTGTTCATGTACAACATGTTGATATTGTCACAGTGAATTTTAATATTACTATTCATTTTTAAACTGTTAATATGGAAGTGGTTCATTTGTATTCATCTGGAAAGGAGTGCGAATAAGATGTAAAGGAGTACGAATCAAGATAAATTCCATATCCTAAAAATGATAGATGTTATTAAATATTGCGTCTGTTATGAATGAGTTTCTTGGTGCCGGTAGTCAAAATAATGTCCTCTTTATTTTAAACAAAATAATGATCGACATCCATGGTTCCACCCGTCACTCATGATCATGATCTCAAAATTTGAGCTTTCTAAATATGGAATAATATCTACTTTGATATACCTAAATAAGGAATAAAATATTACAATAACACTTTTTAATTACAACAATGCACCATAATAAAAACAACCACAAAGTGGAGTCTTCAAATCCTGGATTGAATTCGACTGAAAATCGCTCTAAGAAGTGTCTTCAAAATTTTTAAGTTGGAAGCTCGTTCCAGAGCCAGCTTTCCTGGATCATCCCATGTTGGAGGCCGTTGGTGGATTTTGGTTGCTGGAGTGCAGGGATATGAAGCTCAACAATGTGCATCGTGGCTAAGCTCTGGAATATCTAATATTTGTTGATTTTTCTTGCTTTTGTAGGTCATGTGGTGTAGCCAGAGTTCCTTCTTCAATTTTCAGGAGTCTGTTTCCGATTTGGCTTTGACGGTGTCAGCTGGTCTACTGCAAATTTTTCTCTTCTCTATACCACATTTATTTGGTGAGGCCTCCTCTGAATACCGGAAGAACTCCTCACAACTGTCCTGCTGGTATTTTCCTCATGGGTTCTGGAAGGGATCATCCTCTGCCTATTCCTCCAGATCTTGAAGCATTCAAGAGATTGATTGCTTCCCGTGGAAAAAGGAAGGGGGGTCCTTTGCAGAAATTTGTTAAGAAAGTAGACATCCCCTCAGTGGAACTTCCTGCATAACATACTTTCCAAACGACTCTAAAACTTGCTGAGCGTGGGCTTATTGGGAAATTCACAGGGCTATGGCCATCTCTAAAGGCTATTGATGGATGGGTGCAAAGAAACTGGAGACCCTTAGTAACTGAAGGAATTAGAATCCACTTTGTTGGAAGAGGGTATTATGTATTGGTTTTTGACTCTGCTGAGGATAACAACCTCATTTTTCAAAATGGTCCATACTTTATGGGCCCTCAGGGGATTTATTTGAACAAGTGGACTCCATATTTTGATCCTACTCAAGATGTTCCATCAGTTGTCCCTGTTTGGGTAAGGCTCCCTCATTTACCTTTTCACTGTTGGAGTTCAGAATCCCCTGATTCCATTGGCAACAAGCTTGGTAAATACATCGATATGGCAGAAAGGAAAGATCAATATTCATGTGCAAGAATATGCGTTGAATTTGATTTGGAAATAGGTTTTCTTGAGGAAATTAAGCTAAAAATAGCTCAATGGTCTCATATCCAAGAGTTAGGCTATGAAAAAATACCATTCAAGTGCTATTTCTGTCATGGTTATGGTCATTTTGCTCGAAATTGCAAGAAAAAAAACAGAAGATGATCTTGAAAAAGAAAAGACTCAGTGGACACAAATTCAGAAATTAGGTCTACCTAACTAGGTTAATAGAAAGAATGGCAAATAAGGAAAGGATAAGAATGGAGTACAAGCTGAAGGGAAGATCCCTCCTAATGTATAGGATGTAGAAAATCCTAATATATCTTCTAATAAATTTGTTGTTTTAAGCTCCGCTGAAGATATTGCTATTTTAGAAGAAGGTGAATTACATCATTCAGAAGTGCATGATGATGAATATGAAGAAAACACATGACTAATGGATCTAATTGGAGCAGGTTGCACAAAATTACCTAGAGTTGGTGAATTCTAGAAACAAAATCAGCCTTCTCCAAATGAAGCCAAATCTTCTCCTTCATATGTAGAAATTACTAAGAAGAAACTGGTTGATAGTTCAGGCTCTTCTGATGAAGATTCTATTGAGCAATTCTCCAAAAAGGTAGGAAGGAATTCTCGAAAGGAGGCTAGAGAAGAAGAGGTAGAGAGACTGAAGATGTAGAGAAGCCAGTCCACTATCGAAATGTTACTTGGAAGGATCAATAGGACTAGACCTCTAAAGGGAGTAATAAATCCCTCTCTTATGAGTAAATAATGGAGATCGTCTCTTGGAATTGTAGGGGATTGGGGAACCCAATCAAATATGAAGAAGTCAAAGATTTAATGAGAATGGATAGTTCCAATATTCTCTTGCTACAAGAAACTAAGATTGATGAAGATTCGCTTCTTCTCTTAAGAAAATCAAAATGGAAAATGAATGCTGGCAAGGCTGTCAGCGCTAGAGGCACCTCTAGGGGTCTCGCTACTCTATGGTGTGAAGAAAATTTTCAAATTAAAAGATGGTTTGCTACCCAACACTGGATATTTACAGAACTATTTCACATCTCAACTAAGATCTATTTGGATATGTTCAACCTCTATGTCCTAGTTAATTTTATTGAAAAGAAAGAATGTTGGAAATCATGATCAGATTTCTTAGATGTCAATTCTCCTACAAATTCTATAATAGCAGGGGATCTCAACATAACTTTAGCCCCAAATGAGAAAAAAGGTGTAGCCATTGGCAAGGATTATTTTCAAGACTTGGTTTAGGCATTGATTCAAGCTTGGGATTTAATTGATTTTAAACCTAACAAAGGACGATATACCTGGTCAAATAATAGAGTTGGGGTAGCCAATATTGCTGCATGTCTTGACATATTTTTGGTTAAAAACTCATTGATGAATGGGAACTTCGTAATTTCTTCTAAAATTTTGCCCAAACTCACATCTGATCACCACCCCATTACTCTAACGCTTGAAAAGGAGGTTGGCATCAGCTCAATTCCATTTTGTTTTAGTCCTTTATGGATTAAAAGAGATGGTTTCTTGGACACTGTGTTTAAATCATGGACACATTATGTTGTTGGGTATCCCATTTTCGCATGGGAGCATAAACTAAAAAAAACATACGCTCTAAAAAATTGGATAAAAAATCACCAAAACACTCCAACTAGTAGTAGACAGGAGAAAGTTATTGAGTTAGCAGAGTTCCAATTTGAAATGGAAGAAAGTGATATCACCAAAACTTAGCTAGCTCTTGAGCAGTCTGCTCAATTCAATACCTTACAATCTTCCAGATAGGAAGAAGAGTTTCTAAGACTGAAATCTTGAAGTCTATGGCTGTAGGCGGGAAACAAAAATACATCCTTCTTCCATCGCCAATGTAGAGCCAGATTGTCAAGAAATCATATATCTAAAATTTCCATAGGGGAGGGGGAAATTATTAAAGGCCGCGCTCAAATAAAGCAAGCTAGAAGAATACATTTTCAGCTCTTGTTTCAGGAGGACAAACTCTCTCATGAGGAAGTGTCTACATATTTTTTGGATAATATTCCTTTTCTTGTTAGTACAAAGGATACAAAAATCTATTGAAACCATTCTCTGAACAATAACTTTTGGATGTCATATGGGCAATGGATCCGGATAAAGCTCCTGCGCTGGATGGATTTTATTTTCACTTTTATAGAGCCTGCTAGAATATAATCAAATTAGATTTGATCGGCATGGTATCAGCCTTCCATAAAAAATCTAAAGTTAGAGGGTGTACTAACTCCACTTTCCTTCCTTTAATCCCCAAGGAAGATAATCCTTCTTCTTTTGACAGGTTTAGACCTATTTCGCTGTGTAATTCCTCTTACAAGATTCTAGCCAAACTTATAGCTAATCGATTCAATATTTTGTTAGGTAAGTTGATCTCTCCTCTCTAGGGGGTTTTGTAAAAGGCAGGAACTTAGTAGATAATGTAATTTAGGTTCAAGAAGCCCTTCATTCAAGTTTCCAAATAAAGGAGAAAGGAATGCTGATAAAACTTGATAAGAAGAACGCCTTTGCTAGAATAAAGCTCCCCTTTCTCTATCGAGTCCTTCTCACCTTTGGATTCAGCATGGAGTTTGTTAATTTAATAAAAATCATGTACAGACAGGCCCTGGATTGCGCCTCTAGTCAATGGTAGACCAACATAATTTTTCCAAGCTTCAAGAGGTCTTCGCCAAGGGTTTCCACTATCACCTTTTTTATACATCTTGATGGCTGAAACTCTCAGCAGAAAACTAACAGTTGAAAAGGAAACAGGTTACATTCCCGGCATAAATATTGTAAGGGGGGTGGACCCAATAAACAATGCCCTCTTTGTTGATGATTCTCTTCTTCTTGGAGGGGCCTCATTAAAGATAGCCCAGGCCTTTAAAGATATACTTCAAAATTACTGCCTAATTTCAGGAGCAGTGATCAATAAAAAAAAAGTGTTGTTTATGCTTGGAATGTAGATCATGCTTTAATTCTTCGAATTGCAAATTCCTTGGGATTCCTTGGTTTTGATAAGTGGGAGAAGATAAAATATTTGGGTTTTCCATTAACTTTTGGTTCTAGCCCTCCTTTTCTTTTGATCAGTGTATTAGCTAAGATTAAAGACAAAATAGCTTCTTGGGGTGGCCAGTGGCTAACCAAGGCCGGGAAACAGATTTTGATACAGGCAATTCTTTAAGCCCTACCCATTTTTCAATCTTCCTTACTTCTTGCCCCGAAGTCTATTTCATCTTAGATTTCCAAAATTCTATGAGATTTTCTATGGAATGGTGGAAAAGGAAATCATACTAAGATGCATCTAGTAAGCTGGGAAATTGTTAAAAGACCTATTCCTAAAGGTGGATTACAAATCCGTGACCATAGACTGGCTAATCTGGCATTGGGAGGAAAAATTCTTTGGCAGCTATATGTGGATAAAAATCACCCTATCAGCAAGATGTTTAGGATGAAATACCTAAAGGGAAACTATATGAGCAATTTAACAACTTCCTCTTCTCCTATAGGCACAACTATTTGGAATCTATGTAGAAAAGGAATTGATAAATTCAATCAACAACTTTATCAAATTATAGGTAATAGGAAGAAGATCCATTTATGGGAGGATAAAATTTTAGGTAATACTCCCCTTTCCTCCGTAATTATGTTAGAAGAGATTAAGGTCTGGCTAACGGATAAAGGTTTGCTTTGGTTGGCTAATGTTTGCTCTTGGGATAGGGATGGAAACTGGGAATATTGGTGTTTTCTTGAGCTTCCTGACCATCTCATCTCCCAATTTTTTTGTTTGTTTTCCGCACTAACAGGGTTCGCTCCAGTCCATAGATCTTATAAAGACAAGTGGGGTTGGGGTATTACATGAACCTATTCAGCTACTAAAGGTTATTTGGAATTACAACAGACCCCGGATGATTCTTGTCTCTCTCCTGCGATTTGGAAATCGATATGGTCTCCTTTTTGCCTCCTCAAAGTGAATTTTTTTCTCTTGGCTGATCCTGCACAACAAGGTGCTCACATGAGAAAATATGGTAAAACTTTGGCTTCCATGGACCCTTCAGGTGCTATTTTTGCACCTCAACTCTTGAAACTGTCGATCACCTCTTCATCGCTTGTGATTTCTCAAAATAAGTATGAGAGCTTGTCCTTCACGGTCTTAATTGCCCTGTCCCTGTCCAAACTGCTGTTGTTTCTCTCTATCGGCACTGGATTGATCGGAGCCCAGCCTCACATGGTGATAATAAAGATTGGTTTAAACTCTGGCAACTAATTCCGAAATTCATCTGGTGGAATCTATGGATTTCCAGAAATAATTTGGTATTTAACAATATGTTAGTGACTCCTCAGATCGTTGCCCAAAAAATCAAGAGGCATTTTGCTGAATCATCTGAAAAGTTGATGTCCCCTTCCACGCTAACATCAGAGATTTCAAAGTGGCTTGGCTTGATTTTGCATCAAACGAACTAGATCTCCCTCCTGGAGTATTCGTGACATCGGTGTTGATTTTAACTCTTGGTAGATTAGTTCTTCCTTAACAATAAATTTTTTGATGGTGCATCAAAGCAAAATCCTGGGATCTTAGGAGCTGTGGGGCTGGTGTACTCTTCAGATAAGTTGATAAAAACCAGTTTAAGTTGGGGCCTTGGTTTCATGTCAAACAACCAGGCTAAAAGTTATGGCCTCCTCAAGGCATGCCGGATTGCTAAGGAGATTGGCTTCAAGTCAATTCAAATCTTTGGCGATTTAGAGTTGTTGATCAAAACATTAAATTCAACAAATCACTTTTATAATTCTGATTTAAACAATATTTTGCAGAGAGTTCAAGATATTTTTAAATATTTTGAAAGGGTTCAATCTTTCCACATCCTTCGGGAGTTAAACAATTCGACAGATGATTTGGAAAATAAAGCTTGCCAGCTGGCTCAAGGCCATCTTAGCATCAATGGAAAATCAAGTTGCTATCATTCTATTCCTTAATTGTAATTAGTCTTTCTGGTAGATATTCTCTCAAACTGTAAGAGGTCTTGTAATCTCTGATTTTTTTGAAGTCATTATTTTGATCACTATGTAATTGGTTGATTGGAAATTGCCATATTAGACCTGTAACCTTTCATAAAAAGAAAAAAAAAATTATCCGTTTGAGTTTAAAAAAAACAACCACAAAGTGCAACCTATGTAAATAGATGCACTGGTGATGCAAAACCACTTATGCATCGTTCTAAAACATCAACAAAAAAACCCACAAAGAAAATATCCACTATATTTTACAGTGGATATTTATTTATGTAGGTTTCAATATTGTCAACACCAGTGCGCTCAATATATAAAGGCGCATTGATGCAACCGTACTTTTTTACGCATCGTAGTATTATGTTTTTTTATTTTTTATTGTCTGCCTTTACAATGTGTCATGGAAAACATAGCATTCCGGTGTGTTCATGTATTTCTAGTTCATCTCCACACACACACACACACACACACACACACACACACACACACACATATATATATATATCGATGCTTCTATGTAAATAGTGCAACGATGTGTGGAAAATAAAAAACAAAGGGTCAAACAAATTTTTTTCCCATAAATTGAAAAATAAGCAAGAATTTCAATTTCAAAAACATTCTATAAGGTATAAAAAATCACTATTTCGTTATTTTGCTAAAACTTCGAGGGGAGGGTTTTGGAAGAGAGAGTTAACGGGGAGGATTTTAGAGCAACCAAATTATTCTAAAGATTGTAATTTTTAAGGTATATTGAATCAAACAAAACCCTGCATAATAGAAATTTCAAGTTTGTAAATTATTACTATTGATCACAACACATGATTTATTTATTTTCCTATTTAGATTTTCTTGTTGCTTCCTTTCGTTTTATGTGGCTGCAAAATTTTACATTGTGGTTTATAACCCTATATTCTTTTACATTTAGGATTTTTCATTTTTTGGGATTTTAGATTTAATGGGTTTGTAGTTTTATATATAAGTCATTGGGTGTAATGGGACCACTTATTGGGTCAAATCCAAAACTCACTTGACCCTGTCAGTGTTCAGTGCGTCTGAGTTGTTTAAACACACCAATGCGTTTATATTAATAGCACATGGGTAATGTTGGGCCTATTATTTTTAATTTTTAATTTTTAATTTTTAGAAAAATGCTTACACATTAGTCTATTCATTCGACTTGTGATAATGCATTGGTGCATTAATTGAGAAAGCACACCATTTATTTTACTTTGTTGTGGTTAATGGTGCTTTCAATCATGGCCCCATGGCATAATATAGCATGACAAGCACCAATACGTTTCATATACTTAAACACACTGAAATGACAGATAATTGTATTTATTTATTTATTTTTATTTTGAATATATGTAATCTTTTTGTATAATTTTTCTCTATTTAATGGTCCAAGTTGTTTATTGATAAAAAATGCATGATAAGTGTTCAATGAACAACAATTCTAGTCTACATGATGGGGGAACATCCAAATTCATGAATAAGACAAGCTATTTGTAATTTATGTATGAAATTAATATGTTTAAATCATTTGTAAATTTAACTAATATGTATTGGTTAATATGTGCCATGCATAACCAAAAAATGGGGAAGCCCGATAAGATTCTTTGCAATGTAAGTGTAGAAGAGCATAAAACCTTGATGGAAAAGTTGTAGAGGGATGAATCAAGTGAATAAAAAAGAAATCAATATGAATTAATTTTTGAATTTGAGTAGTACTGTTGTTAAAAATATCTGATAATATGTTTCGAACAATTCAATTGATATATGTTGAATTCTATGTAGGGAATGACAATGGCAATAGACATAATTGCATTGTAGGACGATCCATATCAACAACAACGTGCTTCAAATGTATGAATCCATTCAATTCTTTTATTATGTACCTATAATTAATCAATTTAGCATTAAATATTACTTTTCAATTGTTTTATTGAGAAAATAAAACAAAATGGATCCTTTTTCAACATATAAGATAGGATGACAAGGAAAAAAATGGGTTAGCAAAGTTTGTGAGTAGTTGTTATTTCCTTAAAACAACTTAAGATTCAAATTGGTTTTGATATTTATATTTTATTTTGTTTCACATCGGCCATCCTTGCATGTCTTCAAAGAGATGTTAACATTCAAATAAGAGCCATCAGAAGAATTGATTGGCATTAGGTTAAGTAAATGTTGTGAGTATATGTTGGCGTATAAAAAATTAATTGTGGAATTTTTAGTATCTATGTTGTTTTATTTCTCATTTTATAATTAATAGAACAACAAAAATAATTTATACTAAATATATGATTTGTTACGAGGTATAAAACTTGCATGAAACAAAGTATGGAGTGCATGCCAACATAAGATTTGTTGAAACAAGGCATGAGATGTGGTTTTGAAGGAACGTGTATCATTCAAGATTTAATTATTTCTATGGTACATCACTTTTCAATTTACATTATGTATTATCTATTTTAATTTTCATTATTCCCAATAATGTAGACACACTCATTACACTTTATTTTCATGTTTATAGATGGAAGCTGAAGAAGAGGAAAACAATCAAGGGAGTAAAAAAATATTCAGTCAAATAACACAAGTCATGCAAGAGGATCGAGCACTGACATCAATTCCAACGAAGAGTGATGATCCATATATTTTGGATGTTAATGAAAAGTTGTTGTATATTTTGAAATAATTGTCTGCGAAAATCAGACATTTTGTATAATCTATTGGACATAGTGTCCCAATTGAAAGACAACGGGTTACAATGTAAAAATTACATACATTTTGACATTTTGATTATTGTGAACTTTATGTTGTCCCATTTTGTATGACAAAGGTCCTCTTATTTATTGCATCGAGAGGAGCAAGGGGCTTTACAACCCAGTATGAGGGAGATGTTGTCACGTAACGTTATGTAATGTGACACTACCAAATTTAAAAGTAATTAAAAAAATTCATGTCGGCTCACAAAACAAAATATTAAAACCAAAGAAAAAGTAATTAAGAAAATCTATGTTGGCTTGTAAAATAAAAAATTAAAACCATCATAGAGCCATCCTAAACTGGGTGTTTACCCAGAGGAATCAAAATTTTGGAGATGTAAATTTTTCTCAATGTGTTAAAATTTAAGGTAAAAAAAATTACACCTCAAGAAATTGGATCCAATGTATGTTGATATATAACAAAATGAAGTTTTTTATTCTATTGAATTTTCCAGTGTCAATGAATGTTACAATGGTAATTAAATATATGGATGATTAGATATTACAATAAATGAACAAATTAATCCAAACATCCATACACAATAATAAAAATTCAAATGAATACTACTATAAATATATTTAAATTTCTGATAAATAATGGAATTATATATATATATATATATATATATATATATATATATATATATATATTAGCGACGTTAGTAGTTAGTGTTCACGAAATAGAAAATAATTATCAGTGCATCTGATCTTATTAATTGCATCCATGCTTTTAATATAATGTAGCATCGATGCATTTGAGAGAATGTTGCACAGGTGCGCTTATAAGACAATAGTTTCGATGCAACCGAATAGTCGTTGCATGCCTCGGGGATTTTTCTATTATCAAGCCCCGGTGCAGTACTTTATATTAAGCACATCGTTAATTTTAAAAATATAGCAAAAATCATTGTCCCAGTCAACTTCATAGGTGCATTTTCCTCTAGTTATCACACCGATGATTTTTGTTATTTCGTAAGCATCAATAATTTTTGTTAGTTTTTAAGCACTGTTGCAACATATAATGTAAAGCACCGATGCTTATATTGTTTTAAGGTACCGATGCATTTTAATAATTCATAAACATTGGTGCTACGATTAATATAAATCACCAGTGCATATATTATTATAAAGCCCAAGTTTCGATTAAAATTTTTGTACGCACCTACGCAACTATATGTATTTTCAAGCACGGGTGCACAAATTTGTATGTGCATTGGTGTGTGTATCTGTTTGAAATGCACCAGTGCATTTTACTTGTTTCAATAATGGTGTGTTTTCTTCAATAAAGCACAATGAAAATTAAACCTTTGCAAAAGCCTTCAACCACTGAGTTTTTTTTAATAGTTATAATACATTTACATAAAATCCTCCACTAAAAAATTCGATACAACTTATAGAGGTTGTAACAGAGGCTTTTTGAGAATTTTGACCAATCTTGTAACACAAAAATCCTTCGCTATAGCTTCAATTACAAGGATTTTTTCTTGTAGTGCTGAAAGAGTCTCCTTCACCTCTATTATATACCAATAGGTATGGAATATTCACATCCCATAACACATGTGGGATAAAATAATTTTCTACCTCTGTGATATAAATAATGGTTATAAGAGATTTAATTACATGATGCATGCGAGATAACTCTTTTTTATAGTATTAGAGTTATTTGATTCCTTTTAATGACATTTTACGAATAATAACACACAAGTCATCATTATATATCTGAAAATTATGTTAGGTGTGGTTTCAAATGAGTGGATTGGATTCCTCTTGAATAATTATATAATGATGTTGTTTAAATAACATAAGAAGGAAGGTACACTATAAAAAAATATTCGTAGTTGAAATCCCAAATATTGATTTGTCTAAGGAATATGATAAGGTGAATTGGATTTGTTTTTAGATTAATGTTTCTCTAAATGGGTATGAATTTGTAAACTATGAACTAGATTATGGGTTTCCTATCTTGAGTTTCCTTTGTTGTGATAATCAACGAGTCTCCATATAGTTTATTTAATGCATTTAGAGGGATTAGGTAGGGTTCCCATTGATAACCTTTTATATTCTTGTAAGTGGCTAAGTGTATTAGCATGCTCATTAAATAGGCAAGAAGGAAATGAGAACTAAATGGGATACAGGTAGCAAGCTTTGTAAATATTTCTCATTTTCTCTTTGTTTATGATATTATCTTTTTTAGTCTTGGGTCTTTGAAGGAATTTCTAAACCCTATATAACACGACAACCATTTATATTATCATATTAGTATTATCTTTATTATCAGCTAGGATCCTAATTATGTAGGTTCTAAAATGGTAATGGTATCCTCTCTCTCTCTCTCTCTCTCTCTCTCTCTCTCTCTCTCTATATATATATATATGAGAATTTGGTGTATAACATTTGGTATCAGAGCAATTTTCTCTATGAATTTTTTTGTAAGATGTTTTAGATAATGAAACTTGGAGGGGCCACAAATGAGATATTTGAATATTTGAGGTATTATTTTTAGGTCTTTATGCTTTACGTGTATGGAGTTATACCCTACAAAAATTAGGGTGTTTGACTAGTCCAACAACTAGTCTCAAATAAGCGTTCCAACCAAAACTTTTATATTTTGAGCTTAAAAGATCAAAATTGAGTGAGGCCTATTTCATTAGAAAGAAGATGGACCATATTATATATGGTAACAATTTTAGAATTATATCCTAAAAATTGGACATGTGGATGTCCGTACTCTTGTGCTCTCCTGGGAGGGACAAAAATACCAAGTTTTGAGACATTTACCATAAACTTTTATTTGCACGTTAGAATTAGGTCAGATCCATGGCATTGAAGAGAAAACATATTATGATACTACATAAATAATTTTCAAAATTATAGGAGAAAAAATTGCAGAGTAACCTCAGTTGGAAGGTCAACTATCAAGACAGTCTCCAAATCAGGGTTTTAAAAGGTATGTTATTTTGAGTTTTGCACAGCTTTTGATTGGAAGGTTTGAATTGGGTGATTCAAATAGTGGGATAAAGAGGAAATAGGGAGAATTTATATTAAATATTAATGGGATAAAATTTCAGGAGGTGGAGAAAAAAATTCTACTCCCATTAAACCTCATGAAGGCTCAACTATGACATAAGAGGAGCAAGAACAAGTGAACTATGACTTATCCAAGTTTTCCAACCAATTAGGAAACATTGACAATGAAATTATGGTAAATAATTTTGAATTCATAAAATTCAAAGTATATATACAAAATCAGATTGAAAATATGACCAAGAGGATCTCAAGGCGATGTCTAGCAAATAGATTCTCGAAGTTATGAAAAATGAAATTTTGAATGTGATGAGGCATGACCTATCCTTCCTCATAAATTAGATATTAAAATATATGAGAAGGAGAACAAGAGGGATTTATCCTAGTCACATATTGAGAAAAATGAAAAACAGTTAAAAAATAAGAGGTTCAAGTCCCCAACATTTGATGATTCATTGCATCATCATGGGTTCAACTCTGGTCCAAGGAACTACTTCATTCCCAATATTGAAATGAGAAATTTTGATGGCAATGATCCAATAATATGGATATTAATTATGGAGCAATTCTTTGATCTATGAAAAGTGCCAACTTTGCAAAAGGTAACTATTGCATCCTTGTATTTAGAGCTTGATCAATTTGTATGGTACTAATGGCTCTGTGATCGTAAAAATGGTTCTATTTCTCTTGGTATATATTCATTAATGAATTGATTGCATATTATGGGGATATTAAGAGAAACACATACTTTAGCCAGTTGATAAATATAAAACAAAAGATCCCATTCCAGAGCACATCGAGCGATATCATAAGTTAAGTCTTGAAGTGAAGAAAATTCCAGAAGATAATTTGTTTGATCTCTTTATGGGCGTTTTAAAATGAATAATATTAAACATGAGGTACATATATTTGATCCAACTCATTGGAGAATGATTTTAGTTTGGAAAGAAAACTACAAAGTAAAAATATGGTGCTAAAAGGATGGAATCCAAATAAAAATATGGCTACTAGAAGCACTACCACTAATACCTATAGAGAGAGAAATGTTTCCCCTCCCAACTTTACTCAGCCTAAGATTACAAGGTTAACACGTCAACAAGTGGATGAAAGAAGAGAAAAGGGATGGTGTTTCAATTGTGATAACAAGTACAATAAGGGGCATAAGTGTAGTGAGAATAAATTATTCTACATAGACTATGAAGATGAAGATGATATAAGCCTGAGACAACCTCAATAGGTATATATATAAGATACTAATATGTAACATCCCTCATTCTTGAACTCCTATTTTTGTCATTGAATATATATGATGTAAATATGTATGTACTAGTACATGGCATGGAGCTTAAGGCCAAGGTCCCGTTAATGAATGTGATAGCATTAGATAAAATTTTGAATTCATAGTATAACCATGCACTAGGTAAAGCATGGTGACATCAAACGTATGATGTACATTGCAAATGATGAATAATAAAACAATCCTAAGGATGAATGTGTAATACAACAGAAATGACCGGGGTAATGAAATCCACTGTTGGAAGAGGTTAATGGCTAAGAAATCGATGAGAATCCAATTAATGATGGTGGGTTTTCATCATGGTAGCTTGAGCATCGAAAGGAAAACGAGTTGTTCGCTTATTTCCCTAAGATCCTATAGTTGTTGGTATAAGTTTAACGTTAAGCATTGTGAAACAATGCATCATAAGAACAACTATTACTATTAATATGCACTTATTATTATGCAAGATAGATTTCATTATGATGATATTTTTAGCTTACACAGATTCATTAAATTATTATTATTGCAGGTGCATTATATTACACCTCAATTATTATGATTACAAGTCTAAGTGAGATTAAATGGAAAAATTAAATCCTATTGTAGTAATGGTTCATTATTTAAATTGAAATACTATTATATATAT
>LPNX010131261.1:37491-132503 GCA_001517045.1 Pseudotsuga menziesii
CAAGGGCAACCAATGAAGACAATACTATAAACCCATTTCCCATTAACAATTGTTTTACCTACAACCAAGTGTGCTTCTCTAGAAAGAGTCATGTTAAATAACCAAAATTCATTTATTAGTACTTCGATTGACCTTCCATTTTTGTCCAACAGCTATTATCATTATTTTTTAAATTAACAAAAAATTATATAGATAAATAAACTTAGTCGTGGCTTAACCCATACAATTGTAATACAATGGACCCAAGCAAATTCAAAAGAACTTCTAAGATCAAGCTTTCTTCGCATCCCGCCCGTGGGGGGCAGAGCAAGTGGTAAAGTTGAAATGGTGTAAATGGTTGTAAATGGAAGTATCATGTTCAACATAGACTAGTGAGAAGAAATTATTCTACATAGACTATGAAGATGAAGACGATATAAGCCCGAGACAACCTTTATAGGTATATATAGAAGATACTAATATGTAATATCCCTCATTATTGAACTCCTATTGTTGTCATTGAATATATATGATGTAAATATGTATGTACTAGTACATGGCGTGGAGCTTAAGGCCAAGGTCCCATTAATGAACGTGATAGCATTAGATAACATTTTGACTTCATAGTATAACCATGCACTAGGTAAAGCATGGTGATGTCGAGCGTATGATGTACATTGCAAATGATGAATAATAAAACAATCCTAAGGATGAATGTGTAAGACAACGGAAACTACCGGGGCAACGAAATCCACTATTGGGAGAGGTTAATGGCTAAGAAATCCATGAGAATCCAATTAATGATGGTGGGTTGTCATCATGGTTCCTTGAGCATCGAAAGGAAAACACGTTGTTTGCTTATTTGCCTAAAATCCTATAGTTGTTGGTATAAGTTTAACGTTAAGCATTGTGAAACAATACATCATAAGAAAACCTATTATTATTAACATGCACTTATTATTATGCAAGATAGATTTCATTATGATGATATTTTTAGCTTACAAAGATTCATTAAATGATTATTATTGCAGGTGCATTATATTACACCTCAATTATTATGATTACAAGTCTAAGTGAGATTAAATGGAAAAATCAAATCCTATTGTACTAATGGTTCATTATTTAAATTGAAATACTATATATATATATATATATATATATATATATATATATATATATATGAGAAAAATAAATAGTAATGGAATAACACCTTGTGAAGATAACGATAATAATGATCTAATATATTATAAGGTGGAAATTATTTAATACCATGTAACCTAAAGGATGGGAACAATTAATCTCTCTCTCTCTCTCTCTCTCTCTCTCTCTCTCTCTCACACACACACACACACACACACACACACACACACACACTAGGAAAGAGAAGATAAATATGTCCAAGGGCAACCAATGAAGACAATATTATAAATCCATTTCCCATTAACAATTGTTTTACCTACAACCAAGTGTGTTTCTCTAGAAAGAGTCATGTTAAATAACCAAAATTCATTTATTAGTACTTTGATTGACCTGCCATTTTTTTCCAACAGCTATTATCATTATTTTTTAAATTAGCAAAAATTTATATAGATAAATAAACTTAGTCATGGCTTAACCCATACAATTGTAATACAATTGACCCAAGCAAATTTAAAAGATATTCTAAGATCAAGCTTTCTCTGCATCCCGCCCGTGGGGGGGAGAGCAAGTGGTAAATTTGAAATGGTGTAAATGGTTATAAATGGAAGATATCATGTTTTAACCCCCCCCCTCCTCTCCCAAACCCCCCCACAAACTTACCCGTGCACCATGGTTTGGGCCCTGTGGACACACCTAGGGGTATAGTGGTAGCAGGATTGGATCCATGGACCTTGTTCACGTGAGTACCGACCCCATCCTCAACTGTCGATTCCCTAGTAAAAAAATATTTTTCCCCATCCCTAAAGGATTGGGTCAAGTGTTTTTTTATTTCACATAGAAATATTTCTTTATCCTCATAAGCAAGGAAAATATTTACAAACTAATTGTATTGAAACACATATAAACATTACATTGAAACACTTCTTTTATTACCTTGATGTCAATCCTTCCCCTTCATAGGTTCAATCATCATGTACTTATTATTGACCTTGAAAATATTTTTAAATCTCTCATTTGTTCACTAAATCGAATCCTTGGGATTTTTTAAAACAAAGTGCATGGCACATGCATATGATTACATCTTTGTCCCATACTTAATTCTCCTCGCTAGTTCCAATAGCTTCATATTTTATTTTTTCCTTCAACATCTAGTTGGGATCCTTCATTTTTGGAGGGTTTATCATGTCCCCAGGCTGCTCCTCCTCTAAAATTTGGGTTCCCTTCAAAGGGGAGGGGATCAATTATTCAATGTATAGTGATACATCCTTTTCTTATTTTACATTGAGGCATCTTATTTAAAATCTAGGTGAACAATCTCCACTACAACCTCAAATTCCACCAAGTATGCTAATGGATGTTCCATCTTTTAGTGAGTGACCTAAGTGTTCCTTCTTAATTTCATATTTTCATTTAGGGAAAATAACTATCATGTCTTTAAAGCAAGATGTACACTAGAAGTAAATATTCTCATAACCTAGGTTTTTACACATAGTCAATGGCTTCTAACAACATTTTCTATGTTTTTCCTCTAGAAGGTTAATTTACACACATACCCTCATATAAATAGTAATATTAATTTTTCACCAACAATACAAATAAGTCAAACTAAATGTACTTCAAAGATACTTGTTTTTGTAATCCACCAACATTAAGAATAAGTAAAACTTAGTGTACTTCAAAGATTTCTTTTAATTGAAAGAAATTACATAATATGTTGGCAAACCTTTCAATAAAAAAGTGACGAAAATGAAATTGTTGAACATGAACAATACAATTGAAGGAAATTGTTGTATCCTTGAAATATTTCTTATATTTAATAGCTTCTTCCACTTCTAAGACTATGGGGAAAAATATGTTCAATAGATATATGCAAACCTAGGAGGAAGAAAAACATCATGACTTGAAGAAAGAATCTTCACACTAATTATGGAAGAACCATACATAGAAACACATCCCTATCTTGGATAAATTAAAATATAGCTTTGAATAATGATTGAAATGTTGAGAAGGAGCGTCGAGCTAGTCACACTAGGGTAGAACCTAGCTACATAGAAAGTTCGAGTTCAATATATCCATTATCACATTATAAAATTATAACTATAAAACTATTATAATTAATATAAGATATCGTATGTCTCTATTATTCTTATTAGCTCTTACGGCAAAATATTCCATTTTTTGATGGTTTGTGAAAACATATAAAGGTGAGATTAAAAATCTCAACCAAATCAAGTGAAACAAATACATCTCTCCCATCCCTAAGCTTTAAAATACAACCCAATACGTTGATTCTCAACATTTCAGTGTGATGGATGGTGGAGGCTGAAGCTAAATAGGAAAATTTGATTTTCCCTTTAACGAAGTTCGTAATTTGAGGATTAAATGACATTCAAACCATGGTTAGTGTAACAAAAAAATGCACAATACCAACATTTCTAGACAATACATGCTTCAATTTCAAGGGGGACTTGATATGTTCTTTTTATTAAATCATCAACATAAAATACAAGGTAAGTTTATTTAAAAAATCTAGTTCTTTAGAAAACTTAGTTCTAATTGTTTGTTTTCCTTAACTATTAACTAAATTGCGCCCATTCTTTGAAATTCTCATACATTTTTATTCACATGCCATCAAAGGACTCTTGTATGTTTTGAAGAGACTAGTTTCAACTATCATTGTTTCTAATAGTCAAAATAAGTGATTGAGTTAAATATGTTATTAAAGGCCACTAGGGACACAAATCACGATTAAATAATATCACTAGAAAAAAGTGGGTATGAAGTACTATTCAACATTAACTTAATCTTGCAAGTTTTTGTTAATATGATGGTTCTTTGATTTGTGTAAACTTCCATTTGCACATTATTGTTCATGTACAATATGTTGATATTTCCATAGTGATTTTTTATATTATTATTCATTTTTAAACTGTTGATATGGAGGTGGTTCATTTGTACTCATATGGAAAAGAGTACGAATAAGATGTAAAGGAGTACGAATCAAGAGAAATTCCATATCGTAAAAATAGAAGATGTTATTAAAGATTGTGTCTGTTATGAATGATTTTCTTAGCACTAGGAGTCAAAATAATGTCCTGTTTATTTTAAACAAAATAACGATCGACATCTACGGTTCCACCCGTCGCTCATTATCATGATCTCAAAATTTGAGCTTTCTAAATATGGAATAATATCTACTTTGATATTCCTAAATAAGGAATAAAATATTACAATATCACTTTTTAATTACAACAATGCACCATAATAAAAACAACAAAAAAGTGAAAATGCCCGAGGAGGGATTTTCGCTCCAAGAAGTGATTCAAAATTTTTACGTTCACTCCTATTCTTCCTGGTCATTCCTTGTCAAGGACCGTCTTGGAGGTTTTGCTACAGGTGATCAGTGGAACTGAAGACCTGAGAGGTGCTACCCAGGGATCTCTCGATCTGTTGTTAGTATGTGTCTCTGGAAATTTCATGATTTCGTCTTGGCTCAGTGCTCTATTGGATGATGTGGGAGATCTTAACTATTTTTCCTTTGCTTCACGTTGCCGACCCTGTGTGGTTATTTTTTCTTGGCCCGGTTCCCTGCTGCATGTTAGTGGATGTGTCAAATTCTGGGAGTCTCATTTGCTCTTGTGTTTTCTTTGTAGGCTTGATCATTAATCATCTGATCTTTGCTCCAAGAAGACTCCCTTATTCTCTGGTGTGCTATGTCTTTAGGTCGTTGTGTGCTAATTAGAGGTTTCTTGCTCCAAGTTGTTTTTTCTTTTCAACATATTTGTCTGTGTTGTATCCCTCTCTTTTGGTTCTCTCTATGGCTATATCTCTCTCATGGATGTCAAAGGGGATCCTCCTCCTCCTCTTCCTCCGGAATTGGATGCATTCAAAAGACTGGTTGCAACATGTGGCAAAAGGAAAGAGGGTTTATATTCGTAGATATTTGTGAATAAGGTTGATATTCCCTCTGTTGAGCTTCCTGCTGAAAGGATCTGGAACGACTCTTAATCTTGCTGAGCGTGGGCTCATCGGGAAATTCACAGGTCTCTGGCCTTCTCTTAAGGCTATCGATGGTTGGGTTCAGAGAAATTGGAGGCCCATAGCAACTGAAGGCATCCGAAATCACTTCGTTGGTAGAGGTTACTTCATCTTTGTGTTTGATTTAGTTAAAGACTGTGATCTCATATTTCAAAATGGACTATACTTCATGGGCCTTGAAAGAATTTATCTGAACAAGTGGACTCCTTATTTTGACCCTACCCAAGATGTCTCGTCTGCAGTTCCTGTCTGGGTAAGGATCCCTCACTTACCTTTACATTGTTGGAACTTAGACTCTATAGAAGCCATTGGGAATAAACTTGGAAAATATATAGATAGGGAAAAAAGAAAAGAACAATATTCATGTGCAAGAATTTGCGTTGAAGTAGACTTGGATATTGGACCGCCAAAGGTGATCAAGCTCATAGTAGTTGATTGGTCTCACATTCAAGAATTGGACTATGAGAAAATTCATTTTAAGTGTCGCTTCTACCATGGTTATGGCCATTTTTCCTGAAATTGTAAGAAGAAATCAGAAGAGGAACTTGAAAGAGAAAAGGATGATCAATGGACCAAAGTTCAGAAAGTAGGAACTTCCAATCAGGTCCCTAGAATGAAAGGTAAATATGGAAAGAATATGAAAGGTGTCATTGTTGTTGGGAAGAATCTTCCTAATCCTCATGCTGTAGAAAATGCGTCCTCCAATCATTTTGCTGTTCTTAGTAATCCTAAATCTACTTCTCTTGAAGAGGGTAAACTGGCACAATTAGAAGGACAGGTCGATGTACTTGAATTAAACACTAGACCAATGGAAAAATCCGAAGAATCTAACTCGGAACTTCCTAGGGAAGGTGAACCCTTGCAACAATCTCCAAATGGAGCCAAAGATTCTCCTTCTTATGCTGATATAACTAGGAAGAAGCAGGATGATAGCTCAGGATATTTTGAAGTGAAGTCACAAAATCTTAGTTAGCTATGGAAAATTTTTCCCAACTTAAAACCACTCAATCTTTTCGTCAGGAAGAGGAATTTCTTAGTCTAAATTCTTGTAGCCTCTGGTTGTAGGATGGTGATAAAAACAATGCCTTCTTCCATCACCAATGCAGGGCCAAACTGTCTCGAAACCATATTTCAGAAATCTCTATTGGTGAGGGGGTCATCATTAAAGGTCAAGATCTGCTAAAATAGGATGCAAGTAGGAACTTTCAACTCTTGTTTCAGGAAGATGGTCTCACTGATGGTGAATTGTATGCTGAATTTTTGGACAATGTAACTTCTCTTGTTAGCACTGAATATAACAAAGTCTTAATCAAACCCTTCACTGAATAGGAAATTTTAGATGTCATCGAGGAAATGGAGCCAGATAAAGCTCCTGGACCGGATGGTTTTTCTTTCCATTTTTACAGAGTTTGTTGGAACATAGTTAAATTAGATCTGATTCGTATGGTGATAGCCTTCCAAAAAAAAGCTAAAGTGGGCATGTGTACAAACTCTACATTCCTTTCTCTGATTCCAAAGGAAGTTAATCCTTCTTATTTTGATAGGTTCCATCCTATTTCGTTGTGTAATGCCTCTTCCAAGATCCTATCGAAAATTCTTTCCAACAGATTCAAGATTTTGTTAGGTAAGTTGATCTCTCCCCTTCGGGGGTGGCTTTGTAAAAGGAAGGCACTTAGTTGATAATGTTGTCCAAGTCCAAGAAGCTCTCCATTCAAGCTTCCAAAGGAAGGAGAAAGGAATGTTAATTAAGCTGGACATGAAAAATGCCTTTGACTGTGTAAATATCCCCTTCCTCTATGAAGTCCTTATTTCTTTTGGTTTTAGCTCCGAGTTTGTGAATTTGATCAACGCTTATATAGATAGGCCTTGGATTGCGCCTCTTGTTAATGGTAGACCTACAGAATTTTTCTAAGCCACTAGAGGTCTTCGCAAGGATGAATGATGTCGCCTTTTCTATACATCTTGATGGAAGAAACTCTTAGCAGAAAAATTTCAACTAAAAAGGAAGTTGGATACATCCCAGGCATCAAGATTTCTAGGGGAGTGGACCAAATAAACCATGCTCTCTTCATGGATGATTCTCTTCTTCTAGGTGGGGCCTCATTGAATATTGCCAGGGCCTTCAATGAAATTCTTCAAAAGTTTTTCCTTATTTCAGGAGCCTTGATCAAAAATAAAAAAAGTGCAGTTTATGGTTGGAATGTAGACCATCCTGCTATTATTCGAATAGAAAACTTCTTCGACTTCCATGGCTTTGACAAGTGGGAGAAGGTAAAGTATTTGGGGCTACCTTTAACTCTTGGTTCAGCTCCTCCTTCTCTCTAGCTTGAAGTGCTTGCTAAGATGAAAGCAAAAAATGTTTCTTGGGGTGGTCAGTGGTTAACTAAGGCTGGAAAATTGATTTTGATCAAGCCAGTTCTTTCATCTCTTCCTATCTTTCAATCCTCTTTGCTGCTCGCCCCAAGTCTATCTCGACTCAGATTTCTAAACTTTTGCGATATTTTCTTTGGAATGATGGTAAACAAAATCAGAATAAGATGCATTTGGAAAGATGGGAGATTCTTAAAAAACCTATTTCTGAAGGTGAATTACCAATTAGTGACCTCGGTCTGGGTAATCTGGCATTGGGTAGTAAACTTATTAGGCAACTCTATGTAGAAAAAAATCACCCTGTCAGTGAGATCTTCAAGATGAAATATCTCAAGGGTGGCTCTTTGTGAAATATAACATCAGCTAATACACCCAACAGGAACAACCATATGGAATTCTTGTAGAAAAGGTATTGACAATTTTAATCAACAACTCTATAGAATTCCTAGCAATGGGAAGAAGATCCTTCTTTGGGAGGATAAAATATCAGGAAATATTGCTCTTTCCTCTGTCATTTTGTTAGTAGAGCTTATGGACTGGTCAACTAACAAAGGTTTGCTCCTTTTTAATGATATATGCTCTTGGAACATCGTTGGAATTTGGGCAGGTTGTTTTTTCCCTGACCTTCCTGATTGTCTTGGCTCCCAAAAACATTTGATGCTTTCCTCTCTTTCTGGTCTTGCTCCAGTCCATATCTCCCATAAAGACAACTGGGGTTGAGGCAACACTGGATCTTACTCAGCTGCAAAAGTTTTCTTTGAACTTCAAGCTTCTCACCCTTCAAGCCTCTCCCCTGCAATCTAGAAACTAGTTTGGTCTTCGCATTGTCTTCCCAAGGTGAATTTTTTTTTCATGGTTGCTCTTGCATAACAAGGTGCTGAATGGTGATAATCTATTAAAACGTGGCTTTAATAGTCCTTTTAGGTGTTGTTTTTTCAATTTAGATTTTGAAACGGCTGATCACATCTTTATTGGTTGCGAATTTTCTAAATTGGTGTGGGAATTGGTGCTCCATGGCACTTGTTTCTCTGTCCCTGTCCAATATTCTGTAATCGCTCTATACCTCTCCTGGAATGAACAACGCCCTTAGAATATTGGAAACTCTACTTTCTGGCATACGATCTATCACTCTATCCCCAAGTTTATATGGTGGAAACTGTGGATTTCCAGAAATAACTATATTTTCAATAATAAGTCTCCAAACCCCCAGAGCATGGCTTTTACAATTAAATTTTTAATCACTGATTCAACAGGAAGTTCATTGTCCTTTTCTCCTCTGCCTTCTATGTTTTCAACATTGTTGGGCATCTGTTCTCTTGTGCTGAGAAAATTGGCTTGTTTCAAACCTGTTAGTGCTCTTCCTTAGCATTTTCGTGGAACTGTGAATGAATTTAAAACATTATGGATGATTTATTCTTCAACGGTAATTTTTTTTGATGGTGCATCCAAGGGGAATCCTGGGATCTCAGGTGCCGGGGGCTTGGTTTTCTCTCGAGATAGGTTGACTGAATTCAATTTTAGATGGGGACTTGGAATCAGGCTAACCATGATGAAAGCTACAGTCTACTCATGGTGAGTCATATTGCCAAGGATACAGGATACAAGTCAATTTAAATCTTTGGTGATTCCGAGACGTTGATTAAAGGATTAAATTCAGCTGATTACTTCAATAATTCGGCCTTGAATAGATCTTTGCAATGAATTCAGAGTACATTGATAGAATTTGACAAGGTCACTTCTTTCCACATCCCTTGGGATCTTAATAATCTCACAGATGCCTTGGTCAACAAAGCTTTCCTGCTGTCTCAAGGGCTCCTTAGCATCAATAGATAATCTAGCTATCTTCATCCAATTCCTTAATCGTGTTTCTTTAAGATGTAATATGTCTTTTTCAGAGACTCACTCCTATTATGTATATTTTGTACAGTGTCTGAACCTTTCAAAGTATTTCTTCTTGATTGTAGAATTTGGTCGATTGGAAATTGTCAAGTCAGATCGTTCTTTATTTTTTCATAAAAATAAAAAATATATCTGTTTGAGTTAAAAAAAAACAACAACCACAAAGTGCAACTGTAACCCCTCGGTTTTGACCCCGTTTGCATTAAATATATATCATGAAAATATTGTATGGAATCATGGCAAGGAGCTCAAGGCCAAGGCCTTGCCATTGTTTGATGTTTTGTGTATAGGTGATCTAGGTTGATGCCTACGGTTTATGGTGTTGAGTCAAGCATAGTATATAATTTTGGACATCATACAAATATTCAATTTAAATTAAAAACCCACAACTAGCTATGTCAATGCAACAAATAATGAGATGGGGGCATGATTTCCTAAGGAACAAGGAGGGGGAATGTTTAACCTTGAGCCATGGGGGAAAATCCATGTGTGAAAATAAAACACCCAAAAAACATATGCCCATTTCCCCTCATGCACTCATGTTTTCATCTTCCCTCACGTTTTGGGGAGCGATGAGACGTTTTGATCATCCATCCTTCAACGTTTTCAGATTCTTTTTTTTCCTCACTGTGCATGTGTAGTCCATCATCTAGATTTCACCCAAAAACATTGTGGTCCATTCTAAGGATTCCCTATTCCATCCTGTGCATCCGCGTTGTGTGTTAGTCCTATTTACAGAACCGTGTTTTGTTCTGTGTTGTTCTCCTGTTGTTACCATCCTCATCTATGTAATGAGAAAGAGTTGTTCGTCTGTTGTTTGGATCCTGAGTGTTGTTGTACAATGGTATCCTCTATCACAAAGTGAGTGGAAGTCTGTTTTGCTGTGTTGACATTGTGGTTGGCTATGTGTGCATATTTTTTCCTTGGTCTGAATTGGTCTGGAGTGGAATTGGATCTGAACTAGCTTGATAAACCTAGTGTAGGAAGGAACCTCACAAATAGATCTAGAGGGGCTGGTTTTCTTCTTTGCACACCCTGAACAAAACTGGAATGGAAGGCATAGCCTGGGGGACTATGTAGTAGAGAAGGGGATAATTCCTTGTGTTGGGTGTGTAGATGTTTTCGGATCCAAGCCTGATATAGTGCAGGTGTCCTTAGCTCCGTGGTTGAGCTCACTAGCTTAGTAGTTCAAGTTTTTCAGCTCCTTTGCAGCCTGATAAACCCATTTGTTAGTTGGCTTGGCTAATCCTTAGTATGAATGTTGGCTTGATTGACTGCAGTATGATAAACCCAACAGTATATTGGCTTGTTTGTTTGTATCCTGATAAACCCAACTGTGTTGGCTTGGCTGAGTTTTGTTGTATTATTGGTTGTGTGTGAGCCTACTGGTGTTCCTTATTCCTTGTGGAAATCATGCCCATCTCGGGGGTGGCAGTGCTGCTGAGAGATTGATGAGCGCACTAGTCTATGGTCGGGTGGAACATTGTAGTGGCGTAGCTAGTTGCGGAACAAACTTCTTTCAAAGATAAGTAACTTTGTGTTAATCTCTACAAATGGTACTTGCTTCATGAAATATGATGAATATGTTTAATGTGTTGAATTGATGAATTGCTTCCGTTGTATAATTGCAATTGTATGCATCTATGTATGTTTCTTTCAATACATTTTTTAAAATCAAGTTATGGGTCTTAGATGGCTAGATTGGTGATGGCCTGAATGATCAAATCTGCCCAAGACTTCTGTTTGCAGGTTGAATTTTCATAGAAATTTCCTTCCGCAACTCTTCTTTCCGCAACTTGCGGGATGTGGAAACGTCCTTCTATAAATCTGTATTTCCGCAGTTTTCCTTCCACAACTTTCCTTTCCGCATGCGGGATGCGGGACTACAAATTTGAATTTCCGCAGTTGATTTTTGCAGATTGATTCTCAGCCGTTGATATGTTCCTAGATGCGGAACAGATTGTGACCATCGATTTTCGTCACGATTTTTCTCCGCCGTTCGATCTCCTCTGAAATATTTCTTCGTAGATTGTCGAATTGATCAATGGTGGATGAGAGGGGATGTGACAGTGTGGTATTAGAACATGAATGTTGAGGAGTGTTTCTGGCCACGCCCTGTGTTTCAAAGAACAACAAAGGTTCCGTAGGAAATTTTTAATTTTGCATGATAATCGGGGTATGGGTACGTGATAGAGTGGTACCAGAGCTACTGGTTGCAGCATTGGGAATGGATGGGACAGAATGAGCAGTTAAAAGAGATAAGAATACCCAAATTATGGTTTATCATAACTACTGGTTGCAGTGCTAGGGCCTAAATGGCCCAAGTTGAACAGTTAACAGAGCTGTTGGTAAATGGTTTCAAAATATTGTAAGCTGCATACCAAGGAAAAATGCCATGGGTAGTGGGTCAGTAGTTTCAATTTTGAAATTATCTAACAATTTCATTTATTAACACATTTTGCAGAACTATAGTCGTATGGAAGCATTCCAGATAGTGCAGTTTGGTAAAGTTGGTTCGACTGAGCCATGAGAACCGACATGTGCGACGATGCACAAAACCCCAATGAATACGAGGAAGATGCTATGGGGGAAAATGTCCAAATTGGAAATGCTGAGACATAGTCTAATGGGAGGAGATTTCAAGATACTCCTCTGGATTTTTCTACCACCATGAGAAGCCTAAGGGTGGAGATGCAAAGTCATAGGGCAGAAAATGAAAGATTGGTTAAGGCGTTGGAGGAGCAGAATCAACTGAATTCAACCATGCTACATATTTTGATAGACATTCAGAGGTGGATGAACTTTGAGGACCGGACAGTGAGACTAGAAGGAAGTAAGAGCACTTCTAGAGGAAGAAAGAGATCTCCTAGTGGGTCATCTAACTTGGAAGGATCCACAGGTGGTTCAAGTTCTTCTTCTCGCGAGATTCAGAGAAAGAAGCGCTACAGGAACCGTTCATGCGATGAGTTTAAGAAGGCAAGGCCTCCTACCTTCAATGGTGAGATAAAGAATGGACAAGAAGCTGAAGCTTGGATTCTTGGGATGAGGAAATATTTCCAAGTCCAAGACTATTCAGGAAATATGAAGGCTAGTGTAGCCATCTTCAATTTGATTGGAAGAGCATACATATGGTGGGAGCACTTCAGGCAAGTGAAGAAGATTAATGAAAGGAATATTGTGTGGAAACAGTTCCAAAAGTATTTCAAGCAGAAGTACCTCTCTGACAGGTACTATGATGATAAGATCAAAGAGTTCCATGAGTTGAGATTGGGACAA
This sequence comes from Pseudotsuga menziesii, assembly GCA_001517045.1. Lineage (NCBI taxonomy): Eukaryota > Viridiplantae > Streptophyta > Pinopsida > Pinales > Pinaceae > Pseudotsuga > Pseudotsuga menziesii. Next base: position 50,194 of record LPNX010131261.1, read on the forward strand.
TAGACCATGGAAGAGTATGCAAACAAGTTCTTGTAGCTGTTAAGGTACGTCAGGTACATCAAAGATGAAAAAGTAAAAAACAAGCGTTTCTTGAGTGTATTTCCTCAGTCTTACAAAGACAAAATTGAGTTTTATGAACCTAGAACTCTAGAAGAAGCGATAAGGAAAGCTAAGTATTGCTATGAGCAAAGCAAAGGCAAACCTGATTATCATAAGACATGGAAGGACATAAAGAATGAGAAGTCTGACCAAAGGAAGAAAGGTTTCAAACCTTCTAACTTCAGGAATTAGTAGAAGCAACCATCCCAAGTTGAGAAGCAACCAACTAGAGTGGTGGGAGAAGAGCCAAGAGATCCACAACAGAACAGAGCACCACTCCAATGTTGGAAATGTGGAGGACCCCACATGTACAGGTTCTTTTCACTTGAGAATGAGAATGCAAGGCCAACTTACAACATTCAAGAGGCAAACACAATGGGTCAAGTAGCAAGGGCCGTCCCAAGAATCTATGCAGCACTAGAGGACCACTAGGAAGATCACCAGTCAATTGTGGTTGAAGTTGCAGGTAAGATTGTTGAGCAATCTGTTTCTATTTTGATTGACCCTGGTTCTAATCACAGTTACATTGCTGCTAAAGTAGTGGAGATTTTTGCTTTTAAGAAAGTAAAGCATAGCAAATCGTGGTTAGTTCAGCTAGCCACTATAACTAAGAGAAAGGTTAGTGAAGTGGTGGAAAAATGTCCATTGGTGATGAATGGATTGGTCACTTGTGTAGATCTAAATGTTTTACCACTTGGTTCCTATGATGTTCTCATTGGAATGGATTGGTTAGAAGCTCACAGGGTAAAGCTTGACTGTTACAATAAGAGTTTTGAATGCATGGATGAAGAAGGGAACCCAATAGTTGTAAGAGGCATTCCAAAGGTGCTTTATGTGAGGCAGATTTCAGCGATGCAGTTGAAAATTTTTTGTAGGAAGGTTTGCAGAGTGTATGCAGCTCATGTTGTGGAGGCAGCAGAGAATGAAACTATTAGGTTGGAGGACTATCATGTATTGCAAGAATTCAGGGATGTTTTTCCTGATGAGATTCCAGGGCTTCCGAAAAAGAGAGACATTGACTTCACAATTGAACTTGTTCCAGGAGTAGCATAAGTGTCCAAGACACCCTACAGGATGAGTACACCAGAAATTCTAGAGCTGAAGATGCAACTGCAAGAGTTGTTGGAAAATAAGTATATCAGGCTGAGTGTGTCTCCTTGGGGAGCACCAGTTCCTATTGTGAAGAAGAAAGATGGTACCCTCATAATGTGTATTGATTACAAACAACTGAACAAATCCATTGTGAAGAACAAATATCCTTTGCCTAGGATTGATGACCTCTTTGATCAAATGAGAGGAGAAAAGGTATTTTCCAAGATTGAATTGAGGTCTGGTTACCATCAGATGAGAATCAAGGATGAATACATTCATAAAACAACCTTCAAAACAAGGTATGGACATTATGAGTTTGTAGTGGTCCCATTTGGTCTCACAAATGCACTAACTACATTTATGTTCCTTATGAATAGTGTCTTCAACATGTATTTGGACAAGTTTGTTCTTGTTTTCGTTGATGACATTCTTATTTATTCTAAGAATGAGGAAGAGCATGAAGAGCATCTGAGATTGACATTACAATTGATCATGGAGCATAAGCTGTATGCAAAGTTGAGCAAGTGTGACTTCTATAAAGATAGAATTCAGTATTTGGGTTAGATTATCTCAGAAGAGGGTATACCTGTGGACCTTGACAAGATTGAAGCCATTATGAATTGTCCTACTCCAAGAAATGTGATAGATGTAAGATATTTTATGGGACTTGCAAGATACTACAGGATATTCATTGAAGGATTCTCCAAGGTTTCACATGCCATCACTTCTTTGGAAAGGAATGGGATAAAGTTTGAATGGACATCAAGGTGCGAAGAAAGTTTCCAGCAATTGAAGAATCTTCTCACAAGTGCACCAGTCTTGAAAGTTGCATACCCATAGAAATATTTTTTGGTGTGCACTGATGCATGCGGTCAAGAACTTGGAGGATTTCTTATGCAAGACAACCACATAATATGTTACGAGTCAAGGAAGTTGAAGGAGCATGAGAAGAACTATGCCAATCATGACGTAGAACTTGCAGCCATAGTACATGGTCTCAAGATGTGGAGGCATTACTTGATGGGCAGAAGATTTGACCTAAGAACAGACCATTGTGGGCTGAACTATTTGTTTGATCAACCTACTCTAAATGCTAGGAAAGCTAGATGGATGGATTTTTTATGTGAGTTTGATTTTGAAATCAAACACTTAAAAACAAAAGAGAATAAGGTCGCTGATGCACTCAGCATGAAGGTGAAGGAAATACATGTGGCATCTCTTAGTATTTTCTAGTCAGATTTGTGACATTGGATTGTTAATCATGTTGCTGAAGATGAATTGTATGTGCAGGTAAAAGACAAGTTGCAGCAGCAAAGCCTTGAAAATAAGTATGAGGGATATAAATTAGAATAAGATGAACTCCTTACTTATAAGAATAGAATTTATATTCCAAATGTAGCATATTTGAGGAAGGTTGTTATGGATGAGATCCATCAAACTCCATATTCTGGTCACCAAGGATATCAGAAGACAATTGCTACAGCTAGCCTAAGCAGTACTTTTGGCCAGGATTGAAAAAGGACATGGCTGAATATATTTCAAGGTGCATGAAATGTCAGCAGGTGAAGGTTGAGAATCAACACCCAACATGTTTGTTGCAGCCTTTTCCAGTTCTAGAATGGAAATGGGAAGTTATTTCCATGGAATTTATTACAGGATTGCCCATGAATTGGAGACAACATGATTCCATCATGGTTGTGGTGGACAAGTTGACAAAGGCAACACATTTATATCGGTTAAGTCTACGTATAAGACTAAGGACATTGCAAATATCTTCATGAAAGATATTTTCAAATTGCATGGATTTCCTAAGGCAATAGTCTCTGACATAGATGTCAAGTTCACTTCCAATTTTTGGAAGGGATTGTTTGCAGATTTGGGTACGAAGTTGAATTTCAGCATTGCTTACCATCCTCAGATTGATGGGAAGATAGAGAGAGTTAACCAAGTGCTTGAAGACATTCTTCTCATGTATGTGATGGACAAACCAACCAAGTGGGAAGATTATCTACACTTGGTAGAGTTTGCTTATAACAATGGAAAACAAGCATCCTTGGGGATGAGTCCATATGAAGCTTTGTATGGAAGGTGGTGTAGGACACCAGTGACTTGGGATAATCAAGTGAACAGGGTTGTTCTTGGTCCAGAATTTCTCAAGGAGATGGAGCAGGAGGTTGTAAATATTAGGCAGAATCTGAAAGCTGCCCAGGACAGACAAAAGATATGCAAATAAGCATAGAGTGAACATAGAGTTCAGTGTTGGGGATCATGTTTACCTCAGAGTGAGGGAAAATAAGAGTTCCTTGAAGCTTGGAAGGTGTGCCAAGTTGTCACCTATATATTGTGGGCCATTTGAATTGATTGAAAGAATAGGTCCAGTTGCATATAGACTTGCATTTCCTACTAGCACTAGGGCTCATAATGTTTTTCATGTTTCTTTGCTTAAGAGATATGTACATGATCCTAACCATGTGATAAATTGGGATGTGATTCAGGTGGAACCCAAGGGAGAATTCCAAATCAAGCCAATGCACATCCTCGCTATGAAGGTCACAATGCTCCGGAACTGAGCCATAGGGCAGGTAAAAGTGCAATGGGAGCACTACGATCCTGAAGAGGCTACATGGGAGCTGGAGGATGCCATGCAATTGGCACATCCATTTTTGTTCAATTTTGTAGAGCATTGAGGACGGTGCCAGCCTAGCATTTCTATTCAATTTTATAAAGCACTGAGGACAATGCTGTTGAAGGGGGAGGGGAATGTAACACCCCGATTTTGACCCCGTTTGCATTAAATATATATGATAAAAATATTGTATGGAATCATGAAAAGGAGCTCAAGGCCAAGGCCTTTCCCTTGATTGATGTTTTGTGTATAGGTGATCTAGGTTGATGCCTATAGTTTATGGTGCTGAGTCAAGCACAATATATAATTTTGGACATCATATAAATATGCAATTTAAATTAAAGATCGACAACTAGCTATGTCAATGCAACAAATAATGAGATGGGGGCATGATTTCCTAAGGAACAGGGAGGGGGAATGTTTAACCTTGAGCCATGGGGGAAAATCCATGTGTTAAAAAAAAACACCTAGAAAATGTATGCCCATTTCCCCTCATGCACTCATGTTTTCATCTTCCCTCGCGTTTTGGGGACCGACGGGACATTTTAATCATTCATCCTTCAACGTTTTCAGTTTCTTTTTTTTCCTCATTGTGCATGCGTAGTCCATCATCTGGATTTCACCCAAAAACGTTGTGGTCCATTTTGAGGATTTCCTATTCCATCCTATGCGTGCACGTTGTGTGTTCGTCCTATTTACAAAACCATGTTTTGTTCTGTGTTGTTTTCCTGTTGTTACCATCCTCAGTCGTGTTATGATAAATAGTTGTTCATCTATTGTTTGGATCCCGAATGTTGTTGTGCAATGGTCTCCTTTGTCACAGAGCGAGTGGAAGTCTGTTTTGCTGTGTTGACATTGTGTTTTTTTGTGTTTGCATATTTTTTCCTTGGTCTGAACTGGTCTGGAGTGGAATTGGATCTGAACTAGCTTGATAAACCTAGTGTAGGAAGGAACCTCACAAACAGATCTAGAGGGGATGGTTTTCTTCTTTGCACACCCTGAAAAACACTGGAATGGAAGGAATAGCCTAAGGGACTGTGTAGCAGAGAAGGGGATGCTTCCTTATGTTGGGTGTGTAGATGTTTTAGGAGCCAAGCCCGATCTAGTGTAGGTGTCCTTAGCTCAGTGGTTGAGATCACTAGCTTAGCGGTTCAAGTTTTCCAGTTCCTTTACAACCTGATAAACCCATCTGTTAGTTGGCTTGGTTGATCCTTAGTGTGAATGTTGGCTTGACAGATTGCAGTATGATAAACCCAACAGTATATTGGCTTATTTTTTTATAGCCTGATAAACCCAACTGCGTTGGCTTGGCTGAGTTTCATTGTATTCTTAGCTGTGTGTGAGCCTGCTAGTGTTCCTTATTCCTTGTGGAAATCATGCCCAGATCGGGGGTGGCAGTGCTACTAAGAGATTGATGAGTGCACTGGCCTATGGTCGGGTGGAACATTGCAACGACATAGCTGGTTGTGGAACAAACTTCTTTCAAACATAAGTAACTCTGTGTTAATCTTTGCAAACGGTATTTGCTTCATGAAATATGATGAATATGTTTAATGTATTGAATTGATGAATTGCTTCCACTGTATAATTGCAATTGTATGCATATGTGTATGTTTCTTTCAATATATTTTTTTAAATTAAGTTATGGGGATTAGATGGCTAGATTGGTGATGGCCTGAATGATCAAATCTGCCCAAGACTTCTGTTAGCAGGTTGAATTTCCGCAGAAATTTCCTTCTGCAACTCTTCTTTCCACAATTTGCGGGATGCAGGATGCATGATGTGGAAATGTCCTTTTGTAAATCTCTATTTCCGTAGTTTTCCTTCCACAACTTTCCTTTTTGCATGCGGCATGCGGGATGTTGTCACGTAACGTTATGTAAAGTGACACTACCAAATTTAAAAGTAATTAAAAAAATTCATGTCGGCTCACAAAACAAAACAGTAAAACCAAATAAAAAGTAGTTAGTAAAATCTATGTTGGCTTGTAAAATAAAAAATTAAAACCAGTATAGATCAATCTTAAACTGGCTGTTTACCTAGAGGGATCAAATTTATGGAGATGCAAATTTTTCTCAACGTGTAAAAATTTAAGGTAAACAAATTTACACCTAAAGAAATTGGATCTAATGTATGTTGATATATAACAAAATGAATTTTTTTATTCTATTGCATTTTCCAGTGTCAATGAATGTTACATTGGTAATTAAATATATGGATGATTAGATATTACAATAAATGAACACATTAATCCAACCATCCATACACAATAATAAAAATTCAAATGAATACTACTATAAATATATTTAAATTTCTGATAAATAATGAATGCCAGGATTTTATATTCTTGTTAGTGGCTAAGTGTCTTAGCACGCTCATTAAATAAGTAAGAAGGAAATGAGGTATTTAAATAGTTGAGGTATGATTTTTAGGTCTTGATTCCTTACGTGTATGGAGTTATACACTGTAAAAGTTAGGGTTTTTAACGAGTCCAAAAACTAGTCTCAAATAAGCGTTCCAACCAAAACTGTTATGTTTTGAGCTTGGAATATTGAAAGTGAGTTCCTTACGTGTATGGAGTTATACACTGTAAAAGTTAGGGTTTTTGACTAGTGCAAAAACTAGTCTCAAATAAGCGTTTCAACCGAACCTATTATATTTTGAGCTTGGAAGATTGAAAGTGAGTGCGACCTATTTTATTAGAAAGAAGATGGACCAAATTATATATGGTAACAATTTCAGAATTATATCCTAAAAATTAGACATGTGGATGGCCGTACACTTTTTCTCTCCTGGGAGGGACAAAAAAAACAAGTTTTGAGACATTTACCACAACTTTTGATTAGTAAGTCAGAATTAGGTCAGACCCATGGCATTGCAGAGAACACATATTATGATACTACATAAATAATTTTCAAAATTAGAGGAGAAAAAATTGTAGAGTAACCTCAGTTGGAAGGTTGACTAGCAAGATAGTCTCCAAATAAAGGTTTTAAAAGGTATGTTATTTTGAGTTTTGCGTAACTTTTGATTGGAAGGTTTTATTTGGGTGATTCAAAAAGTGAGATAAAGAGGAGATAGGGAGAAATTCTATTAAATATTAGTGGGATTAAATTTCAAGAGGTGGAGAAAAAAATTCTACTCCCCTTAAACCCCATGAAGGCTCAACTATGACATAATAGGAGCAAGAACAAGTGAACTATGACTTATTCAAATTTTCCAACCAATTAGGAAACCTTGATAATAAATTATGGTAAATAATGTCAAATTCCTAAAATTCAAAGTATATATACAAAATAAGATTGAAAATATGACCAAGAGGATCTCAAGGCGATGGCTAGCAAAGAGATTCTCGAAGTTATGAAAAATGAAATTTCGAATGTGATGAGGCATGACCTATCCTTCCTCATAAATTAGATATTAAAGTAGATGAGAAGGAGATCAAGAGGGATTTAACCTAGTCACATATTGAGAGAAACGAAAAACAATAAAATAATAAGAGGTTTGAGTCCCCAACATTTGATGATTCATTTCATCGTCATCGGTTCAACTCTGGTCCAAGGAACTACTTCATTCCCAATATTGAAATGAGAAATTTTGATGGTAATGATCCAATAATATGGATATTCTACATGGAGCAATTCTTTGAACTACACAAAGTGCCTACTTTTCAAAAGGTAACTATTGCATCCTTGTATTTAGAGCTTGATCAATTTGTATTGTACCAATGGATTTGTGACCGTAAAAATGGTTCTATTCTCTTGGTATATATTTATGAATGAATTGATTTCATATTATGGGGATATTAAGAGAAACACATACTTTAGCCAGTTTATAAACATCACACAAAAAGATAATGTTGCAGAGCACATTAGCCGATATCATAAGTTAAGTCTTAAAGTGAAGAAAATTCCAGAAGATAATTTGTTGGATCTCTTTATGGGTGTTTTAAAAGGAATAATATTAAACATGAGGTACATATATTAGAACCAACTCATTGGAGAATGCTTTTAGTTTGGAAAGAAAAATACAAAGTAAAAATATGGTGCTAAAAGGAGGGAACGCAAATAAAAATATGGCTACTAGAACCACTACCACTGACACCTATAGAGAGGGAAATGTTTCACCTCCCAACTTCACTTAGCCTAAGCTTACAAGGTTAACACGTCAACAAGTGGATGAAAGAAGAGAAAAGGCATGGTGTTTCAATTGTGACAACAAGTACAATACGAGGCATAAGTGTAGTGAAAATAAATTATTCTACATAGACTATGAAGATGAAGATGATCTAAGTCTGGGACAACCTTAATAGGTATATATAGAAGATACTAATATGTAATATCCCTCATTCTTGAACCCCTATTGTTGGCATTGAATATATATGATGTAAAAATGTATGTACTAGTACATGGCGTGGAGCTCAAGGCCAAGACTGTTGATGTATATGTAACTTCGGAATGTATTCTTCTATGTATTTTATATTATTGTAACCCGATGTTTATTCCGGGATGTTTCTATTATGTATTTGAGTCATGTGGTCATGCCCCGATGTTCCGATCGGGAGGATTATAATGTAAACAAGTCATATCAAGTCATTGGGTAAGTCCCCACTGTTTAGGGGCACTTGAGTTATTATACACTAATTAAGGTGTAGGCTCGAGTAGTAATTATTAGGTTGAGTGCACTTCAAGTCAATGGAATAATATAAATAAAGAGTGAGAGTCTCTCTATTTATCACTTGTGACTTAGCTCTCTTGCTCTCTCAAGTGTGGCGCACTTTTGGAGAAGGAAATTCTTGGGCTTGACAGAAGACAGAAGGCTGCTGTTGTGAAGGGAGGTCATCTTACTGTTTTGGGTTCACATCTTGTGGTGATACTATCTTAGAGGAAGTTGAGGGGTTTTCTCCATTTATGGTTTCCCCTCCTAAAATCTTTGTGTCTCTTGTCTCTTGTGATATGCTTATGTGATTGTTGTGCTTGTTATTCTCTCAGTGAAAAGATCTTATCATAATGCTAGCTTAAATGTTGAAAAACTAACAAAGACCATGTTAATGAACGTGATAGCATTAGATAACGTTTTGACTTCATAGTATAACCATGCGCTAGGTAAAGCATGGTGATGTTGAACATATGATGTACATTGCAAATGATGAATAATAAAACAATCCTAAGGATGAATGTGCAAGACAACGAAAATGACCAGGGCAATGAAATCCACTATTGGAAGAGGTTAATGGCTAAGAAATCCACGAGAATCCAATTAATGATGGCAGGTTGCCATCATGGTGCCTTGAGCATTGAAAGTAAAATGAGTTGTTGACTCATTTGGATAAAATCCTATAGTTGTTGGTATAAGTTTAACGTTAAGCATTGTGAAACAATGCATCATAAGAACAACTATTATTATTAACATGCACTTATTATTATGCAAGATAGATTTTATCATGATGAGATTTTTAGCTTACAAAGATTCATTAGATGATTATTATTGCAGGTGCATTATATTACACCTCAATTATTATGATTACAAGGTGAGATTAAATGATAAAATCAAATCCTATTGTAGAAATGGTTCATTATATAAATTGAAATACTATTATTATATATATGAAAAAAATAAATATTAATGGAATACCACCTTATGAAGATAGAAATAATAATGATCTAATATATTATAATGTGGAAATTCTTTAATATACCTATATGTTTTTGTAAAAAAAAGAAAGAAATAATTCGAATAGTTAAGGGTTTCCAAAATAAGATCATATATAGTGGATGTTAACTATCATCATCATCATCATAAGAAAAGGAAAAATATTTTAGTTTTTATGTTAAATTGATTCTTTAAAAACATTTTATTATTATATAAATTGAAAGTAAAAAATCTTGGTGGACTAGATCAAGTGGTTGAGTATTGTAAATTGTGAGTAAAAAGTGAGGGTAGGGTACATCCATAATTTCACTGGTGACAGCCTTAATGCTTTTAGGGATGCTCTGCCTTATAAAATGCATCCACTTCAGTCTGGTTTAGCTTATTTGGGCTTTTTTTTGAAGCCGCTGAGCTATAAAGTGTCAGATTGGTACTGGCTTATTCAAAGATTTGAGAAGAAAATTAACCACTGGACTTATAAAAATATGTCTCTTGGTGGGAGATTGGTACTTGTAAATGCTGTTCTGACAAGTATTCCGGTATACTGGATGGGTTTGGCTCCTCTCCCAGTATCCATTCTTCAAAAGCTCAGAAGTATGATGTTCAATTTCCTGTGGGGATCTTCTGCTATTTCTTTTAAGTATCATTTGACAAATTGGAAAGATCTCTCCTGGCCCAAAGAATTGGGAGGCTGGGGTATCAAAAACCTCACGTGGTTCAATCAAGCTCTGCGTCTTAACATGTTTTGGAGAGTCATACACTCAAAAGGATTATGGTTCCAGGTTCTCCAATCTAAACATATGAAATGTTTGCCGGTCGCTGACTAGCTCGGGAATAAATCCTTCAGCTCTCGCAATGTCTCTCTTATATGGAGAGGTTTCTTGCAGGTTTTACCATGGATGGGTATACATTTGGCGTGGAAGGTTGGTAATGGTGAAAGTATATTATTGGGGATTGATCCGATAGTGGGATCGCACTCTACTTTTTCTCTTCCGGAAGAATTGAGATTGTATCTGGAGGATTTAAATATCTGCAAATTATCTCAGGCTCATAACACTATGATTAATGCGAAGCAATACTGGTATTCTGCTGAGGACTTAGATCTTGGTGGCTCCTTTGTGTCATCTTGGAATGATTATATCTGTGGTCTTTATGGTGCTGGCATTCGTCTCTCGAGCAGACCTGATAAACTTGCTTGGATATACAAGAAAAACAGGGATTCTATAACAGCCAAGGACGCATATGACTGTATTGCCCACTCCTCCTCTCACTCAGTTTCTGTGGTAGATGGCTTTATTTTATGGATGAAAGCCCTCCCTCACAAAATATCTTGTTTCATTTGGCTTACCCTTCATAACAGAATTCTCACTTGGGAGAACCTTCAGAAAAGGGGTTTTTTTGGACCAGGTATTTGTCCTCTTTGCTGTAATAATGAAGAAACGGTGGAGCACCTTGTCTCCTACTGTTTGGTCTGGAAATCAGTAGCTGAATATATGAAGGAGCATTACAATCTCTCTGTTTGCTTTTCAGGGGCATCTATAGATGTTATTTTCAAAGAATGGCACGATAAGATTCCAAGAAGCTCTCCCCATTTCCTGCTCCTTTACAATATGATGTGGATTATTTGGAAGGCTCGTAATTTGGCTGTGTTTGAAGGCAAAAAAAAAATATTTATGGCATTATCCAGCAAATTTTCTTGACTGTCCAAGCTCCCCTACTTGGGACTGTCACAAAAAACCATCGAAGAAGACTCAATGGGAATCCTCCAGATAAGTTATTCCCTTGTGGTTTTATTGATGGTGCATCTAATAATTTGGTTGCTGGTGCTGGTTTCTGCATCTTTCTCAATGACTCTCACTTTTTGGAGTTTTCGCTGGGGGTTGGACATGGCACTAATACCAAAGCGGAGCTGCTCAGTCTATGGGCACTCTTGCACACTTCCCATATGATGGGGATTCCCCTAGCTCAGGTGTACGATGATTCACAAGTAATCATCAACTGGGCTAAGGGATCAACTGCTCTCTCCCCACCTGAACTTGTTCATTGGTGTAGGGAGACTAAAAAGCTAGCTACTAGCTTCCAGGATCTGTCTTTCACTCACATTTATCGAGAGATCAACAAGACAGCTGACCGCCTTTCTAAAAAGGCACTCTCTTTTTCTCAAGGAAAAGGATGTTTGATGGAATTCATTGAAAACTTTCTGGTATCTCAAGTTTATTTTCAGCTCTATTGAGCTTGCTATGGAGGTTTTAACCTCTCATGCTGATGTTTCAGACTCTATGATGTTTTTAGATTTTGCTGAGGGGCTATTTCCCCTCCCTTGTAGATGGTTCACATGATTGAGTTGAGTGCTCTCTTTAGAACGCAGTTCAGAGTTTCATTGGCTCTCGATTGATGTGGGTGAGTGGACAATCCCCTTTATATGATGAGACAATTTACTGATGGGTTATCCTGGTTATGATGTGCCTTTCCCCCTGGCTTGGAACTCCGGTGGGCAGCATGTCCATGTGCATCGATTATGAATTATGCAATAATGCCCTTTGATTCATTATGAATAACAAGATCAAATTTTTTCTTCTTGAAAAAAAAAAGTAAATTACAATTAAAAATTAAAAAAAAATAAAAAAAAATAGTTATAGTCCATTATTATTTAAGTAAAAAATAATTCATATATGTTATATATATAAAAGGTTCATATATATATAAATAAATTTGGTCGATTAGGCTTTCTTGAAATGGATCATTATAAATGTTAAAACATTAATTATATATATACATGGGAAAATCGCCTCGAGAAAGAACGAATTTGTAAATTTCGATAGGGTTTTCCTAAAAACTCTATATATACGGATTGAAAAGGCTATTTTTGTTTTTGTTTCTACCGAGCTAGGAAGGAATGAAAATCGAATAAAAGCAAAAAGAGATGGAGGTAATAAGTATTTTTAAAATCTTTGCTCCCACGTTTTAATATTTAAAGATAGCATGCCTCCACGTGAAGTATTTTAAGGATCTTTACTTTTACGTTTTAATATTTTAAGATCTCTTGTTTTTGCATCGAATCTTTAGAAGACCCGAGGGCTCTCTCACGCTCTTGGCTATGCATTGAATTATTGGAAGAGTTGGGGTCTCTCTTTTAAAACTTGTGCATTATACTTAATAGTTGAGAACTCCCTTAAATATTTTAAGGATCTTTACTTTTACGTTTTAATATTTAATAGTTGAGAACTCTCTCTATACTTCTGCATTATACTTTATTTAAGAGTTGAGAACTCCCTTAAATAGTTGTATTTTATATTTATATGCATTTGTTGCTGTATAATTAGATTGGGTGACCTATGTAAGGAGCGCCCCTCCACTCTTTATTATGTTGTCTAGTAAATATGGGTGACTCCTTTTGGAGATTCAATCCCTTATCATTTATTAAATATTAATGTGAAGCAATGTACAACCTTTTAGAAGGTTTGAGCCTTTTCAATGGTTAAATATTGTTGTTAAATAAGAATAGATGCAAAATAGCTAGCCTTTGCCTTATGTTTATATAGAAGGAGTTAGATGTTTAGCCCTTACCTTATGTTTGCTAGTATTTGAGCAAATATGAAGAAACTTGAAATTCAAAACTTTAATCCACAATTACAATGTAGATAGATCTCATCCATAATCCAAAGACATAAATAAATCAAACCATAGAACACAGGATATACCTTGGGAAAACCCTTCACTGATTAGGAGGATAAAAAACCCAACAAACAATCTTAGAGTATGATTGATAATAGGGAGAGAATGATTACAACACAATAACAGATTGCTTTCACCGAGAGAACCAGAGAGTGGAGATCAAATGGAACACCGTATCTAACTTGCCAAGTGCATAACACTTTAATAACAAGTAAAATTAGGTTATACAACAAAAATAGAATGGTTGCATGCATCAATAACTTGTTAACTCCCATACTGAACACTGCTTGCACTTCATAATTAACTCCCACACTGAAGATATGCACCCTCCATTAATACATTGAGTTTAACTTCCTCTAAATGAGTTGTTAACTAATTGCACTGAACTCAACTGAATGGAACTAAGCTGAACTGAATGTAACTGAATAGAACTAAATATAATTGATCAGATGTGAATGTAATTGAACATAACTGAATGTAACAGAACAAAACCAAATGTAACTGATTAGAAATGAATGTAACTAGTGCTTCTCCATCTGTGTCATCTTCAACAACCACTTGCATAAATTAAGGAGTTGATTCCTTAATTAAATGAACTTGTTTACCATAACTAATACTCAATTGATGTTTTATCAATTTGAAGTCAATTGGTGGCAACATGGGCAATTCAAATTCTCTCTCCATCTCTGTGCTTATATTAATTATTTCCGCATGGTCAATATGTGTTTTCATAAATTCTATATCATATCATACTCATAAGAATTGTTTCGAACCTATGATCATATGTATTACCCCGGGTCATATAGTCACATGCTAAAGTAAGTCACTCTAGTGGTAGCTAATCCCTAAAGGATATTTGTAGCACCTATTGACCACGACTAGCCATACATCACATAGTATATCCACTTTACATAGTAAAGAATACCACCCCAGAACATGAGGATATTTGTAGAACTTGATATTACTCACAAGTCCCAGCTTGATATTACTCACAAGCTTTACCACCTCAATCATATGAGGATATTTGTAGAACTTGATATTACTTACAAGTCTATTGTCTTGATATTACTCACAAGACTCAGACTTTAACATAAGGTCATGATATTAACCATAATATCCTAGTACAATCATCTCTCCTGAATATGACAATGTCATGTGAACTTAATACAATATAAGTTCCGGACTTGATACAACAAAAGTCAGACCTTAATACAACATAAGGTCATACAGAAAGATGAATCTAACTACAACATATATTTTGGACTTGATTGCAACACAAGTCTCAAACCTTAATATAACATAAGGTCATGGTGAATAACACCTGACTCTATACTCTCAACACTCCCTCTTAGCGAGGGAAACATTCTCTACCATACCAAGCTTATCTCAGAAATTGTCAAAATTTCGTCACAGATAGATGCATGTCACAAATTTGCAATCTGTTCATCAATACCTATGTACTAGAATTCACTTTACATGAACATGAGTTCAATGAAGTAAAACTTCATCTCAAATGTGTTTTATCATAAAACACATATAGGGTTTTCGAGAAAGCTTAACTATTAACACCTAATGAAAGTAGGCTCACGTATTTGACCCTAGTAGGTAGCTTCCCAAGCTACACTACTACTCAGTATGTAGTGCTATCCGCAAAACACATTTTGCTTCTATAGTACTCTCTGACATACAACTTACTTCTATAGTACTAGCCGCAATACACTTAGCTTTTGTATTACTATCCACAATTTACACTTAGCTTATATCAGGCTAAAACAATAGATGGATAGCACAATCATATAATAGATCTGTCATGTAATAAAGAGCCTATTCTAATGTACCTCCAAGGTACTCAAGCATATGCTTAGTAGTAAGCATAAAATACAACAGGTCTTCTCAAACACCAACCAACTACTTACACATAGTAGCATCATCTGGATCCAATCCAGAATAAAGTTTCTCTAAACTAGAAACCATGGATTTTAAATCTATCACATACAACATTATACAACAAATATGTAATATCATGCATAAATAAAGTCTTATCTTTCACTTTTCAACATTTATTGACTTGTTGAATCTTCTGCTATCTGGAGAATTTTTTTGTGAGCTTTCCAGTCTCTGTGATGCTCTTCAAGTCATAATCACTTTCTCAATGAGTCTTCTCTTTATACTACAGCACCCAACTACCTCTCTGAGATATTTAACTATTATTTGACGATCTAGACTATAACTCTTCTTGAGTATCAATAGTCTTTGAGACTTTGACTATGTCTCTGCTCATGTGGATTCTCTCCACAAGGTATCATAGCCCCTGACTACCTAAGTCATGTACCATGACTAATTGGTGGGGACTTTGTCTGTTTCCTCCTATGAATACACATCAATACTCCCTCTTCAACTAGAGGAGTTTTTATGTACTATACCAAGCTTGTCCCAGACAGAGGCTCATTACAGGAAATTTCAACTCAAAATGGGCCTTTTAACCTTGATTCAAATTCCATGTCATCATGTGTTAGCCAATGAAATTTCTTAAAATTTGAAATACCATATAGGTCTAAAACAAAATTTTAATATAAATTTGGGGATATGTATCATAAAAAAAACTACTTTTTTTGTTCGTATTTTTGACATATCTCCTTGTGTTTTTACTCAAATTTCGATCGGGAGAGCTCGTTGAATGCATAATTAAATTATGCCTCCAACGAGTATCCACTCGGAATACTTTTGACGGACCCTGCTACTCAAAAAACAAGAAATACCTTAAAAAACGTGATGATGGGGTACCCACTCGGCATACTTTTGACAGACCATGCTACCCCAAAAACAAGAAATACTTGAAAAAGCGTGATGATGATGTCCATCATCAATTTTTTTTACGTATTTATTGTTTTTGGGGTAGCAGGGTCCGTCAAAAGTATGCCAAGTGGGTACTCATTGGATGTGGAATTTAATTCCACATCCAATGAGCTCTCCTGATCGAAATTTGAGTAAAAACACAGGGAGATATGTTGAAAATACGAACAAAAAGAGTAGTTTTTTTTCTTTTCTTCCTCCAAAATTAATAAATATTATTTTATTATTTTCCTTAGGAGGCCCATTTTGAGTTGAAATTTCCTCTAATGTAGTAAGAATTCTATAAATGCTGCTCATTTATGGATATGTGATGCAGAAGGGAACATCAAATCGCCATATCCCAACTTATTTCTTAGGAATAGTTTGCTATGCACATAGAAAACCCTATAAATATGGAAACTCGACTAAATATTTCTCCTTCCACAACTCATGTTCCGTAATTGCGGGTTGCGGGTTGCGGATGTGCCTTCCCACTTTTCCCGTAATTGGCTTCAGCGATATCCTTTCTGTAAATCTCTCTCCGCAGTCTGACCTTGTCATTAGCTAGCACACCCCTTTATTCAGCGGATTCATTGCCAACTGTTGGATCTGGATCCAATTAGATCGACTGTGTACTTTCAATTAACCAAGTGGATCACTTTGTGATTTCAGAACCCAAGCTCTGGGTTATCCTTTGTGCACTTTAGCTCTACTGAATCAACACCAATCGTTGGATCGTCCTTCCTTCGATCTTGATCGTAGATCTGATACGTCTAGGTTGAGTTGAATTCAACTCTTTCAGGTTTTTAACTCACTGACAACTCTGTTCTCTTGAATCCTTGAGGATCATTGATCTCGTGCGACTTATTTCGTGACAGTTGATCTATGATCAAATACAGAACTTCAATTCGGAATTTTGAAACTATATCTTCCACACACATTCACCTTGTGGATGCTTTCTCCGTTGTCGATCCATAATCTCTTTTAAATCTGGATCGTCCAATCTCTGTTGAAGGAACCAAACATAACCTCTAGAATCTAGCATTGATTGATTAGAGGATCGATCAATCAATTCGATCGACCTTCATTTAGACATGATCTCCTTCATTGGTTCTGTTGTTAGGAATTTTTCACCTTCTGTGGATAGAAGTTATTCCTCTGGTCTGAATGGTTCAGATCCAGAACAAATAATTCACAACAAGGTTGGAAGACTTCTCCTAGAAACTATACACATCTGGAATACAATATTTGATGGAATGATGCGGATCTTCACCTATGGCGAAAGATCTCCAAGAAAATACCTGCATAAACACATCAAACACAAAAGATCAAAAGTAACAGAACATTATCTATAGATCTATATTGGTGACTAAGGAATTTGATAATAAACATGAAAGATTACACATAACAAGTATATGGGAAAGGAACCAACTTTGCATTGATAAATAATGAAAGAGTTTACAACCTATGCCTTAGTGTTGATGCACTCCTCCACAAAACCAATGTTTTATTCCCAATAGCTCCAACTTGCTCCTCTATGCTCACTCTAATGGATTAGGCTAGAATTCCAAAATGGTAGCATTACTTTTCTCTTTCCTCAACCATGGGGTATGAGCCTATTTTTATAGGTCTCAAATGGATAGAGATGGTTGAGATTTTGGTGGGTGAGGTGGATAGGAGATCCCCAAAGGATGGATCTCGAGCTCAAGTAACCCAGGTGAATAGGTATAAGGCCTGCCACGAAGCTTTTGATCTAGAAGCTTCGTGAAGTCTCTCTTTTTCACTTTTTACCAAGGGCACCGCTTCTGCTCCTTGATGATAGAGCGGTGCTGGGGAAGAACCACTCTTCAAACAAAGAATAAAGGAGGTGTCACTGCCTGTCTTCAACACAACTCAGGTGGTGCTGAAGAAGGTACCGCTCCTAAGCTTAAGGGTAGAAGTGGTGCTAGGTTTTTATATGCAAGTTTGACATCTGGATCACTGTTTTCACTTCAAGATTTGGGAATGAGGGAAAACATGGATGTCTAGGATCTTATCACATGTTGATGAATTCCCCCCAAAGCATGAGGCTAGAGGGATATGATAGGCGTGAGCTTTGATAGAGAAAGTTATCACTTCGAGGAAAGGATCAGCTTGATCGGAGATCAACATCGATTAGGCATCTGCAATATATCAATACTTTTGACTCATGAGCAAATGCATCTTCACCATGGCTACAGACCAATACAAGGAAGATCCATGGGAGAGATAAACAAACATGGCTACTAGAATACATCGTAGATCCATGTGATAGAGGACTCAAAATTGGACATAGCTACTAGACATACAACATAGATATATGTCATACATATGCAAATTTGAGCATAGCCACGACCATACAAATGTGGATCCATGCTGGCACTTCATACAATATACTCCATCGCAACCTGGGGAGAAATCTATGAGTGCTTTATAACAAATACCCAGTGTCTTCATCTTGTCTTCCATAAAGTACGATTCTATCCATGTGATTACAATGATCTGAAGTCGAACATGGTAGAAACCACTTGATTACTGGTCAATGATGTGAACTATTAACAAGTGCGAGGGAAATCACCATTGATGTCAATGATTCCCAAGGTACCCTAGTACAATCTCTTGAGTGTGAATAGATTATTTGATATCAAACACTCAGTCGAATCTATCAATCAAAGGTCAATGATGTGAACCCATGTCGTGAGTGAGAGAATCTATCATTTGTTAGAATATTCAGCCCATAGTTAGCTACCTTAGACATTAATTAATCCATTTTTGTCTTATTTGCCTAGTTTCCAATATTCCACTCTATGCAAGTTGTCTTCCACATGTCCTAGAAGTCAAAATTGCTAAAACTGAGTCATGGAGTGCTTGGTAAACCTCCTGGAATCCATATTTAGCATATCTGCTTTATTCCAGATCCTCCCTAGTGCATGTCTGCTTTTTCTTCTTTATTTCCCGCTTTACTGAGTTTTATGGAAAAAGGGAAAGTAAGACTAGGTGTAGTTGACTTGTTTTTTGCCTTCATCATCCTCCATTCTTTTCTCCCAATAAAATAATGTATGAGTTGTCTTTCCATCACCTATTATCTTTCCTACTTGACTTTTCAAATTCGTGAGCTCCTAGGCAGATTTGGAAACTGCTTTATGCACTTATGGGGGATTTGACTAGATTTAGTAAGCCTGCTTTTGACTATTTCGAATGGCATCCTTATGCATTTGAATATCTCATGTAATTATTTATTGCAGTAGCCTATGACTTCACAAGGTTGGCTATTGTACACTTATTCAATACAGATTAGTGTTATGCTCCAATTTCAGTCTCCTTTGTGTGTAAATTTGTATGTTTGATTAGTAATTTTGTGAGTGCAATTGATCTATCACCTAGGTTCAACTTCCACATGGTATTAGAGCCTTTGTAGATCAATTTATCTCCTTCCATATTGCTATTGCAGGTTTGACATCTTGACTGGGAGCTATTCTACTGACTGAAGGGACAATTTCTGAGCTATGGATCAATCTCAAAAGATCATCTTGAATCCATTTAATTTCTTTGAATGGAAAGTAGAGATGGAGATACTGTTGAGAGTGAAAGGTATCTACAGGGTGACTATGGAAACTGAAGCAGAGCCCAATGTAGCTGCAGAGAAAATTAAATGGCACAATAGGAGGGATGAGGCTTATGGTCTCTTGTGTCTGAGCATATCTAGAGACCTCCTCTTCCATCTTGATGGATTGACATCACCAAATGAAGTATGGGAGAAGCTTGTAGAGATTTTTGGTAAGACATGTGAGATGAGAGGACATCAAATCAAGAATGAATTGATATCCTTGAGTCCCAGTAGCTTTGAATCCCTGCAACTCTACTTTTCCAAGTTTAAAGCCCTTGTTTTGCAGCTAAAACAGTGTGGAATTGAAAAGAAGGAGGAGCAACTAGTTTTGGCCATACTCTTGAATCTTGGCCTTGACTATTTAGTGTTTTTTTGACCTTCCATGCCACCAAGTTAATAGCTCGAGCCTAGAAGATTCCTAAGCTTGTAGAGTACATGAAATCCCTCACACAAGAACAAGATAAACTGGTGATGATGGGCACCATCAAACCTTCCAAAGACCAAGCTCTAGTTGCTGGAGATTCGAGGGTGGATTCAAAAGGCAAGAAGAAATCTAAGAAGCCACTTGAGCAGAAGAGAGACAAGAACAAGTCTCAGGAGGAGCCCCAAGGGTCCAAGAAGAACTTTTAAAAGAAGAAGAACAAAGGAGAAATGAGCAAGTGTGCATACTGAAGTAAGGGATTTCATCCTAAAAGATCATGCATGAAGAAGCAAATTGACATCCTGACCCAACTCCTGGAGAAGAATAACATCTCCCTTCCTGATAGCTCAAAGAAGAGGGAAGGAGGATCAAATTCAGAAGACAGAGAGAGAGTTCATGCATTGGTTGCTGGCACATCAAGCTCACCTAGCTTCATCATAGATTCTAGAGCTTCAAGACATATGGTTTCGACCAAGGAGGCATTCTCCTCTCTTGACATGTCGAAAGGTCCACCGATAGTGTTGGGAGATGACTCTCTCACTGACAGTTTGGGCAAAGGAAGGATTGATCTTGGCCATGGTAAGTTCATCAATGTATTCTATGTTCCAGGTCTTACCTCTAACCTCTTGTTAGTGTATCAGATGACCCACACAGGGTCTCCAAAGATGGTCATATTCTCCCCTGATGATGTTGAGATCATGGATATCTCGAGTGGTAAAGTCATTGCAAAAGGAGTTGTAGATCACACTTCGAAGGTATACTGGTTTTCACATTTTCTACCCTACTCAAACCGCTCTGCTCTTTTGATTCATGCTAATGAGGAAAGCAAGATTTGGCATGAAATATTTGGCCATCTTAACTATAAGTATCTTTCTGATCTAAGTGAAAAATAAATGGTCATAGGGTTACCAAAGATTAAGTTTTCTAAGGGAGTCTGCCAAGGTTGTGTCCTAGGAAAACACCGAGAGCATAAATTTGAGAGAGCTAGTCATGAGAGAACCTTTGCACCTCTTGAATTGATCCATAGTGATGTTGCTGTTCCATTCCCTCATATGTCAATGAGTCAGGCCAAATATGCATTAAATTTCATAGATGACTTTTCCAGGTACTGTTGGGTTTACTTCCTGAAGCATAAGTATGAAGTTTTTGGCCTTTTCAAAGTCTTTAAGGATTTGGTTGAAAACCAGTCTGGGAGGAAACTCAAGATCCTTAGATATGACAATGGTGGTGAGTATGTCAAGTCTAATTTCATTCAATATTGTGAATATGTAGGTATTCAGATGCAACATTCAATCCCTTACACACCACAACAAAATGGTGTTGCTGAGAGAAAGAACAGATCAATGAAAGAGATGGCAACCTGTATGTTGGAGGCTAAGACTTTGCCACCAAAGTTTTGGGCCGAAGATATAAACTGTGCATCCTATATTCAGAATAAGGTGCCTCATAAATATCTCGATG
This sequence comes from Pseudotsuga menziesii, assembly GCA_001517045.1. Lineage (NCBI taxonomy): Eukaryota > Viridiplantae > Streptophyta > Pinopsida > Pinales > Pinaceae > Pseudotsuga > Pseudotsuga menziesii. The sequence continues at coordinate 71,674 of LPNX010131261.1, forward strand.
GTATGAGTCCTTTCGAAGCATGGAGTGGGCACAAGCCATATGTGACCCATTTCATAATTTTGGCTCAAGGGCTTGGGCTAGAATTCCAAAAGAAAAGAGGAAGGCTTTGCATCCCCAAAGCAAAGAATGTCAATTTGTTGGGTACTATAAATATTCAAAAGGGTACAAGCTGATAAATTTGAGCACAAACAAATCCTTCATTGAAAGGAGTGTTTAGTTCCAAGAAGAGCCTTTAGCAGCAGATGAAGTTGGAGAGTCTTCTTCACCACCAGAACCATTGAATGTAGGTGAAGAGACAAATGAGTTTGATGATTCTGATATGTCTGATAATGATGATTTAATTACAGATACGAACAGTACTACAAGACCAAAATTGGCAGCAAAGACCATTCATGCAGCTGGGGAACTAGTTGGAAATCCTAGTGATCCTAGGAGGACTAGATCTCAGTTTGAGAGTGCCCTGAGTATGAAAGACCCTTTGTTTGAAGAGAAATGATATCTAATGGTTGAATCATTCCCACAGACATATGAATATGCAGCACATGATCCAATATGGAAAGCAGCCATGAAAGAAGAATTCATCTCACTCCAGAAGAACAACACTTGGGAGATGGTTAATCTTCCCCCAGGGAGGAAGCTAGTTCAATGTAAGTGGGTTTTCAAAACTAAGTTTGCTGATTATGGTTAAACTTTGAAATATAAGGCAATATGGGTATCCCAGGGATACTCACAGGTACATGGTATTGACTACAATGAGACCTTTGCACCAGTGGCAAAGATGGACTTCATCAGGCTAGCCTTAGCCATTGCAGCTTCGAAGCAGTGGGAGGTACATCACATGGATGTGAAGTGTGCTTTCCTGAATGGAGATATTACTAAATATATTTACATGCAGCAGCCTCAAGGGTTTTTTACTAATCCATCTTTTGTGTGCAGGCTAAAGAAATCATTGTATGGGCTTAAGCAAGCCCCCAGGGCTTGGTATGCCAAGATTGATGGCTTTTTGCTGTCATTGAGTTTTGTTCGATGCAAGTCTGATCCAAATGTTGATTTGAATCTGATTCATGGTTCTTTGATGATTATTGTCTTGTATGTGGATGACCTTCTGATTACAGGAAGCTCAAAGAAAGAAATTGCCTCCTTGAAGGATGCAATGAACCATGCATTTTCTATGACTGATTTGGGGTTGTTGAGCCAATTTTTGGGTCTCGATACTGCTCAATCCAAACATGGAATAAAATTACATCAGTCCAAGTATGCTTTGGATTTTTTGAACAAGTTCAACATGAAATATTGCAAGCCAAGCAAGACTCCCTTCCTTTCAGGAGTTAAGCTTGAAGAAGCAGGTTCTTCTCCTATGGTAGATAGTACACTGTATAGACAACTGATTGGGTGTTTGCTGTACCTTATACACACTCGACCTGATATTTATTATGCAGTAAGTGTGGCTTCAAGATACATGTATCAGCCTCATGAGATCCATTGGAGAGCAGCCAAAAGGATCCTTAGCTTTGTTCAGGGAACAAGAACTCATGGGATATTCTACAAAGCTAAATCTGATCTTGATTTGATTGGGTTTACTGAAAGTGATTGGGCAGGTGACAAAATAGATCGAAAGTAAACATCAGGATATGTGTTCATGCTTGCTGAAGGACCACTCAGCTGGTCAAGCAAGAAACGGAGTGCCATTGCACTCTCATCTACAGAAGCATAGTACATAGGAGTTGTAAATGCAGCAACTCAATGCTTATGGTTGCAGGGGTTACTTGGTGAGTGTGGCTTCGAATTAGAGTTCTCAACTATTATCTATTGTGATAATCAGAGCACCATTCGAATCTGTAATGATCCAGTTCAGAGACAGAGAACCAAACACATTGAGATCCATATGCACTACATCAGATAGCTTGTGCATGATGCCACCATTCACCTACTCTTCTATGCATCTTCAGAACAAGTAGCTGACATCTTCACCAAAGTTTTTTGTGAGAAGACATTCAGCAATCTCAAATAACTGCTGGGGATTTCTGATCATGCTATGAAGCATGATTGATGACAAGATTGTCAAATTTTGTTTTACTGTCCATGTTTAAGGGAGGATTTTCCCACTGGGTTTTTGCCTCTTTCCTTGGTTAAATGGACATGTAGTATGTAAAGGGTGACTAAGCCTTGTTGATAGTCCCTATAGTTTTCTGATATTTAATCATAAGTCAGGCTTAAGGGGGGGGTGTTAGAATAATCAACCCATAGTTAGCTACCTTAGACATTAATTAATCCATTTTTGTCTTATTTGCCTAGTTTCCAATATTCCACTCTATGCAAGTTGTCTTCCACATGTCCTAGAAGTCAAACTAGATAAAATTGAGTCATGAAGAACTTGGGAAACCTCCTGGAATCCATATTTAGCATATCTTCTTTATTCTAGATCCTCCCTAGCGCATGTCTACTTTTTCTGCTTTATTGCCTGCTTTACTGAGTTTTATGGCAAAAAGGGAAAGTAAGACTAGGTGCAGTTGACTCGTTTTTTTCCCTCATCATCATTCATTATTTTCTCCTAATAAAAGCATGTATGAATTGTCTTTCCATCACCTATTAGCTTTCCTACTTGACTTTTCCAATTCGTGAGCTCCTATGCAGATTTGGAAACTACTTTATGCACCTATGGGGGATTTGACTAGATTTAGTAAGCTTGCTTTTGACTATTTCGAATGGAATCCTTATGCATTCGAATATCTCATGTAATTATTTATTGCAGCAGCCTATGACTTCACAAGTTTGGCTATTGTACACTTATTCAATACAGATTAGTGTTATGCTCCAATTTCAGTCTCCTTTGTGCGTAAATTTGCATGTTTGATTAGTAATTTTGTGAGTGCAATTGATCTATCACCTGGGTTCAATTTCCACATCATTAAGGCATAAAGATCTCAAGGTACTAAATTTTGTTTCTAAGGATAATTTCTGGATGATGAGTTGATGTCGATAGGAATAGTTTCGTCGAAGGAGGGCCATGATAATCCCACATCGATGACACAAAACTTGGAACAAAATTTAGGATTTTTGAGTATGATGTAACCATAGGAATGGATCAAAAGAAACTGACTCAAATTTTTTTTTTGACTACAGGTGTAAAATCTCAACATGACTTCCCTTTGAACATCAGGCGGCACGACCGAAGACTTGGTAGCATTGACTTGATAAGGCGGAACACAATGCGACAATGGACATGACTCAAAGGAGTAGCATGACTCATGAAAGTGTATCGACTCAGAGACAAGCTGAATACCCAATTGACTGAATGAAATGTAGACAAGTGCCATGTTCAAAGGTGACTAATAACTGCCATTAATTGCAAATGAAATGTATTTCCTTTCCCTTAATTTCCCCATCATGATTGATGAGTTCCTTTTTTCATTTTTACAAGTTCAAAGAGGGTAACAAACACTCGATATAGCTCGTGCTTCGGACGAGTCCAAACTCATAATTTTTACGAACCTGAGAAAGGAGGGGTTCATTCCCAAAAAGGGTCTTTCAATGTTTATTTTAATGAGTCCAATGAAAGAAAACTCAGTGTAGTTCATGTTTATAGAGTCTGAACAAGCTAAAGAAAACTCTAGAAGGGTCCTTTTTCATATGATTTAGTCCCTAGGGCCCGAAAAGGTATAAAATAATACCCAAGATAACTCTTCCAGTCATGATTGGTTGGAGTATACCTTTTTCGTAAGTAGTGCCCCTTGGTCCAGAAAAGGGGTAAACTATCACTAGGAGGATGAATCTTTAGGTCCTTTTACGAGTGTGAAGAAGACAAGCTCACTCAACAATATTTTCACATTTTAAGAGTCCGAAAAGAGCTTAAAGAAGACTTTATTAACCTTTTTCATGTTTGAATCCAGAGCATGAAAAAGTAATAAAATAAGCTCAAACCACTTTTCATGTTTTAACTAGAGCACGAAAAATGAAAAGTAAGCTCAGCATCATCTTACTGTTTTTAATGAGCTCGAAGATTAGTTGGAGGAATGCTCGAATATTGGTTTCAGTTTTACGCAAGATCAAAACCAATGGGTAAACTATGCTTGAAAAATCCCATTAATATGATATACAGAGGTTGGAAGCTTGCCCCCAGCATGATTTCTAGCAAATCTTACCCCTAGCATAGTTTCTAGGGGCTCGACATGCCCCCCAAACTTCGTTTCATCTGACGATTCTTCTTCCATACCCAACCTAAAAAAAAGTTGGTTACTAATGCAGAAATGTTCAGCAAGGTGTAGGAAGAACGAGAATTAGGCAAGTGAAAAGAAGGTTCAAGTTCTAACACTAAAGTAAAGACTCGACTCAAGGGAAGGGGATCCATTTCATTTTTACACAAGATTGAAACATAAGGTAACTATGCTTGGAGAAAACTGACATGATGGTCAAAACTTGACATGATGGTCAGGTGTTGTTTCATTTTTTAACGAGCTTGACACAGGAGAAGAGCTATGCTCTTAGACATGGTTTTATTTTTATGCAAGCTTGAAACCAAAAGGGTAAAATTTGCTTGAAACAACCTATTTCATTTTTTAACGAGCTTGAAACAGGAGAAGAACTATGCTCTCAGACATGGTTTCATTTTTATGCAAGCTTGAAATCAAAAGGGCAAACTTTTCTTGAAATAACCTATTTCATTTTTTAATGAGCTTGAAAAAGAATATAAACTATGCTAAAGGGAATCTATTTCATTTTTTAATGAGATTGACACAGAATGGGAACTATGCTCACGAGGAAGTTCTAAGACAACATGATGTCCAAAGGTTGGTGGTTTTCCCCCTTACATAAGAAGCTAGAGACTTAACTCCAGTATGATATCCAAATGCTGGAGCCATGCCCCCCATTTTACCTATGATGGGAAGAAGCTAACTAGAAGGGGAAAAAGACACAAGAACATGCAGGACATTCAGCGAAGTCTGATGACTGGGAGTCACACAATAATCAGGTTTAATAAAGGGAAGATGATCAACGGTCACAATCTTCCCATCATAGGGAAAATATATCACTCGAAGGAGTGTGGACACTACAGCTTTCATGGCATAAACATAATCACGCCCAAGGAGCAGATTAAAATCCAAGGGACCTTGGACTACCATAACATTGATACAGACAATTTTTCCTTCCAAAGTAATAGGCAGTTGAGGAAGGATCCCTAAAGGCATTGTGGGTCTTCAATTAAAATCCAGCATCTGATCGGTGGCTGGCACAAGTAGAGGAGAACCTATGGCTTTCCAAGTAGTAGAGGATAGAATGCTAATAGAAGCCCCTTCATCGACGATAGTGTAGAGTATACTCTTAGTGGTAATTCACACTGATATCTAGAAACGAACACTCGAATGAATACGAGACTCTGTTAGGTTACTCCAATCAAAAGAAATAACCTCGTTTCTTGGAGAGGGTTCTGTAGAAAGAGACAAAATTTCCTCTTCTAGAGAACAATCAGGATGAAGCATAAAGACATTAGCAGTTTGAGCTCCACTCTCATCGGAGAGAGTGGGGAGAGACAAATATTGGATCACGGTGATAGCTTCTATCAGAATGTTCTAATAAAATAACAAGATCGGATAGAAATGGCATCGAATCGACCACTTCACTCTTCGAAGGAAGAGTGGGATCAATTACAGATGAAACTGAATTGATCACTTAGAATTCACTCTTGGAAGGAAGAGTGGGATCGACTACGGGTGAAACTGAATCGACCACTTGGTCAACTAGTGGGGGTTTAAGAGACAAATTACTATCACTTGCTGGAATCACTTGTTGATGATCAGTAATATTTTCCAACCAACGCAAAGCTTTATCCATTCTAGGACAAAGAAAAGTACGATGCATTGCCTTGCATATCAAACAAGGATATAAGAATTTACCCTTACGACATTTTACCAATGGGTCACTGGTTGAGGGAGTGTCATCAACATGATGATCAGAGGTTGATGACACAAACAGTTTGGACCTTTTAGACCACTCTTCTTGTACACGGGAGAGACCGGGACACTCCTTAAGAAGGTGGTCCTCCTCGCAAAGCTTACAAGGGAACTTTGGTTTTTCGGGCGTTCTCTTAGAATGAGCACCATCTTGAGCAGATGGTTGCTACTTTTTCTCTTTCTTATCCTTCTTCTTCTTACCCTTCCCTTTCTTCTTCTTATCCACCTGACTATTAACCGTAGAGATTTGGTCAAGCGAAGAAGAAGAAATGGATGAAGACACTACCGATGGAGATGGAATAGGATTAGGTTGAGGTTGATCCTCTCTCGGACAATAGGTGACATTTGAGACATTAGGTGTAACAAGAATTACCGGATTAAACACCCAAACTGGTAATCATATAGTTAACCTAGGAAGATTTAGAGTGGCAATAAAGGGAGGACCAATACCTTTGCTTAGAGGGAATACAAAAGGTACACCTTGGAAAGGGACCTCTTGAGTGATAGTACTAGATGGGGATGCCATCTCTAAACTCTCTAAAAAAATAATTAACTACCATGCACAAGCAAGTATTACTCAAACTAAAAGAAACAAGACAACATGTGAAAGGAGTGGATAAGAGTCAGGAACCTCACAGGACATGACAAAAGGATAAATCAGATGGTTTGAGGATTCCTAAAAGGGTATCCTAATATACGCTAGGTACATGGGAGATCAAATCCATAGTGGTGCTGTCTAATGCACAAGCGTTCGACAGGAGCCTTCCGATATACTACCGAGTATGTGAAATACCTTTCGATATACCTCTAGGGTACGTGAAAGGTTGTTCGATATACCAGATGTATGTGGAATAATTACAAGCCCCTGGGATATAATGATGGAAAATAATGATAGCTGCCACGCTTACCGACACCGGAACACGTCGCTAACTTAACACTCAAATTGCTAAAAGTTTTAACCTAGTACTACCATTAATTTTATCTTGTGCGTTTAGGTGGAACCATGGAGTGAAAACTTGAAATTAAAGAAGATGCACACTGATCTATATGATAATGTAAGTTTTCCTCTTCAATGAAATTCTACCTAAAAGAGGGAGAGAGATTTAATTTTATTTCCAAAATGCACACCCAAATGCAAATGCAATTCTATCTTTTCAAACAAAAATTAAAATATCAATGCACCCCAAACAATATTTAAAGCAATTAAAAAAAAGATCTAGAGAACATCTGATATAAATAAACCAGAAACGTTTCCTATCTTTTCATGCTTGAAAAAGATGCATAAAAACTTAATGGAAAGATAATTTCACTAACGTTTCCAAACAAATCTAACTCTAATGCACACAAAGTCAAAAACAGATATTTCTTCTTAATGAAAGTATGATATGGAACTTCAAACAATCAATCACAAAACAAGAAGAAAATCGTTCAACATGCTTACGAATAAAGCAAAGGAGAGAGAAAACTAAAACTTCTCTTTGGAACAGACAAGGAAATGAAGAACCAATCTCTCCTACATAGCACTGAAAAACTCATCATGCAAAAGGAAACAAAAATCACCCCAAGCAAAGAAAGACTCAAAACAACATGGATCATTCATGCATTCCAAGTCCAAAACAGACCAAAAGATACCCATGAAAATGAAATGTATATTTTCCAATTCTAATGAATAATATCTACAGAAAATAGAAAGAGGTTTCAAGCAAAGAAAAGGATGCAAAATCCAATGAAAGAAACATAAACTATTCTTTGAATGCAAAGAGAATATAACAATCAAAGTGACTGCAGAATATACACCTCATTTTCATAAAAAAGTAAGCTAAAAAACACTCAGAAATCAAAAGGAAACAACCAAGTTTGTAAATGACAAAGCAATGAAAAGACCTACCTAGCACCGCTTCCAGAGAGTCACTGACAGAGTGGTTCTGCATGAGCATTGCTTCCGGATTGCTGATCATAGGCGGTGGTACCGATTCCTGCCAACTGAGTTCAGGCGGTGACATCGCTTATTGTCCATTATGCATGTGCGGTTCCCTGTAGATGTCCAAAACAAAAAGATGGTGAAAAATGAAAGTCAAATCACTGTGCAACTGGCATCAAAATTATAAATTAACAGTATTTAAGAGAAGAGAAGGTAAAAAAAAACTTAGATCTAAATAGATCTGAAGATACCAAACCAATAACCACTAGATCAGCTAGTGGATCTGATTGAACTGATGAAGAACAGGATCTTTGGATTTAGACAAGTGTTCGAAGACTAAGGAAGATTAGATCTGTTGAAGCTCTTCCCCAGTATGGTCACCAGATTTGTTGTTAGGAATTTCACACCTTTTGTGGACATAAGTTGTTCCTTTGGTCTGAATGGTTCAGATCCAGAATAAATAATTCACAACAAGGTTAGCAGACTTCTCCTAGAAACTATAGACACTTGGAATACAATCTTTGATGGAATGATGTCGCTCTTCACTTATGGAGAAATATCTCCAAGAAAATACCTGCATAAACACATCAAACACAAAAGATCAAAAGTACCAGAACATTATCTATAGATCTATATCACTGACTAAGGAATTTGATAATGAACATGCAAGATTACACATAACAAGTATATGGGAAAGGAACCAACTTTGCATTGATAAATAATGAAATATTTTACAACCTGTGCCTTAGTGTTGATGCACTCCTCCACAAAATCGATGTCTTATCCCCAATAGCTCCAACTTGCTCCTCTATGCTCACTCTAATGGATCAGGACAGAATGTCAAAATGGAAACAATACTTTGCTCTCTTCTCAACCATGGGGTATGAGCCTATTTTTATAAGCTTAAAATGGATAGAGATGGTTGAGATTTTGGTGGGTGAGGTGGATAGGAGATCCCCAAAGGTGGAGCTCGAGCTCAACTGGCCTAGGTGAATAGGGATAAGGATTGCCACAAAGCTTTTGATCTAGAAGCTTCGTGAAGTATCTCTTTTTCACTTTTTACCAAGGGCACCGCTCCTGCTCCTTAATGACAGAGTGGTGCTGGGGCAGAACTGCTCTTCAAACAAAGAATAAAGGAGGTGACACCGCCTGTCTTCAACACAACTCAGGAAGTGCTGAAGAAGGTACCGCTCCTAGGCTTAAGGGTAGAAGAGGTGCTAGGTTTTTATATGCATGTTTGACATCTGGATCACTATTTTCACTTTAATATTTGGGAATGAGGGAAAACATGGATGTCTAGGATCTTATCACATGTTGATGACAAGATTTGGGTGTAACAGGGTCTACACTCCCTATTCATAGCAACTAAAATTTTTTTTAGCAACACACTCAACCCTATCTCAATGACTCACTCAAACAACCATCGAATGTTTCCAATAGCTGTGGATTTTCACCTAATGACTCATCACTCACCTAGTAACTCATCGCATACCTAGAATCACACTTGTAAATGGAACATATTTACATATTATAGAACCATTTATTTTGAAAAGTGAAGACCCTTCTAGGTCCATTCCAAACATTGTACTTGTACTTGGATGGAGAGAAGGATACTTTGGCATTAGACTCCCTAGGTGTTATAGCTCAAAATGACACATCTCTATCTGTGACCACTTTCCCATGATTCTGTCGCATGTTGACACTTCCATGACGACACTTCATGAAAGTCACTGAAAAAAAAACACCTAACTTTGAGGACCCATATTTTGAGTTTTGTAACTCCGTTTGACCTCATATCTACACCGTTGGAAATATATTTTAGTTAGCTAAAACTTTCTAGAAGACACCAAAGTCTGAAAATGTCCAAAATTACCCTAAAAATGAGCTTTTTTGATGTGTACGCAGGTTTCCTTAAGGAAACCCACATATGTACGCGAGTTGCTATATATAATACTCGCGTACGCCTTAAATAAGTGACTTTTTTCATTGCAACCTACGTATACCTTCTCGTGTATGCGATTGTTGTCTCTGCAACCCGTGTACACCTCCTGAAAATGTCAAAAAAATATGTATTTTGAAATTTGGGTAGTTTGGGTAGTTATGCAACTGACTCCTTCAGTTGTAACTACTTTGTCTTCGACCCTAACTCTTCATAAAGCATATAAATAGAGGTAGGGAGGTCCATGAGAGGAGACTTGAATCTTTGCATTGTTATGCTGGAGGATTTGGAGCTCTCTTTGCCCACACCTTTTCCCTAGCGATCATCCCCTTGTGTTGCAGAGCTTGGAGGCTGAGTTCCTTGGAGAAGAGAAGCAGCAGAACCATATCAAGGTTTCGTTAGGTGCCCAACTTGAAGAGAAGGTATACTTGTACTTGTTTTCAAGATTATAAAGATGTGATGTCCTTCTTCTTCCCAAATCATTGTTCAATGTGTGATTGAATCTTTGTTTATGATTAGATTTTGATGTTAATCAGATTATTATTTCATGTTTCTTTGATTATCATTAATTTATATGTGGTCATATTGGTTTGAGGAAGGTATAATTCGTTTTGTAGGTCTCTTGGAGCAAGAGGAACAAGAGGAGCAAGAAGAGGATTGGAGGGCTGCTTGGATCAACCTTCATTTGGATGAGGTATGAACCATTCTAATCTCTGAATCTTGTTTATATTTGCTTGCAAAACCATTTGCATCCACCTTTCTACCCTAGTATGTTGATGGCCTCTTAAACCCTAACCATAGGAAACTTTCCTTTACAACAGAACTGGTGACTCCGCTGGGGAGAGCCTTGTCTATTTAGGGTTTCTCTGTATTTATTTCAATATTTTGCATTGTTTTAGGTATTTCTTTCCACTTAGGAACACTTTATCAGTCTGATAGAACATCTCCCCTACCTTCCTAAGGCAGTTTTTGACCTTTTTTGGGATTTTTTCCACCCATACACGAGTTGCAGACTGAATAGTCACGTGTCTGGTTTGGTACACACGACTTTCTATACTGTCAACCCACGTATGATACGTGACTTGTCAGTGGTACAACCCACATGTGCTTGTACACGTGACTCACTGTACTATCAACCAGCATATGACACATGACCTGTCAGTAGTACAACCCGCGTGTGCCCCTAAAACAGTGTTTTTTCCTCATTTTTGTGGTTTTTTTTCTTGTTGTGGGCTATTTGGTAGGTATTTTGGTGTCCTATGCAGGTGCATGACTCTAGGGAGTTAGTTTAATCCATTTTGGTTGTTCTTTATCTATGTGGTAATAATTTTTATAGCATTAGGGTTTCTCTTTGGTCATTCCCCCTAACCCCTTTGCTTTGTTTGTCTTTTGGCTTATGTTTTTGGTCAGCCTATGTCAGTGATCTTTGTATGAGTTCAGAATATTGTTGGTGTTTGTTTCCTTCTTCTTTTGTTGGTTAACTTCACCTTGCCAAAAAATTTGACTTGTCTCTTATGCAAGCTTTCCTTCAAAGTAGGGTTTATACTGACTTTAGGGCATTCTAGAGTCTATTTGGTGGTTGCATAGCAAAGTTCCTTTTCCTTTGTTCTTATTATCTGCATACTTTTGTTTGTAGGCAGTTTTTGTTTTGCATTTATAAAAGAAAAATAAAAAAAACACATGTTTGCTTTATATGCATGTAGATTAGTTTTTTAGTCTAGATTGCATGGCATATCATTGTTTTTGAAAAAAAAAAAGAATTTGTTCTTTTGTGGCTTTCAAGTTTCTATTTGAAAAAGAAGAAAAGAATAGTTTTTTTCTTTTTGCATTTCATTTCTCTTTGCTTAGTCATTTTGTTTCAACTTTGAGTCAAAACACCACATAAGTTTCACGCCATTTACACTCTAACTAAAAAAAACCTATTAAAATGAATGATATAATTTAAAAACTATTATTAAGTTTTATTTTATAGGGTCATACACCAACTATCTTAGGCTAGACTTGTGGGATAGGGAGTTTAAACTCCCCACAAGTGTTTAAATTCAGACGTAGTTGGCCAATCACTAGGTAAATCCTCTTCTATGTTGATTGTATCTGGGAAGCTCCTCTCAAACAAGAATTAAGCATGAGTCCGTGTGGAGACTTGGACTGAGGAGATAACCCTCCGATTCCTTGTCAAAGCGTAGACCAGGGTTTTTGCACATCTGGGGATTCTGTCTTAGAAAGGGTTTCGGGATTTGCTACCCTGCCCATGCATATGAACCAGGCTTGTGACTATCCCACCAGACTGTCAATATAGTTAAGGTAGCCTTTAGTCTCTTTGACATCTAGGGTTCATACACAAGTACACCGGAAGGCTATTTCTAGTTGACCTTGGACGGGCTTGGAAGGTAACCTCGGTAGGAAGTGTGGGAGGGTGGTGGGTGATTCCTTCGCTTGTGCCTAAGAACATATACAGGGATGCCAAGTAACTGTCTATCAGCTTTCTTCTGGAAAGCATATCTTATACTTGTTTGTTTGTTTGGCTTTAGGAATTTTTTAGTAAGTGCTGTGTGGTTTGTTTGTACTTAGTGTGCCTTTAGGTGTGTGCTTTGTAATTTTGGTTGCCTTTCAACCTCAGAATTTGTCTCCTAGTTTGAAAATATGGCTAACCCCCCTTTGAACACCAACCAAGAGATCCCCATGTTGGGAACTCCTTGTACTATTCCTCTCACAGGGAATGTTGGTGTTCCTTTGATGGCCACCTTGAATCTTCCTAGATTCACCCTAGGGCTATCGGTGTGGTTGTTTTTCGCTCCAACTGCCCTGAATGCTTCTGATGCTTCTCAATTAGGCTCCTTATATCAAGGGCATCAACACACTACTTCCTCTTCACCTGTAGTTGATTCTCCTCCTCCTTCTACCTCATGCGGTGAAAGTACTGATACTAGTAACCGATAGTCTAAAAGGAGTAAAAGAAGGAGGAATAGGAAGAAGGCACATAAGAAAGAGGGAACCCATTCAACCTCTACAAGTCAAGTTGAACCTTACCATCCAACCTCTGCAGTTCATGCTGGGGGCACCTATCCAACCTCTGTAGGTCATGTTGGATCTAAGCACTCAACCTCTGCAAGTCAAGTTGATCTTCACCGTCCAGGCTTTGTTGATCATGCTAGTGGGATCCTTCCAACCTTTCCAAGTCATGTCAGATCCAGTCACTCAGCCTCTGTAGTTCATGCTGAGGGCACCCGTTCAACCTCTGATGTTCAAGTTGAACCTCCCCATCCAACCTCTACAAGTCATGTTGGATCCATCCACCCTGCCTCTGAAGTTCATGCTAGGGGCACACACTCAACTGCTGCAAAGCATGTTGATCCTAACCATTCAGCCTCTGTTGTTCATGTTGGTGGTGCCCGTCCAACCTTTGTAGGTCATGTTGGACCCAATCTCTCAGCCTCTGCAGGTCATGCTGGGGACAGTCTCTCAGCCTGTTTAGTTCATGCTGAAGACAATCTGTTAACCACTGTGAGTCATGTTGACACTGTTGAAAAGACTACTCGTTCAAAACACAAGCCCAAGTTTCCTTGTAATATTTGTGAGGGATACCACCTTACTTATAAATGCCCTTCTATCGTGGAGGTGCGAAGAGTTTGGTTTCATGGTCATCCTGTTTTTTAACATTCTGAAGTTTTCAAGAACCAGCCTCTCTTAGTCAGGTTGGACCCAGTCACCCAGCCTTTGGTGGTCATGCTGGGGAAAAATATCAACCTCTGTAGGTCATGATGAGAGCAAACAATTAGTCACTACTAGTCATGTTGACACCGTTGAGAAAACTGGTCATTTTAAGTACAAACTTAAGTTCCCTTGTAAGCTATGTGAGGGAGATCACGTTACTCACCAGTGCCTTGCTGTCACAGAGGTGCGAAGAGTGTGGTCCGAGACTCAAGAATTTCCTTCTCCTGAACAACCTATAGTTTCTCAACAACCTACTCAACCTTTGGTTGATCAAGTGGTCGAACCAATCTCTGATTTGGTTGATCCCACTCTTCTTTCAGAGAGTGATCCTGATGTGATTGAACCAATGTCATCTTTGGTCAATCCCACTTTCCCTTCGGAGAGTGAATTTCACAAAGTGGTTGAATCGATTTCATTATTGATCAATCCCACTCTTCCTTTAGAGAGTGAAGTGTCTGCTAGTCACATTTTATTCACTACCAGTTTATAACTTACTGAACAAGGGGGCACTGAACTCGCTTTGGATCAATCCCCACCAAGCTCTGGATCAATCCCCACTAATCTCTCAGATTGCTTCCTTTGATTGGGATAGCCTAGTTGAGCCGCGCCTTCCTTCTGATGCACCTTTCCAGATAAAGGTAAAAGTTGAACCATACATGATTGCTTGTTGTATTGTTGATGAAGGAGCTTTAGTTAGTATCTTGTCTGCTTGTTCTTGGCAAGGCATGGGATCCCCCAGACTTGTGTCGACTACTAGTCAGTTACTGGTATTTGATAGAAGAAGTTGTATAGCCTTGGGAATTCTTACTCAAACACTTGTTACTTTGGGTGGGAAGACCGTCTTAGTTGACTTCATGGTGATAGAAGACCCCTTAGACTTCAATATGCTCCTTGGACATGATTAGTCTATGCCATGCAAGCTGTGGTGTCAACATTCTTTCGTGTGATGTACTTTAATCACGGTGAAGAAATTTTCACCATTGATCATGTTATCACTCCAGGAAATTCCTCTAGGTTGTATCTCGAGGATGCTTGGTAACTTAAATTTTTTTTTATGGTTTTCTGATATGGATCAAGTCAAGTGACCTATATAACCTTCCACTCTCAAGACATGCATGAAGCTCACTCAATTACAAGGATTTTGGTTACAACTTGTTCAGTAGTTTGACAATAAGGTGCAGGGATGGAGAACTCATCAAGCTGGCAGACTTACATACAAAACAGATGCATATAAATGGCTAAATACTGAAAATGATGGTACTTATAAATCAAATCACATTAACTCACCAATAGGATGACAAATATTAGCTATTAATCAACTTTAAAATAACCTAAATACACATTCAGGCAGAAGTACAGTAAAGATAGAGATGGTGGCTGAACAATTCATAACAAAAGAACTTATATTTCAGAATGAACAAGATGAGAAGCTTGACAATAGAATAGGCTTCTAAATCCCTGAAGTCGAACCCTTATTATCAAATTGATCCTAGGCTTTATAGCCTTTTTACAAAAGCATAGATCCTGAAACTTTGATCTGTTTTCACAAAAATACTCAAAAGTGATAGTTTTTCCAAATTAGGGTTTCAAACCCTACCTAACTATTTGTCTAAATATGATGAAGATTTAGTTCACTGATTGAACATTAAATAACTGAATTAGTTGCTTAGTGATCATTGCTGCTGGTCCACTGTAAATTAGCTACCAAAATCCAGCGTTTTGGTGGTTAACTGATGTGATCTTTCTTGCTTAATCCGCCAGAATTTTCTACCCTGTCACCGTGGTCGGTGGTCGAAAGCTCTAACTTGAACGATCGAAACCTCAAACCTAAATTTGGCCGTAGTGTCAGCGATTTAAACCACTACCGGTGCAACGGTTAAGCATCGGCGATCGGAAGCTCTAACCTGAACGATCGAAACCTCAAACCTGAATGTGGCCACAGTGTCGACGATTTAAACCACTACCATTGCGATGGTTAAGCATTGGAGGTTGAGAAGACTAACCACTAATGTGTCGATGATCGAAACCTCAAACCACTAAAACATCAAAACCTCAAAGCTGAACGTTGTCGCAGTATCGATGTTTCAAACCACTACCGTCGCGACGGTTAAGCATCGACGATTGGAAGCTCTAACTTGAACGATTAGAACCTCAAAACTGAATGTTGCCGCAGTGTCAGCATTTCAAACCACTACCATCACGACGGTTAAGAATCGACGATCGAAAGCTATAACCACTAATGCGTCGGTGAGCGACACCTCAAACCACTAATGCGTCGGCGATCGAAACCTCAAAATTTAACGCATCGGTGCTTTAAACCACTAATGCGTCGGCGATCGGAACCCCAAAAATGAACGCGTTGGTGCTTCAAACCACAAGATTCTTTGTAGTGTCGGTGGTATAGAGGACTAAATTTTTGAAACTCCGACATCGTAGAGGACTAAACTTTCGACCTGCTATAAAAAATGTTCTTTTGGTGGTTAGTGTATATGTTGCACTCCTTTCTAATCTGCTGAAGATGGCCCCTTTCGGTAGCTAATGAGATGTTCTGAGCCTTGCCTAAGCCACTGAAAGCTACAACTTGTGAATTTTTCATCCAAATAAAAAACAAAGGATTTCAAACTGTCAGTGATATTCACATCCTTCTTTGCATGAGTTAAATTCTTCATTCTATAAAAATAATTTATTTTGGGAGATAACAGCTGGCTCGTAATCGGGGATGGGAACCTCCTAGCGAGGTCCCAAGAACCCCAGACCAAAATGCCTTTCCTAAAAAAGAATAATTAGAGCTATCTTCTAGTGTTCCATTGGGCATGGAGTCATTTGTATTTTATAACTGATCCCCTGCAATCTTCCTGTAGCCCACTTTGCTTATTCATGAAAACAACTAAAAATGACCTAGTTGCTCATATTAAGATCTTATTTTCCTATCTAATCCTACTCCTAATTCTAATCAGTAGAGTCTTCTTATCATGTGACATAATGCTTCCAATGAATCCAGGTCAAAAGCTGATCTGCTGAACCTATCCTTGATCTTGACTTGAAAAATAAATGAAACCCTAGCATGTAGCAATGTAGTTTCGAAGGGTTACAGAATCAGCTATCATCTGACAAAAATATTTTGATACCTATGGCGCTCATAAGTTCCAGATAGTTAGAAACAGGGTCATAAAAGCCAACAAGAAATACCCTTTTATGTTTTTGATCTTTTCCTTCACTGATGTCAATGTTGAATGTGGAATTCTCAACCTTTGCCAGATCAAAATGCAAGCTCAACAGTTGATTTAAACCTTCTTGTTCTCTTATGATCAGATCTTGATCATAGATCATTAAAATTTCATTTTGTGAATAGTGCTCACAATAGGATGACAAAACATAGTTTAAATCATATGAATAAAGATCAATTGAAAACATATAATTGCCTATAAAATCATCAGTTATCATAGGCTCATCCTGGTTTGCAAATTGATCATAAAATCCAGATTCATACATCTCTTAGGAGTACTTTTCAAACACTGAAGAATCTAATTCTAAATATGAAAGGAGCTCACATGCATGCTATTGTTCCAAAGCTGCTTCAGACTCATACTCTTCCTATTCAAAATCTAAATCATACTGATGTTTATCTGGCTCAGGTAAATGATGGTTTTAAAAATCAAACTGCTTTGGGATTCTCCTTGAAGCACAAATGTTTTCCTCCACCTCTAAAGCATCTTCAAACATAATGCTTAAAGATGAAGATTTCCTTTCTAGCAGAAGAAGGGCAAGTTTTGAATGTAGTCCCATCACACAATATATAATGGTAGTTGTCTCTGTGGGATGGATCTCCAAAGGAATATCATGATAAGTGTTGTAGAATCTTCGATTGAAGATAGGCAAAGTTTCATCTTCCTCTCTCTTCAAAGCATAGAAATCAGCGAGATACAAATCAAGAGATTTGTTTTCACACCAATGCTTCAAAAATGCATCAGTGAATTCTATCCAAGAGTCAATAGAGTCAGCTGTTAAATTATTGAACCATATAGCGGCATCTCTAATCAATGATTTAGAGAAAAATCTCATGATTACATCCTCATGAACAATCTAAAAACGGTCAATAAATCTTTGAAAGATTCCAAATGCCTTTCCGCTGAAGCTTGATTCTCTCTGGAAAACCAAGGGAGATATTCATAACAGTCAAGAGGATAAGGATGAAGATGAGAGGGTAGTTTCAATGGCTTAAAAATCTTCATCCCGTTTTTGGTTTGAAAGCCTGTGGGATGATCATGAGGAATAACAATCTACTGACAAGGTTCAAAGGTTATGGAAATGAGTGTTGAGCTTTGCATAGGTTTTGAATCAGTTTTGGTTTCTTCAAGGTTACATGGCTGATTAGATTTAGAAGGAATTTGGATACAGAGGTCATTTTTATAAATAAGCTTCGGCACAAAGACTGATTCACCTTCTATAATACAAGCAGGCTGCAAATATTCTTCTACAGATGGATTTATAAAAGATGGCTGATAATATTCAGAATATATAAAACATAGGATAATTATTTTAACATGTGAAGGGAAAAGTATAAAGGAGATGATAAAAAATAACAGCAGAAAGTAAACTGCTGAACTGGTACCTAGATTTTGAATTCAGCCTCTTCATCCTTTATCAACAGGGTCCTCCCAGTGGAGATTTGGATGGATCAAGGAAATAGAAGTCTTTGTAAATCTACCCCAGTAGAAGGGATAGGTTTTCTTCTCCCTCTATCAGCAAATCTGATCTAGATGTCCTTGCTCCTCTGGAAATTTTCCTTTGTAGAGCTCTTCCTTTTCTGATGATCTTCTCTGGGTCCGCAACAGGTGTTGCTGGTGGCCTCTCTTGATTTTCTTTGGTACTTGGTCTTCTTGAAGCCACCTTATTTCAATGGAGTCACCAGATAGATGATTACAGCCAGAATAGTGTCCAATCTTTGTCTATCATCAAAGAAAGGATCTATGTCGTCTCCAAGGGAAGCTGAGCTTCAGTCTCCTCTCCTCGACAACGGTGCCAATTTGTTATCACTCCAGAAAACTCCTCTAGGTTGTATCTCGAGGATGCCTGGTAACTTAAAATGTTTTTTAGGTTTTTCTGATATGGATCAAGTCAGGTGACCTATATAACCTTCCACTCTCAAGACATGCATGAAGCTCACTCAATTACAAGGATTTTAGTTACAACTTGTTCAGCAGTTTGACAATAAGGTGTAGGGATGGAGAACTTATCAAGCTGGAAGACTTACATACAAAACAGATGCATATAAATGGATAAATCCTAAAAGGGATGGTACTTATAAATAAAATCACATTAACTCACCAATAGGATGACAACTATTAGCTATTAATCAACTTTAAAATAACCTATATACACATTCAGGCATAAGTATAGTAAAGATAGAGATGATGGCTGAACAATTCATAACAAAAGAGCTTATATTTCAGAATGAACATGATGAGAAGCTTGAAAATAGCATAGGATTCTAAATCCTTGAAGTCAAACCCTTATTATCAAATCGATCCTAGGCTTTATAGCCTTTTTACAAAAGTACAGATCCTAAAACTTCGATCTGTTTTCACAAAATTACTCAAAAGTGATAGTTTTTCCAAATTAGGGTTTCAAACCCTACCTAACTATTTGTCTAACTATGATGAATATTTAGTTCACTGATTTAACATTAAATAACTAAAGTAGTTGCTAGTGATCACTGCTGCTGGTCCACTGTAAATTAGCCGCCAAAAGCCAGCGTTTCGGTGGTTAACTGACGTGATCTTTCTTGCTTAATCCACTAGAATTTTCTACCCTGTCACCGTGGTCGGCGATCGAAATATCTAACCTAAACGATTGGAAACTCAAACCTGAATGTGGCCACAGTGTTGGCGATTTAAACCACTACAGGCGCGATGGTTAAGCATCGGTGATCAGAAGCTCTAACCTGAATGATTGGAACCTCAAACCTGAATGTGGCCATCTTGTCAGCGATTTAAACCACTACCATCATGATGGTTAAGCATCAGAGGTCAGGAAGAATAACCACTAATGTGTCGGTGATCGAAACCTCAAACCACTAAATCATTGGAACCTCAAAACTAAACGCTGCCGCAATATCGACGTTTCAAACCACTATCGTCGCGGCGATTAAGCATCGACGATCGGAAGCTCTAACCTGAACGATCGAAACCTCAAAATTGAATGTTGCCACAGTGTCGACATTTCAAACCACTACCATCGGGACGATTAAGCATCAACGATTGGAAGCTATAACCACTAATGCGTCGACGATCAAAACCTCAAACCGCTAATGCGTCGATGATCGAAACCTCAAAACTGAACGCATCGGCACTTTAAACCACTAATGCGTCGGTGATCGGAACCCCAAAACTGAACGTGTCAACTCTTCAAACCGCAAGATTCTTTGTAGTGTCGGTGGTATATAGGACTAAAATTCCAAAACTTCAGCGTCGTAGAGGACTAAACCTCCGACCTGCTGTCAAAAATGTTCTTTCAGTGGTTTGTGTATATGTTGCACTCCTTTCTAATCTACCAAATATGACCCCTTTCAGTGGCCAATGAGATGTTCTGAGCCTCGCCTAAGCCACCGAAAGCTACAACTTGTGAATTTTTTGTCCAAATAAAAAAAAAAGGCTTTCAAACTGTCAGTGATATTCACATCCTTCTTTCCATGAGTTAAATTCTTCATTCTATCAAAATAATTTATTTTGGTAGATAACAGATCAGTTGGATTTTCTTGATCCGTCTCTTGACCCAACTAGAGACTAGTTCTTTCCTTTATTGATTCCCAGTGTTTCTATAGACACTACCCCACCACAGGTGAGCTATGTGGCCTCATGTCCTTTGCGTTCAATTGCTACTAAGAAGCAGTCTCTATTTTCATGCTTACCTTCTCAGGACTTGGTCCCAGCAGTTGACCGAGTGAGTCATCCTATACATACTTTGGAGCCTTCTCTCCACTCTATCAATCCATTTGAAAGTTTAGACATGTGTCCTATCTCGGATGATATCCTTCCTTCGGATGAAGTTTTCCTAGAGTCTTTGATACAGTCTGATCTTCTATTGGATGTTGGTTCAGTTGTGACTAATTCTAACCCTGATTTTCCTAGTAAGCTTGACCTTTCCTATTATGTTGGTCTTGTTGAGTCTTTTGATTCTTCCTTAGAACAGCAAGTCAATGATCCTGATGAGTTTGATTTTTCTTATGAATTTTTCAACTCCTGTGATACTAAGTTTGTTCCTGCAAACTCTATCTCTCTTGTTGATTTTTTCTCTCCTTTTGAGGTTGATCTTACCGATTATAAACCCTCGAGCCTTGGTGCTATAGAATATTCTTCAGTCGATTCTTCCTTGACTTTCCCTTTTGCAGAAGATAGCAAAGTCGTATGTGTTTTTGTCAAAGTGACCTGCATCAGATCTTTTCTTCTGAATGTGATTCTGATGTTGTTGTTTTTTGGAGATAGGATTTTTAGTTGGAATCACAACTGTTTACTAGCCTCGCCTTGTTGTTCAAGTTGTAACTGTATTTGCATGGATCCTGCTCACGCTTTTGAGCCTGATGCTGGATTCCATAATTTTAGATCGTTGTATAAGCCCTCATATTTGTTCTCATCATTGCTCAACCTTGTATCAATTCACCTTTTCAACTTGACACCCTTTTCCTTCAAGAGACGCTCCCCGAGTGTCCTTATCTTGCTCGCTTTCCTTGCATTATGCATAGGTTTGTTCCTTGCGCTTGGAACTAGTTTTGCTTGCTCTTGACACTCGTCTCCTCACATTTAGAGCATTCTTTTTGCTCTCCTTCAAGCTCATTAAAAACAGTAAGGAGGCCGCGAGTTGACTTTTCCAGACTTGTTAAAACTTCATGAGAAAGATATTGAGTTTCTTTAGGCCCAGGTCTGACTCCTCAAAATAGACTTGATTGTCGAGTAAACATGTCTGTATAGGCTCATTAATAATATGTGAACGAGCATCCACATTGGTGGTAGGTTATCTCTTTCTCGGACCATGTGGAATAGTACGAGAAAGGAGCTCTCTCTCTAAGGAAGTTGCGGATTTTATCTCTAAGGAAGTTGCGGGGTTTTCTCCTTTATGGTTTCCCCAAGGAAAACTCTTTGTGTCTCTTGTCTCTTGTGATGTGCTTATGTTTTATTTTCGTGCTTGTTATTCTCTCAGTGAAAAGATCCTAAGATCATAATGCTAGCTTAAATGTTGAAAAACTAACATGGTATTAGAGCTAACCTGAGAAGAAGACACTGTGCAGCTGCGGGAACTAAGGCTTCCTAGTTTGTGGACTTTTCTCCACAGATTTTCAGCAAAAGTAAGGTGGAATTACTCTCCTCCCTAGGGCGCATCTTTCTGTCGAAACATAATCCAATTCTGAGGTTTTTCAGTTTTGGACTTGTCATTGGGGTCAGAAATTAGGGCTTTCTACAGAAGAGGAATTTTTCAGTGAGCCTAGGCTTGGATTGATCTCCTCCCCAAAATCGAAGTTAGGAACAAATTTGAAGGCATTTGGGTGGACAGAACTCCAGAAAAGCAAAACCCTAGTTGCACCTGAACCAACTCTGCAGGATTTCAGCTCAAGTTTCAGATCCGACATCTTGAACCTGGTAAGATCTAAAATATTTTGTATTTCCATTTGAGGTTCTTATTTAAAGATGTCTCATCATACCAAGCTTGATGAAAAGCTTGAGGGGGATGATAACTTCCGAGCTTGGAAGTATAGGATCTCCCTGGTCCTGGAAGAGAATGAATTAGACTCCTACATTCATGAGGAGGTTCCAGTTCCAGAGGGAGATGAGGCTAAGGCCTTGCATAAGAAGAAGCTCGAATAGTAGCCTGAGACGAGAAGATGGGAAATGAAGATCAAGCCCTCACAGCTCACTCCAAGAAGGAAAGAAGAAAACATCATTACTCCAAAGGTAAGAGCTCTCATCCTAAAAGAGATCTATCTAGATTAAGATGTTATACATGTGATGAGATAGGGCACTTTGCAAAAGATTGTCCTAAGAACAAGGGCCACTCACATAAGAAGAAGGGGAACAAAAGAAGACATCATGCTCATGCTGCAGAGGATGATGAACCATCCAAGAAGAGATCCAGATATGAAAGTGAAGATTCTTCAAGCGAGGATGAATATGTTTTGATATCAGCCCTCACAGGTAACATTACTCATGGAAGTGATGATTGGAGTGGAGCTTCCAAACATATGACGGGATTCAAGGAATCTTTTGTAAGACTATCAGAACATGAATCACCTCACAAGGTGAAACTAGGAGATGACTACCAATATCCAATAAAAGGTAGTGGAGAATCTTCATACAAGCTAGACTCTGGTAAGTCTCTAACAATGAAAGAAGTATTGTTTGTTCCAGGAATTAAGAAGAATCTTCTATCCATTTCAGCCTTGGATGCAAAAGGAATGCGGGTTGCATTCATAGATGGTCAAGTCATCATGTGGCCAAAAGGAAAGACAATTGATGATGCGGTAGTGATTGGAGAACAAGAAGGAGGCTTGTAAAAATTGAAGGGCCATCCAGAACAAGCCTTGATCCATGACTCAGTAGAGCCAAATGAAATTTGGCATAGAAGGCTTGCACATGTGCATTACAGAGCACTACCTATTGCAAGAAAAGCTGTTGAAGGTCTTCCAGAATTCCAAGCAAAACATGATGGAGTTTGCAAAGGATGTGCGAAAGGGAAGAATACAAAGAAGACATTTCCTAGCAGCGAAAGCAAAGACAAAGGAATTCTAGAAATCATCCATTCTGATGTATGCGGTCCAATGTCATCAAACTCACTAAGCGAGTATGCATACTATGTTTCTTTTATTGATGATTTTTCTAGAAAGACATGGATTTACTTTATGAAAAACAAAGATGAAGTGTTCAACAAGTTCAAGGAATTCAAAGCCTTGATCGAGAACCATAATAAAAAGAAGATCAAGACCATTCGATCAGATAATGGTGGAGAATTCACTTCGAATGAACTCAAAGAACTATGTAGAGAATTAGGGATTAAGAGGGAGTTGTCAACTCCTTATAATCCACAACAAAATGGGGTTACAGAACAGAAGAACAGAACTATCATGGAAGCTGCAAGAGCTATGCTTCATGATCAAGATCTACCTATGCATCTTTGGGCTGAAGCTGTTAGAACAGCAGTGTATGTACAGAACCGTACTCCACATAGAGTACTCGAAAACAAGACTCCTGAAGAAGTCTTCTCCGGCAAGAAACCAGAAGTCAACCATCTCAGAATATTCGACTGTCCTGTGTATATCCACATTCCAAAAGAGAAGAGACCAAAACTAGATCCTTCAGGAAAGAAGGGCATATTTGTGGGATACTCTGAAAGCTCGAAGGCTTACAGAATCTACTTTCCAGGATACAAGAAGATTGACGTCAGTAGGGATGTAACATTTGATGAAGACATAGCTTACAACAAATCCAGAAAAAGACCTACTAAAGAACCTGGAGAAGCAGAAGTAGAAGCACCCAGGATCCGTGATGCAATCATGAATGAAGAAGCTCAAGAAGAAGATTGAGAGTTCGAGGAACCACAAAGACCTGTAGATCCACCACTGGAGAAGAATCCTCATAAGAGGAAACCTGCTTGGGTACATGAACTTATCCAAGGTGCGGAAAGATACAGAGCTCCAGAAGAGAATCACAGAGAAAGAAAGAGAACAAGATCAAATTCCGGGTATGTAGCTTTATTATGTGATTTCATTGATAAAGAACCTTCCAGTTATGAAGAAGCGGCAGAACAGAAAGAATGGAAGGATGCTATGATTAAAGAATATCAATCGATCATGAAGAATGATGTTTGGGATGTTGTCCCTAGACCAAAAGGGAAGTCAGTTGTCACTTCCAAATGGATCTACAAGATCAAGCATGCTGCAGACGGGAGCATTGAAAAGTACAAGGCAAGATTTGTAGCTCGAGGATTCTCTCAGAAAGAGGGAGTGGACTATGAAGAAACATTTGCACCTGTAGCTAGATACACTTCCATCAGATTAGTACTTTCTCTGGCTGCAGTGATGAAATGGAAGATACACCAGATGGATGTCAAGACTGCTTTCTTGAATGGTGTAGTGGAAGAGGAAGTGTATGTAGAACAGCCACTCGGTTTTGAGACACATGATCAAAAGTCTTATGTATGCAGATTGAAGAAATCCCTGTATGGTTTGAAACAGGCACCCAGAACCTGGTACGGCAGAATTGACAGCTTTCTATCCAGTTTGGGCTTTACCAAGAGTAAAGCAGATTCCAACCTTTACTACAAGGTTGAAGATGGCAATCCAATGATGCTCCTATTGTATGTAGATGATCTGATTGTGACAGGTACAGATGGGTTGATTACTGATATGAAGAGAAAGCTTGCTGTTGAGTTCGAGATGAAGGACTTAGGAATGATGCATTACTTTCTAGGTATGGAGGTGTGGCAGAGTGCAGATGGAATCTTCCTTGGACAAGGGAAGTATGCAGTAGAGATCCTGAAGAGGTTTGGGATGATGGACTGCAAGGCAATGGCCACACCTATGGCATCGAACCTGAAGCTATTGAGTGATGCTTCGTCAGAGTCGGTTGATGCTACGATGTATCGTCAGATGATTGGGTCATTGATGTACCTGACGAACACAAGACCAGACATTTGCTTTGCTGTGAACACCTTGAGCCAGTACTTGACAGATTCGAGAAGTGTTCACTTGACAGCTGCAAAGCATATTCTGAGGTACCTGAAGGGTACGATTTATTATGGGCTCAAGTATGATATGAATCAGAATATTAACCTGGAGGGTTATGTTGATTCAAATTGGGCAGGTAGTGCCATCGACAGAAAGAATACTTCAGGATGTTGCTTCAGTATGGGATCAGGTGTGATCTCTTGGTTTAGCAGGAAGCAATCTTGTGTGGCACTGAGTATCGCTGAAGCAGAGTATGTCGTAGCCTGTTCAGCTAGTTGTGAGGCAGTATGGCTGCGGAAGCTACTGTCTGATTTATTTGATCTCCAGTTGGATGCTACTTGTATACATTGTGCAACCAGAGTTGCGTGAAGTTGTCAGAGAATCCAGTGTTTCATGACAAGTCTAAGCATATTGAGATCAAGTACCACTATATCAGGGATATGGTGCAGAGAGGAGTAGTGAAGCTCCAGTATGTTGCGACGGAGGAACAGATAGCTGATGTATTGATGAAGCCATTGGCTAGGCTGAAGTTTGAGTACTTCAGAGAGAGACTTGGTGTTCTCCAGATCGAGGCTTCCTCCCAGGGAAAGTGATGATACTTAGAGCCATTTTGACATGGTGAGAGGATTGGTTCCTTCCATGGTCAGATGTAAGAGCTGAGCTATTTCATCATGGCGAGAGGATTGGTTCCTTCCATGACTGATATGAGTGATGAGATCCATAGCCATTCTGACGATTAGGTCAGATATAAGGGCTGTGCCATTCTATCGAGTAGGATAGATGTAAGGGCAATTGCCATTCTAGGAATGGAGGCACCTGGTCAGTTACCATGATCACTCAGTGCAGGACTGTGTAGCCATTCTGATGTGATAGAGGGATGTGTTCCCACTTGATCAGATGTAAGGGCTGAACCATTCTGTTCATGGCTAAAGGATTTAGTTCCTTCCATGTCAGATGTAAGTATTGGCCATTCCGACGAGCAGGTCGGATGTAAGGGCAACTGCCATTCTCTAGGAGAGTGGAGGTGCCTGGTCAGTTACCAGGTAGCTCAGTCGAGGACTGGGGGCCATTCTGATATGACTACTGAGAGGTGTTCTCGTAGGATCAGATGTGAGTGCAAGCCTTTCCATCACTGTGATAGGATGTGTTCTTGTCTGGATGGATGTAAGTGCAGAAATATTCCATCACTGTGATAGGACGTGTTCTTGTCTGGATGGGAGTCTTTCATAACTGTGATAGGATGTGTTCTTGTCTGGATGAAAGTGGAGAAATCTTCCATCACTATGATAGGATGTGTTCTTGTCTGGATGGGAGTCTTTCATCACTGTGATAGGATGTGTTCTTGTCTGGATGAAAGTGGAGAAATCTTCCATCACTGTGATAGGATGTGTTCTTGTCTGGATGGGAGTCTTTCATCACTGTGATAGGATGTGTTCTTGTCTGGATGAAAGTGGAGAAATCTTCCATCACCGTGATAGGATGTGTTCCTGTCTAGATGGGAGTCTTCCATCACTGTGATAGGATGTGTTCCTGTCTGGATGGATGTGCCTTTTTGACGAGTAGGTCAAATGTAAGTGCTGGATGTGCCTTTCTGACGAGTAGGTCAGATGTAAGTGCTGGATGTGCCTTTCTGACGAGTAGGTCAGATATAAGTGTTGGGCATGCCCTTCTAACGAGTAGGTCAGATGCAAGTGCTAGGTGAAGACCTACATGAGGGTAGGCCTACAACCAGCATGAAAAAGGGCTGGCTCTGTAGAACTTCCTATGACGAGAAGAATCTTGAGATAGCACCAGTGTTGATCCAGATCAAGTGATGATCCAGATCCAGTAATGATGATCCAGCAGTGATGATCTAGATCGAGAGATGATCCAGATCCAGATCCAGATCGAGTGATGATCCAGATCCAGTCCAGTGATGTTGATCCAGATCAAGAGATGATCCAGATCCAGTGATGATGTTCGATGATGATCCAGATCGAGAGATGATCCAGATCCAGTGATGATGATCCAGATCCGAAGATGAATTTAAGGCAAAGATGACTTCAAGACGAGATGATCCAGCTGATACAGAGAAGAAGGCCAATGCTGAAAATTGTGTCGAAAGAATACATTCCTAGTTAAGAGGGAGTGTTGATGTATATGTAACTTCAGAATGTATTCTTCTATGTATCTTATGTATTGTAACCCGATGTTTATTCCGGGATGTTTCTATTATGTATTTGGGTCATGTTGTTATGCCCCGATGTTCTGATCGGGAGGATCTATAATGTAAACAAGTCATGTCAAGTCATTAGGTAAGTCCCCACAGTTTTGGGGCACTCGAGTTATTATACACTAATTAAGGTGTAGGATCAGGTAAGTAATATTAGGTTGAGCCTACGTGTGAAAATGTACTTCAAGTGAACGGAAGAATATAAATAGAGAGTGAGACTCTCTATTTATGACACACATCACTCACTCTCTTAAGTGAGGTGCACTTGTGGAGGAGGAAATATACTGGGACTAGAAGGCCATTGCTGTTGGGAGATCTCTTACTGTTTTGGTGCTGATTTTATCTCTAAGGAAGTTGCGGGGTTTTCTCCTTTATGGTTTCCCCAAGGAAAACTCTTTGTGTTTCTTGTCTCTTGTGATGTGCTTATGTTTTATTGCTGTGCTTGTTATTCTCTCAGTGAAAATATCCTAAGATCATAATGCTAGCTTAAATGTTGAAAAACTAACACTCTTTTTCGTGCTCTGGACAAAAACATGAAAAATATTCCGAGTGTACTTTATGTCTTTGTCATGCTTGCTAAACCCTAAAGAACAAAGCATCGAGTTTACAATTGTATGCCCCATTCCTCGTAATCAAATGGATCTTTTTGAGTGATCTTTCCTTCCTTCACACTCGTAAAACTCAGGCTATATGCTGCTTTTGAAGCAGCGTTGGGTAGGTGGTATTTTAAACTTTTTCGGACCTCCCTGACTAAATATGAAAAAGGTGCACCTTACTTATTCGGAAGCTAAGAGAGTTCTTCTGTGGTTTTTTTTATACTTTTTCGGCCTCAGGAGACTAAATTGTACGAAAAATCACCCCGCTAGAGTCTTCTTTGGAGTTTTCAGACTCTCTAAACTATGAAAACACCACTGAGCATGTACTATTTTGGGCTCATAAAATCCACGAATCAGTGCTTTACCAAGCATTCTTCTGTCTTTTCTTCGAGCTTGCCAAAAATGAATATGGTCCCAAGTTTGCTTTCTTGGACTCATTAAAACTTTACAAGAAAGAGGGGAAGGGAACTTCATTCACATGTTTTTTACATCATGGTAGCAAGTCTTGTTTCCTTGAACAAAGCACCAGTTTTGACTCTATCAACATTTGGGTCCTATTTTTTTGACCTTGTCCCGATTCAGGGTTTCTTACTCCTCCAGTTGGTCTATTTTCCAATTATATGGGGAATCTGTCAATGTCTCCTACATTGTAGATTTGTGTCGTTGGTCCTTTTGTGTCAAAAGCTGCCTAAGTCACTTTTGTGTCGTGCTCACTGTTCAAGGATTAAACCTTTTTCGGCCATTCTGCAGTTTCCTTGACCTTTTGTGTCGGCCATTCCCTGGTATCATTTCATTACATCATGTCTTCAGCGTTTCTTGTCATGAAATTCAATACCAATTCCAAATCCAATTAGTCTTTGACTTACCTCGTGTTGGATGATGAAGGATGCCTTAAGGCCTTCCTTCCAAAGGATCTCTTCCTATCGACTGCAACACATCTTGCTCTGGGAATGATATTTAGAGTTTTATATAGTACCTTGGGGATTGTAGTCATCAGTGGCAATTTCCTTCGCTATTGGGTAGTGGGAATACCCTAATGTCTCCTACTCGATGGATTCTTCAAGTGATCGAATTCAAGTACTTGTATTCACACTTGTTAGAATGTACTGGGTACCTTGGGGACCATATTCATTAATGGTGGTTTCCCTCACGTTTGTTAATATTTCTCATCATTGATCGGTAATCAAACGGTTTCCTCCATGTTCTACTTCAACTCCTTTATTCACATGGTTAGGATTTGTACCTTTTTGGGCGGTTTGGATTGAAGACCTTGGGCCGAAAGTAGCTTCATCATCTTTTTCTATTGCCCAAGTTGCGTAAGACATTGTCACACTTTATATGAAATTTTTCTGAGACATAGATCCACCTTGTATTTTTGTGGCTATGATCGATTGTTGAGCATGGATCCACCTTGTTCATTTGTGGCCATGACTCCTTTAGATTTGATATGGCGCCTTTTTGCATATTGAGTGACCATGATAGTTTCATCAGTTATACATATGTTGGATCCGCCTATATCTTTATGGCGATGTTTTGTATATGGACTTGTATGTCCTAGAGATCAGTTTTTTTTGACATTTATCTCTCTTTTAGGTACCTTTTTTCGAGCCTTTTGATCTTGGATTCTCTGCTCTCTCCATACTCAACTATTTCCTTTATAATGTATTTCAGCTATTATCTTCCCCTCTAACCTCATACAATAGGGGGCATCTGTTATAGCTCAAAATGACACATATCTACCTCTGACCACTTTCCCATGATTCCGTCGCATGTCGACACTTCCATGACAACACTTCATGAAAGTCACTGAAAAAACATTTAACTTGGAGGACCCATATATTGAGTTTTGTAACTTCATTTGACCTCATCTTTGCACCGTTGGAAAGATATTTTAGTTAGATAAAAATTTCTAGAAGACACCAAAGTCTGAAAATTCTGAAAAGTACCCTAAAAATGAGCTTTTTTGATGTGTACGCGGGTTTCCCAAAAGTACCCGCGTATGTATGTGAGTTTCTATATATAATACTTGCATACACCTTGAATACATGAATTTTTTCATTGCAACCCGGGTATACCTCCTCGTGTACGTGACTGTTGTCTCTGCAACCCTTGTACGCCTCCTGAAAATACGTAATTTTGAAATTTGGGTAGTTTGGGTAGTTATGCAACTGACTCCTTCAGTTGTAACTACTTTGTCTTTGACCCTAACTCTTCATAAAGCATATAAATAGAGGTAGGGAGGTCCATGATAGGATACTTGAATATTTGCATTGTTATGCTGGAGGATTTGGAGCTCTCTTTGCCCACACCTTTTCCCTAGCGATCATCCCCTTGTGTTGTAGAGCTTGGAGGCTGAGTTCCTCGGAGAAGAGAAGAAACAGAACTAGATCAAGGTTTTGTGAGGTGCCCAACTTGAAGAGAAGGTATACTTGTACTTGTTTTCAAGATTAATAAAGATGTGATGTCCTTCTTCTTCCCAAATCATTGTTCAATGTGTGATTGAATCTTTGTTTATGATCATATTTTGATGTTAATTAAATTATTATTTCACGTTTCTTTGATTATCATTAATTTATATGTGGTCATATTGGTTTGAGGAAGGTATAATTCGTTTTGCAGGTCTCTTGGAGCAAGAGGAACAAGAGGAGCAAGAAGAGGGTTGGAGGGATGCTTGGATCAACCTTCATTTGGCTAAGGTATGAACCATTATAATCTCTGAATCTTGTTTATATTTGCTTGCATAACCATTTGCATCCACCTTTCAACCCCAATACGTTGATGGCCTCTTAAACCCTACCCATAGGAAAATTTCCTTTACAACACTAGGTATAATGAAATATGACCTCATGGTCATAACCTTCCATATTCAATATTCTTGGATCCCAAAATTTGTGTTGAAGCTTCTCATTTGCTTCATGGTTGTATTCTTGTCTTCTTACTAGCTGTAATTCTCCTGGTTTCCATACTTTTTCCTACAATGCTCCACTAACCTTGCTTTTACAATCTTCTTTTGTTATCTGTCTTCTATTGTTGTTTTGTTTCTTTGCTATGCTGATGTAAATATTCATTATTTATTCATGCCTTCTCTGATACACCTTCACCATCAACATCCTTATTTCTTCAATCTCCATGTCTAGTCTATCCTTTGTTTGGTACACTTGCATCTTTTTGTTCTGAAATTGTTGTTATTCTCTTGGCTCTCTATTGTTTCCCAATACTTGTTGCATCCATATATATGTAGGATTTTTACTTTCATCTACAATCATATTTATATTATAAAGTATTCCAAATTGTTTCTCTGAATCAGTTGACTCAACCATTACTCTGTAGTAACTTATACTTGACTGCTGTAACAAAATCATATCATTACAAGACAATTCAATGCCTTGTCTTTCCTTTTTCTCGTCTCCAATGTTGTAACTAAGAATTTCTATTCTTTCACCCATCAAGCAGTCATATTTAACAATCCTTGGATTGATCAACCAATCTTCCAACATTTCTAACTCTTCATCATACTTTCTGAGGTTAGAATGTTTCTCTTTGTCTTCATTATCCAACTCTGCAACAACAAGTTCTTCTAGGTACTTGTCACCCTTTTGAGAAAATATGGTCTCTTCCTTTGCTATGCCAGATTTCTTCCTATGTTTGCCTTCACTTTCTTCAATACCTATAAACACACACCAATAATCAGTTTCAAAAACATGATACTTTGAAGTCCCCCTTGATATTTTTCTCAGCATCCTCCTGTTGTGTTGGTTTGAGCACAACATCAAACTTTCATCATTATCTATTTTTTCAATAGTATGAGATACAATTTGCATACAATCTTCATAGGATACCATCTCATCTCCCACTACAACATAATTATATTCTCTTGTCATGCTTTTGGAAAGCACATCTTTTTCTTCTTCAGACTTCATGACAGTCCAAGGTGATTGTTCATCTTTTTCCTTCATCAAAATGGAATTATGATTCTTCCCTATATAAATGTATTTGTACATTTATTTTTCTTCCTTCATCTTCATATTAGCTCCAATTGACTGTGTTCCTCCATCAAGAAACTCATCAATGAGTTCCTTTTGCTGCAATACTTCATACCTTCCCTCATTTGAGATACCTTCTTCATCATATTTGACTTCATCCACTTTTAAGACAGTTTCAAAAGACTTCCTATCATTTGTAACAAAACTTGTAATCACAAACAAAGTATTAGTCTCAAAAACATAATACTTCTTGGTCTCATTTGGCCTCACAGTCATCTCCTCCATTAGTTTATCTGTACTCTTTATAGAATCCATGAGACTCTCAGTTAGTCTCTCTTCATCATCCTTAATCACATCTTATCCAAGAAAAGGACCCTATTCAAGCTCATAATATGAAATTCCCATCTCAGACTCAGGTGTCCTGAGTTCTTCCTTCAATCTAGCAGACATATTTTTCTTTAGATTCACCTGTAGTGAATGACATCTCACCTTGTTCTTTCTCATTATCTAGACATACCTCTGGTCCTCTTTCTGTAGCAACATATCCAAATGAATAATGTGCAATCCTATGTCAACTAATTCTATGCCATTCTCTTCTTGACTCATCCTGTTGATGTCTTTTTCCTTGACATCTTTTCTTCTGTTGTGGCTTTCCTTTGAACCTTTGCAATGACCTCTAATAGTCATTGTCTCTATTTCCTCTTTCTCTGTCTCTGTGAACTTCATCATATTCACTTTGGATTGCTCCCAAGCCTTCTCTCAACAAGTATTCGTACATGCCACCTATTTCTCAACAAGCTATATCTCATTGAGCTTATTCTTTTGGTATCTCTAGTTCTTCTCCTCTAGAACCTATTAAGAATTCTCCTTTGCTCCTCTTGGCTTTTGTATATCCACTTCTTCATTGATAACATTCAACTTTCCCCCTTCTTTTCCAACCTCTATTGGATCCTTAGGTCCTTAGGTTCTTCCACTGTTTTTTTTCTTTTCCCTAAGAGTTCACAAACTCTTCATCAAGAATACAATTATCCTTGACACATCTCCTAGAGCTACCATCACTGATATCAAATAATTCCTTTTTTCTTCAACAAATTCTTATAACCAAAGTTAATACAAATATCAGTCGGTCCATAACTTAAAGATGTTTTCATGAACTTGTGTCCCTTTGATTTGAAAAATTCCTCTCACAGTTGAATCCACGTCTATCAATTGTTCAAGAGTATTAACAACTCTTTTCATTCTCCCTAACTCCACGCATGTACCTGTTAAATCCTTCCAAGGATTTCTTCTGCACTCTTATGTGGCTAACATCAATTTAAACCCTCTCTGTCTGCAATTCTTTTTCCACAGTTAATTGAAATCATAAATGAAAGAAAAAATACCATTACCTATTTCCAAGAGTGAACTGTGCGTTGATTGCCTTCAATACACGTAGAATCCCTTTCTCATTCGGATCTGATAATCTTCACGTAGAATTCTTTTTTTGCTATGATACTAAATGATGGTATCAACATGAGTACTCATAGAAACATGTCAAACTTATGCTCTAATATCTCAGCTCTGATACAAAAAATGATGCAAATAGTAACCTCAAAATTGCCATATCCCAACTGCTTTCCCAGGAATAGTTTGATCTACATCTAGCAAACCCTCTAAATTTGGAAACTCGGCCAATTATTTCTCCTTCCACAACTCCTATTCTACAAACTCTATTCTACAACTCAACTCCTTCCATAGTTTCATTTCAATAATTGAGGGTTGCGGGTTGCAGATGTGCCTTCCCACTTTTCCCGAAATGGGCATCCACAATATCCTTTCCAAAAATATCTCTCTGTAGTCTGACCTTGTCGTTAGCTAGCGTGCCCCTTTTTTCAATGGATTGATTTCGAACCGTTGGATCTGGATCCAATCATATCGACAGTGTACTTTTAATTACCCAATTGGTTGACTTTGCAATTTCAGAATCCAAGCTCTTTGTTATCCTCTACGCACTTTAGCTCTACAGAATCAACACCAATCGTTGGATCATCCTTACTTTGATCTTGACCATAGATATTATACATCCAGGTTGAGGTGACTTCAACTCTTACAGGTGTTTAAATCACTTGCAACTCTTTTCTCTAGAATCCTTTAGGATCATCGATCTCATGCGACTTCTTCCCTGTCCGTCGATCTATG
The DNA here is from genome assembly GCA_001517045.1 of Pseudotsuga menziesii. Lineage (NCBI taxonomy): Eukaryota > Viridiplantae > Streptophyta > Pinopsida > Pinales > Pinaceae > Pseudotsuga > Pseudotsuga menziesii. The sequence continues at coordinate 105,878 of LPNX010131261.1, forward strand.
ATCAAATACGGAGCTTCACTTCATAATTTTGGAACTCTATCTTCCGCACACATTCACCTTGAGGATCCTTTTTTCGTTGTTGATCCATATTCTCTTTTAAATCTGGATCATCCAATCTCCATCGAAGGAACCAAAGGTAACCTATGCAATCCAATGTTAATGATTGATTAAAGGATCGATAAATCAACTCGATCGACCTTCATCTGGACATGATATCCTTCATTGGGTCTACAAATCATTTCTATGGTTCCATTCCTTATGCAGCTCTGCTAATTCGTTCATACATGCATCGATCCAAGGTTTACATAGAAAACATATCAGTTACATAAGAAACCATACACAGATCTATCAACCATTAACATGGGTAATGAATCATTTAATGCATATAACCACACACTCGGAAAGAACTACATTTACATACAGATATGCCAAAATAGGATTTCCTTTACTCAATATAAGGAATCTATTCATTCACAATTATCCTAGAACCTGGGTTCTACTCCTCTTAGGTCTGGTACAACCATGACCAACTATCTTTCCTTGGCCTGTTTTCTCCTTGATTGGCCACACCTCCTTTGTAGGATTACATACATATATATATAACTGGATTCATGAACTAATTGCGGTTCAGATCCTCAATACATTCAACATACTCCCTATTGATAGCAACTAAAACCAATTTTAGAAACGTACTCAACCCTATCTCAATGACTCACTCAAACAAACATGGAATGTTGCCAATAGTTGTGGATTTTCACCTAATGAATCATTACTCACCTAGTGACTCATCACATAATTAGAATCACACTTGTAAATCAAACATATTTACACATTATAGAACCATTTATTTTGAAAAATGAAGACCCTTCTAGGTCTGTTCCAAACATTGTACTTGTACTTGCATGGAGAGAAGGATACTCCAGCATTAGGCTTACATACATATATATACAATTGGATTCATGAACTAATTGTGGTTCAGATCCTCAATACATTCAAGAGACTCCCTATTGATAGCAACTAAAACCAATTTTAGAAACTTACTCAACCCTATCTCAATGACTGACTCAAACAACCATGGAATGTTGCCAATAGTTGTGGATTTCCACGTAATGATTCATCACTCACCTAGTGACTCATCGCATATCTAGAAGCACACTTGTAAATCAAACATATGTACACCTTATAGAACCATTCATTTAGAAAAATGAAGACCCTTCTAGTTTTTTTTCAAACATTGGACTTGTACTTGGATGGGGAGCAGGATGCTCCTACGTCAATATGTACCATGTCTTTGATATGATTGAATAGAAACCTCATAAATATTTATTTATTTTGAACATGCTCTATCTAGAGCAACACATGTGATCTTCCTCGATCACTATACTAGTCAGATTTCATATATATCTTTGAAACTCTATTTCACTAACCAATACATATCGAGTTTACATACACTTGTACCAAGTAGGTACCACACCACATACTATGTACATGTCTATGTACAAAATGCGAATCACATAATAGATCCTGGGACCTGGGACTAACCAAATACATCTCAACTAACTTGATATCCTCCCAATATTAAATAAGAATTATAAAATTTCATATTTACCTTCATATGTGTGGTCATGGATTTGTAGTCAATCATCCTAAAACTCTTTAGGTTCTCTGCTGCACATTTTCCTTAAATGAGGAAAATCTTATCTAGTGACTGCCACACCTCTAATCATAAGAATGATAACAATACTATTGAATATTTTATGAGTTTCCTTTTGAATTATGAGCATCATGCATATCTCCTTTTTATAGAAGGTACATCAACCAAATACACTGGTTTTCCAGGAGCTAGAAACTCCCTCTCACCATGTAAGAATCATAATCTAGGTCCTCCATCATGGAGACTTATGCTCATATATATATGAATCTCTTCTTTGACACATGATTGTAAATAATATAGAATATCTTCAGGAGTCTTCACATCTATCAGAATAGAATTAAGCCATCTATTCTATCTGCTTCCCAAGAGAAATAGGAACCTCCCAAACTGTTCTCTTTCAGGATCACCCATCTGAATGACTCTACATTCATGTCCTTATTTACTTTTAGTTAAGGCAATTTTAATTTTCCCTACAAGATAAATTATTCTAATGGTTAGAAACATTTCATACTCATGAATTTTATTAACATGAAATACTCTTAATACACTGATAATGATAGTTATGTACATATATTGAACAACCAGATTAACATAACCCATTATAATCTTATATACCGATATGCATCCCTATATCAGTCCAAAAAATTCATTTTATAAAAGAAATATACATCCCCATGTTCATATCTCATGAGGTAAGCATGTAGCCCTCTATTTGGCCAATCATGTAGTCTTATGTTCACAGTTTATGAAGAAATCATGCATCCCTAAATACCATGTCTTATGAAGGATGTTTTCAACCTTATATCAGTCCTATATGAGTATATATCAGTCCTACATAAGTCTTATATCAGTGCTATATCATCTCGCAAAATATGGACTCATGAGATTGATAACGTGCCAATAAAGACAGAAAAAACAATGTATATGCTAAGCACAATTCCAAGTCCAGGAATACAGATGGTAATAAAACAAAATCTGATTTTATAAAAGCATATGATAATCAAATAATCATGCAACCCAAAATTCATATCTCATGAATGAATCATGCATCTCTATATTCATATCTTTATGTACAATCATGCAACCCAACATTCATATCTCATGAATGAATCATGCAGCTCTATATTCATATCTTTATGAAACAATCATGCATGCTCTATATTCATATCTTACGAATAACCAGGCATGCTCTATATTCATGTTTTATAAAACAATCATGCATGCTCTATATTCATATCTTATCAACAATCATGCAACTCTATATTCATATTTTATAAAACAATCATGCATGCATGCTTTATAGTCATATCTTATGAATCTTGTTTATTTGGAAATAATGAAAAGACAATCAATGTATATGCTCACAATTCCTAATCTCGGAAATACGAATCTTTATATGATTGTAATGAAAACATTAAAAAACATATAGATCTAAATAGCATATAATAAAAAGTTCGAGTACTTATCTTCTATTGTTTTGTGTTCTCCCTCTTTATCTTGGCTTCCTTGCGGAGATATTGGAGTCCCTCGATCTTGATCTCTTTGCAAAATTGAGTGCATGAAAGAGGTAGTGAGTCTCTGCATTGAAAAACTAGATCCCATGAAACCCAGAGTGAATGCTCTTCTTCAAATAAAAATTCTTCCAATGATCATCCTCTTCTTTGGATGAGATCTCAACTCTAAGAGCCTCTCATTATCCACAAGATCCATTGAATAATGATGATATCCAAACCACAGATCTTAGGGTTGTTCCATCAATTCGTCCACTTTGGGAAAACGACCATAACATGAATTCTGAAAATTTCATCTTCAAATACCTAACAATATCTCTCAAACAATTGCGAATTTTTGAAATATTCTAATATGAAAACTAAATCAACCCATTTGGGAAGTGGGTTTTCAATTGTTTTTTCTGATTCTTCATCGATTGATCAGAACTTCTCCATGAAATTTGTCTCCTAAAAAGTGACGGAAATGGTGCATATTGACTTGCACTTGAATTCACTCTGCATTGGATAGAGGCTCCTCACTCACTGAAGTCATGTATATATTTGGATAATTCTCCTCAAGAATGCTTAACACCCTTGTCTTTCATATGTTGAAGTTGGAAGCATCTTCAAGTCAGTCTTCCGGTTGGATGAAGATCGATGAAATGGACTCAAGCTCTTTGCTCAATACTTCTCAAGATCACGTAGGATTTAGTTTCTTGCGCAAACTAAGATTTTGCACACCTTTGCTCTGATACCATGTTAGTGTTTGAGAAAGTATGAAGAAATTTGAACTTTAAAAATTTAATCCACAATTACAATGCAGATAGATCTCATCCATAATCCAAATACATAAATAAATCAAACCATATAACATAGGATATACCCTGGGAAAACCCTCCACTGATTCAGAGGATTAAAAAACCCAGCAAACAATCTTATAGTATGATTTATAATTGGTGGAGAATGATTACAACACAATAGCATATTTCTTTCACCGAGAGCACCAGAGGGTGGAGATCAAATGGAACACCATATCTAACTTTCCAAGTGCATAACACTTTAATAACAAGTAAAATTTGGTCATACAACAAAAATAGAATTGTTGCATGCATCGGTAACTTGTTAACTCTGAGAACATTGTTTGCACTTCATAATTAACTCCCACACTGAAGATATGCACCCTCCATTAATTCATAGAGTTTAAATGCCTCTAAATGATTTGTTAACTGATTACACTGAACTCAACTGAATGGAACTGAGCTGAATTGAATGGAACTGAGCTGAACTGAATGTAACTAAATAGAGCTGAATGTAACTGATCAGAACTGAACATAACTGAATGTAAGTGAACATAACTGAATGTAATTGATCAAAACTGAATGTAATTGAACATAATTGAATGCAACTATCTGGACTAGATGTAACTGAACAAAACTGAATGTAACTGAACAAAACTAAATGTAACTGATCAGAACTGAATGTCATTGAACATAACTGAATGTAACTGATCATAACTGAATGTAACTGAACAAAACTGAATGTAACTGATCAGAACTGAATGTAACTGGTCATAACTAAATGTAATTGATCAGAACTGAATGTAACTAGTGCTTCTCCATCAGTGTCATCTTCAACAACCACTTGCATAAATTAAGGAGTTGGTTCCTTAATTAACTAAACTTGTTTACCATAACTAATACTCAACTAATATCTTATCAATTCGAGTTCACTTAGTGGCAACATGGGCAATTCAAATTATCTCTCCATATCCGTTCTTATATTAATTATCTCTGCATGGTCCATATGTTTTTTCATAAATTCTATATCATATCATGCTCATAAGAATTGTTTATAACCTATGATCATATGTATTACCCCGAGTCATATAGTCACGTGCTAAAGTAAATCACTCTAAGGGTAGCTATTCCCTAAAGGAAACTTGTAACACCTATCAACCATGACTAGACATACATCACATATTATATCCATTTTACATAGTAAAGTATACCACCTCAGAACATGAGGATATTTGTAGAACTTGATATTACTCACAAGTCTCAACTTGATATTACTCACAAGTATCAACTTGATATTACTCACAAGCTTTACTACCTCAATCATATGAGGATATTTGTAGAACTTGATATTACTCACAAATCCACTGTCTTGGTATTACTCACAAGACTTAGACCTTAACATAAGGTCAAGATCTTAACCATAAGATCCTAGTACAATCATCTCTCCCGAATATGACAATGTCATGTGAACTTAATACAATATAAGTTCCATTCTTGATACAACACAAGTCTCAGACCTTAATATAACACAAGGTCATGGATAATATATGAATCTAATCACAACATAGATTCCATACTTGATTATAACACAAGTCTCATATCTTAATACAACATAAGGTCATGGAGAATAACTCTCGAAGCTGTGCTCTCAACAATGTATAGATAGAGGGAGTTAGAGTATAGTAAGAAGGTTCAGATTATGAAATTATGAGATTGTGATCTGACAAATTTCACTCAATTTTTGTTCCTAGTTTTTGAGAAAAAAAACAAAGATTCATTCTATAGCGAATATTGTCACGGATTGGAGAAGTCCAACATGATCACCGTGGTATTTGAGGATCCATGTCAAGAAACTGGTCGTGGTAGCCTAAGATGCAAAATTAACTCCAATCGTATTATTTGAAATCTGATCGCATGTCAGGTATTGGACAAAGCTTTTGTCTTCCAATGAAATTAGTCTCTCCAACAATTCCTCTTTTCATAGAGTGCTAGATCTTCTTTGTGCAATTATTTTGCTCAATATTTTGGGTACTCTTTTCCTAGCTTGTAAAGAAGAGGAGAGCTTCAGATTAAAAACTATTTCATACCATCATTAAAAAAACACTAATGCTAATTGAAGAGCCTACAAATAAGAAAACCTTATGTATATTCAGAATATATAACCTTTGGATCCCTAACCTTAGATGGAAGGAGGAATCCAAAACCCTACCCTAAGAGCTAAGAGAGGTAATCAAAACCCTAGCTACAAGGAGACGATAGGTTTATGCTCCTATTGCAACATAGTTTTGTTGCATAGCCAAGAAGTTGTAAAGGAGAGAGATAACATACATAGCAGAGGAAGAACGAAACCTTATATAAGTTTGTATCATGCTACAATGTATATTTATTCCATAGTAAGTTAGTTTTCTCTGTGTTTTGCATTTTAAACTTTTGATAATTAAAAATCAAAGCATAGTCCTTTATTTTTGGTCAGAGTTGTCTGTCATGAGTTTCTTCACGGAAGTCTTACATCCACGGTATTCTATGGTGTATAAAATTTCTTAAAAGAAATGAATTTTATATTAAATTACTTTTGCACACATCCAGACTCATCAAATTGGTTTCCAGCTTCATGCACATAGGCTCTCATTGCATTCAATTTCAAGATTGCGATTTAAAGAATCATGTACTCAGTGACATCTACCCAAGATCAATTGGGTTACTTCTGGAGATTCAACAAAACCTCAATGCCAATTTGAAACACTCTTTCATGCACAACATGTACCAGCATCGAGGCTTTGATAATAACATTACTCTTTTCAAACTCTTGGAAAGATATTAAATACATATTTGTTGTAGCACCTTGACAAAGAGTCACTCTTATGTATTTTACCAACATTGGAATTATTGAATGGATTCCTTTAAAAAATAAGCAGTATCACAACGTTTATAATATGAAAAGCTATTTTAATATTTTTGAATTAAAAATTGTTTACCCCATGGTGTTTGAGTCACTTGGACCTATGTTAGAGAAATCGAGATATAGATAAGTGATGTTTATTTTTTAAAATGTGGTTCACCATTTGTTAGAGGGCTACTCCACGGAAAATCCCAACACCTGATATTCAAACTGAATCAAGGTATGGGTAGCTCATCATTCAAACATTTATTACAAAGGGCTCCACAAGAGCATCATGTCACTTACAAGAATAGAACTTGGGTGGGGAGGGTAACATTCATTCCTTGCAACCACCCAAGCTACATCCATTTGACTAATTATTTAAATGTTTTAGGTTGCTTTATAAAATTCTTTATTGATTATATCCAATTTTATTTCCATAACATTAGCTTGTTTTTTATAATTAGGCAAACTCAAAGGCATGAAACGGTTCTGTCAAAGTGACTCAAGAGTATAGTCTCGTTGTATTTTTTTTTCTATGAATCAATGAATACTTGAAAACTTTAATATCAATGAATATTAATATGAAAACATTAAAGTATATCTAAAAACTTTAATCTCTATACTAACAAATAGCAATCAAGGAAATCATTGTAAAGATTGTTTAGGCTCCATTTTGTTGAAATCTTAGTGGGTTGCCTTGGCTACAGAATATTGAAAGAAGCTCCACCTCAAATGCAGATTGCAAAAGGCAAAACCATTCTGTATATTACAACACATACTAATAAAGCGAAAGATATATTAAAATAGCAAGGGAAGGAATTGTGTATAGTGATTTAACTTTTATAGTTTCTTGAAAAGTGTTGATTGTGAGCCTTCCCAAGAATCCAAGGCGTGGAGAGTTGGTTTCACCATGCAATAGAGATACATGGGTTATATCAGCTGAAGGAACGTTTACTGTGGAACTAGGGAACAATGCCATGTCTCCATAACTTGTAAACAAGTGGGGCCAATTCATTCTATCTATTAACACAAATGCTTTGTAAATTAAATCCTTTTAAGATGTTGCGACTCACGGGGAGTATGTAGTATTGGTAATAATAAGTCATACATTTGATGCCACTTTATTCTTTGGAGCTGAAATCTACATACATTAGTTCAATGTATGATATGGCATATGTATCTCAATTGTAAATTCCAAGTGCTTCCTAGCACCAAACATCCAAGGGAGCAGTTTTCATTCTGTCAATGTCATGTTTGGTGAAAGAAGTTTATGATCATTTTGTGGTCGAGTTGTATAGATATATTTACATAGCTTAATGCCCAAACATATAAAGATGATTTTAACAAGTTTATGTTGATTAGTCAACACATGTATGAGCAAGTTGATAGCAGCAAAAATTACATGGAAGAATGAGTTTGCAAGTGAGGCAGATAATCCTATTGCATTGGAATACCTGGATAGGAAGATACTCCTCTTTGCACGTGAAAGAACTAAAGAAAAATTAATAGCTTTAGAAGGAAAAGCATTAAAATTGATTCATATTTCTACCCAAGAAAAATAATCAAGGACTCTTATGTTTGTTATCTTTTGCATAGTAGGTTTCTTTTCCCTGACGTTAGTTTAATTAGTTGCTTTCAAAATTTTGTTTTTCAATAATTCAGTTTACTATTTTTTGAACTACCAACTATATTTTATGTATGAATCTACTTTATATTCTAGCTTGATAGCTTTAAGACTTGGATTATTTTTTGTTTTACATTTCATGCCCCTATTTTTCTTTCAAATATGGAGACCTTTGATGCAACTAATTAGAACTGAGGAAAATCTCAATGGGCTTATAATTACGATAAGAAGATTGGGTAATCAAAATTCTTGATTGGAGAATCTTAAACATTCAAACTGGAGGTGGAACACCAAACTTGTAAGGTGACTAATTCCCCAATGACTCCACAACTAAAATGTTGATCATGGTCCAGTTGTCTCAAAGGCTTCATCCACTCACATTAAATGTCATATAATTTCTGCTACAGGTGATGATCCACACATTCCCAAATAATGGTGCTTACAATAATTTAATGGTTTTCTATTCTTTCATATCACGATTACTTAAGTGTTGTTCAAGATTGTGCAAGGTTTGCTATGCTTTTGAGCATGATTTGGGTACAGATTTCTACTTGCACCATTGTTATGCTAAAGAAATGTTCTCATTGTTACAAAGTGTTTAAAATATTTAATGTCATGTCTATTGTTTTCTCTCGAAGCCCACTAGTAAGCCCACAGGGATCTAAATAGTTGTATTTAAAGTCTAGTACTATCTAGACATAACATTAAATGCTTTTGTTTGGATACATACTGTTAACAAGCCTTCTTTCTTAAAGTCCATCTCTTTCATTTTAATGTGTTTATAATCTCCACCAGAAGAACAAGGCATGAGAATCGCTTAAACCTTGATTCTTTCAAGAAAACAGGATTGGTGCAGAGTCTCATTTTTTGCTTTAGTTTTGAAATGTTTTTGCGATAGGATATCATGAATTATTTCCCATTATGAACTCTTTTTATATATACTAAAATGCATAGAAACATCTAAGAAATGATTTCTATATGTTTCGTATCCTTGCAAAGCGATAATATAACCACAAAATAATCACAATTTAAACATCTAAGAAAAGCTTTCTAGATGTTTCGTAGCCTTGCAAAGTGATAATAAAATTGCAAAATAATCACAAATTTTAATAATTAGCAGAACCAACCACCAACATAAGAAGAAATACTCATAATAATAATCATATACCTAGCTTATTTTGGTCTTGCACAAGTAGATAGCTTCATAACTTGGCCTTGCTTGTTAATATCCCCGGTACATATGGTTGGTGGTGTCAATTCAAATCCACAGATTATTTGAACTGGTGCAAAGACCGAAAACATATCATTGAGCATGTGACCCTTGAAAAAGATGAAGTTCCATGATTTTATGAAAGGCAGCAAAAGAAGGCAATGGAACATAAAACTGGTTGACAAAGGCTAGGAAGAATGATATGACTACAAAGGCTAGACACATGGCCAACATGCAGCATGCCAACAGCTACAACCAGACATCCACAAGCACTTTTGCAATGGAAATGTGTGCCAACATGCAACATGTAAACTACAAACAACACGACTGGACACCCATTGCCACAGTTACAATGGAAATGTGCACCCAACATGCAACGTGTCTAACAACCACAGCGAGGGACTTTGAACTAGCCTTGGTTCACGATAAAAGAAATACTAGTAGAAAAAAATGTCAGCATTAATCTAAGTATGCATTTCTGAATCTTTAACAACATTACAATCCTTTGTATCTCCTAAGTTGAAATATCAAGAAATGAAAGTATCTTTAAGGCCAAATAACACCTCAAAGATTTTTTTTTATTGGATGACATAAAGTTTTCAAAAATATGATTAATCAAATATAATTGTATTTTTCATAATCAATCTAAACATTTGATTATAATGCTTTGATTTCGGTGTGTTTTAATGTAAAATGCGACAAACACTTTCATATAGTCCTTTCTAGCCTGAAGGCAGGGACTAATAATGCCATGAAACCTGGACAACCTCTTCACAGGTTTGACCTCTTTTTATTTATTAAATATTTACGAAAAATTTGGGTGATATCTTTTGAGGGCTCGACCCTTTGAATATTCAATTCACCATGTGTTGCATTTATTAAAGAGCCAAGGGCTCAATCTAATATTGTTGCGTTGGATCCTAAAGATCCGAAAGCTCAATCTACTATTGCTGAGTTGAGTATTAAAGAACCAAGGGCGCAATCTATTATTGCTGTGTTGACTATTAAAGATCCCATAACTCTCTCTTTATACTTCTGCGTTCTATTTACCATATGATCCAAGAGCTGAATATATGAAATATATGGTTTTGCATAGAAACATATTTAGACACATAGAAACATAGCACTAGATTTTGTTCTTGAGCTTTAATACTTGAACAAAGATTTGCTTATTGGAAGTTGAGATTCATATTTAATAGTCAACTTCTAATGTATAAAGATGTATTTTTTATTAGAAGTCAAACTTTGATAATTAAAGAGAGAAAGTTATGAATTGTTTTTGATGTTAAGAATAAGTACTTTCGATGTTAATAGTCTAGATGTTTTTTTTATCTAAAGAGGAAATAATCGAATTTCGTTCCTTAATAGGCGAGTACTCTTTATTTTAATTGTTGAAAGTAAAACTCTAGTTATCTTAATTATTGTGTGAGCGGTTGTGATTGAGTCATCTACAACAGTAAGTATTAGAGTGTTCAACAACTCTAATATTTCTTCATATTGAGACATTGTGAGGACTATGTGAGGCGGCCTCCTTGTGTAGGAAGGACCAAGTAGACTCAATTAGAATGAGGGATTCTTGCAACTCCACCCTTTACAAACAAGACTTAGTAGACTCAAACTTAAAATGTGAAGAGTTTTGGTCTCAACTGAGAATGCACCCAATTACAATGCAATTCAACTTTTCCTTCACATTGATATTGTACAAAAAAACACACGCAAGTAACAAAGAATGTACTAGAACTTAAAAAAACCAACAATTTGCAAGTTATACTTATGATTGTTGAATTGATGAATTTTCTATACCTGATTTCTTGAATGATAATTTTCTTCTACAATTTCTTTTTTTGGAGTAGCTACAACAACAAATACAAACTTGCTTGGATTATTTAGATAGGCACATGGCACTAATCCCAAATATTCTCATTTCAATATGTTATGTTGCAATGATCAATAATGCAGTTTGTGTAGCACTGAAAAGATTTCACCAACAATACTTTTAGTCTTTACAATCATTGCAAAAATATTTGTTCTATTGGACTTGGTCTAAACTGAGGAAAACTATGTGGGATGCCTTCTCCTTAATCAACTAGTCCCATACTAGCTTGAATTTGAAAGAAATATGTGCAAAAAATTCTCCTATAGTAGGTTGGTTGGTATCACAAGCAATGAAAGTGCAGGTCTTAAAGTCTCTGCCATTATTTTTCAATACAATATTTCAACAAATATTCAGGCTACACTAGCTAAAAGCAATCTCTGCAATAAGATTTTTACAATACAATCTCTACATGAACAAATTTATATGTCTCATGTTGCAAGGATATACCTTTTATAATCATGTTATGCCATAAAATCAAGTTCATTCTTGTGGCCAAGTTCAATGGCTGTTGTGATATGTAAAGTTGTTACCTCAAAACTATTTTGATATTCCTCACACTAATGAAAATATTTTCTTTTCAAGTTATCAGATCTACATTGTTCTTGAGTGAGTAGCTAACATATGTTTCCTGGGAATTGAGATCATCAGGTAACCTTTCAAGCTTTGCAAGCTTTGATTCAATTTTCTATGCTTTATTATAATTCTTTATTAAGCTAACAGTGTGGCATGATTTCTCCAAAATAATTTCTCAAGATAAAAAACAAGAATCTCAACTCCCATAAAATCCTCTTGGAGACCTTTTAAGCAAATCTCAAGATGAATCTCTCCAACTCTCCTTGTGTAGGTATGTTATGATTTTATTTCAAAAAAATGACAAGAAAGCATACAAACAATGCAATAGTATTCACCATTATCACCATTATTCGTGGTCACTAGTCTTCTTTTAGTTGGTAAACAATGAGTTTTGATGTGTATGAATATTTTAGATTCCAATACTATGTGTTACTTTCTAGAGAAATTGTAGGACCCTATGGAATTAACAATGGCATAAACATAATATTTAGCTATTAAATATTCCTTGTCCAAAATGTTCTTATAAACTAGAGAGAGTCAAATTCTAGTCACCATTGTGTTAGTTTTTCTAATCTAGTTAACTTAAATAGGATCTTTATCTGAAAGAATAACAAGTACAACAAGATACACAAGATAGAGCAGATAAAGTAGACACAAATATTTTCACCGGGGAAACCTTAAAGGAGGAAAACCCGCAAACTTCCTTAGAATAGTTCTGTACTAAGACAATATCACAAGATGAAAAAACTCAATAAGAAGAAGTCTTCTGCATATATCTATGTCTCCTCCTTGTCTCTCTCCCTCTATCCTCATGTGGACTTGAGTGAGTGTAAGTGTGTATAAATGAGGGAGGGAGCCTCCCTATTTATACCCTTCAAGTGATTGACCTAAAACATTACTGGGGCCGACCTATTACCCTAACTGGGTGGAATTCTCTTAATTTCTTGTTACTATTTCACTTAGATATTAACAAAAACATATTAGCTACAACTTAGAGCTTCATTGATATTGGGGAAAATAGAAATCTATATAGTTTCATAGAATTAGAAGTGCATTGTCATTGAGGGAAAAAAAATGCCAATGGAAATAAAGGCTTAATCTAGGAAAGAAAAAAGGCATAAACCAAAAAAATAAAATTATTCCAAGGATTCATCAAACTAGTATTAAGGAGACAATAAGAATAATCTAAGAATGTGTTGGTGGGTATAAATCGATTATACTTACCCATGCTTAAAAAAATTAAATGCATTGGTGACATCGTCTTACAAGTAAAAAACTTTATGTTAAAATTCAATTCTGCATTTAATTAACATAACTATACTAGTGCTCCTACTTATGTTAGAGGACCTAGTGCTCCTAACTATGGTAGATGCCCTAGTGCTCCTAATAATGGTATGCGCACCGGTGCGCCTAATTATGGTAGATGCACTTGTTCGTCTTATGTTACCAATCACACTAAATATGATTCCTCGAATAATGGTTACTCACATTGCTCAAACAAATATATCAATTCCAGTGATTGCGTTTGTGAGTTTTATTTGTGTTCACTTAAAGGAACCAAAGCAACATTAATTATCAAAAGCACCGCATATGATGAACAACGACTACTCACATTGTATGTATGTATTTATGTATGTATGTATGTATTACATTATTTATTTGAAATTGAAATATCATAGATTCAAACATTTTTTGTAATATTTACTCATCCATACATTTAATTAACAATGTATCGTTTCACATGTAACATTTGACAATAACATTGAAGAATGCAATTGAATAAATACTTTTTTTTTATACATCAATAAGAGTTCCTTTGTCATTCAAAATAACACAACATATAGATAACAATAATCAAAATGTCAACATGCATGTAATTTTTACACTTATTGGTAACCCAATGTTTTTCAATTCGGATAATATGTCTAGTGCATTACTATTCAAAATTTTTGACTTTCACAAACACTTATTTCAAAATATATAGCAAGTTACAACAACTTGCATTAGCATCAAAATTAAATATAGATCATCATTCTTCACTCGAACTACTATTGGTGCTCGAGCCACTTGCAAAACTTAGGTTATTTTGTTGAATGTTTGTTTATTGGCTCAATTGTTGTCCTGTTCTAGTTTATCTTCCATATGCAAACATAAAAATAAAATGTACCGAGTGTATCTACATTGTCCAGAATTATGAGAAATAAAATAGATAGTATAGATGAATGTAAATTGAAAAGTGTCGTACCTGCATAGTAATAAGTGAGCCATGAATGATATAAATTCTTTCAAAATCATGTCTCATGGCTTCCATCAACAACACGGGAAAATTTAGCGCTGAAATATAGCCCAAGGGATAAATTAGAAGGGTTAGAAAAAAATGATGGGAATATTTTTAATATAGAATGGGTTTTATTAACTTAAGAAATTATCCCAATAATTATTAAATCAATAATTAAACTAAAATAAATAGCCAGCCGTGTAATAGGTTAAAAATGACACTTAGCCCTCTCAAATTGGGTTAAAACAGTGAGTTTGCTTGCGCAATTTCAGTAATTGAGCTGCATAGGTATGAGTTCGCTCGATTTTTCCATTTACAGTCCTTCAGGACTCATTTCACCACCCCCCCTGATTTTTGGGTTTACAGTGTTCATGAACTATGTTCACCCCCAATTTTTCCATTTGCATACCCTGTTGACAGCATTCGCCTTAGTATTTTCGGTAATCTAGGGGAACAGTAGTTAGTTAGTCCATATTTTTCCATTTGAATGGTGAGGAGTCAGTTGGCCCCAGTATCTTCGCCTCTATTCAAACCATAGGGTTAAATTCAAGGTAAATTAGGAAGTTGAGGGGTAAATCCGAAAAAAATATCTATGGTGAGTAAAACCATTAAGATCTAAGGTTCATCTAAAATTAACTTCAGCATTGTGTCTACTTGTTAAGAAATATACTGGTATTCTTGATCTGGATTTATTCTGTAGATTAATACATGATGACCTATCATCTTACGGTGATATTTATATTGTTTATTTATGGTGATGTTTTCTCATGTACTGCAATGGTGTTTATTTTTCTATTTTGTCTATTTACTTCATACTCGTTTATAAGGAATGTTTGACTTAACACATAACCTAGTCTCGTTTAAGCTAAAATGTCGTGGTTAACTTATAACTTCTTATTCTAAAGGGAAAAGAGTGGTTGGATTTACATAACAACTCAACGATATGGTATGAAGGACTTCTATGAGCTTGGGCTTAGTTAGTTCATTATGAAGTAATACATGAGGAACTCTTTCTTTGTGGGTACTATGAACCAACCCTATGCTGAGTGTATTGTTTAAAAGAAGTCAATTGATAAAGAAACTAAGTGTTTAAACTTGGAAACTAAGGTAATGTATGCCTAGGGGATTACATACTTGCAATAAGGAGAAAACCAAACTATAGGTAGTGGGTAATACATCTAATTGTTAGTGGAGGTGGATGAAGTATTTAAATGATGCCGTGTGTAGGCCTCATGGTTTCCTTCCATGCTCGCTCAGGCATAAGATTGCTTTACTCTATTTTCGAAACCCTCTTTGTATGCTGTAATGGAGGAGAGGAGAAAGCTCCATGTTTGGGTTTTTTGGCATGGCATGGATAGGTATGTGCTTCCTCCATGTAGATTAAACTCTAATTGCTTTATTATATTTTCTTTTTACTGAAATGTTACCAACTCATGACTGGTTTTTGTGACAGGAGGGTGCAGCGTTTAAACAATGTTTGCTGGTAGAGGGAAGGAATACCCTTAGGAGAAACTTGCTAAGCCCATGTTCAAGTGTCCTTTACCTCGGGTCGGTTGTTCTACGTTTCGAAAGAATTTGGGGATGTGTTGTTTGTTGTTTAAAGGCTTGCTATTCAGAGTTACAAGGGTTTGTTGGCAGTCTCTCGACTCTTCTACATGCTAAATGTAAGAGTTTTGTCAATGAAATGGTGCTTAGGATTTTCGTAGGGTGTAGTGCTTATGAACATGTTCGGGTGTTTTAATGAATTTGAAATTTAATGTGATAGTAGATGAAAACCTATCTAAAACCTATTTCTGGAATGCAAGATTGTTCAATTGTTCTCTTTTAAATGTTCTTTAATGGTTTAATTTTTTTATTTGGGTGAGTAATGAGGTATTTCATGGAATGATAAATGCTGCATTTTGAAGTTTGTTTTGATGTATTTTGTACCTTCCCGTAGCTAATGTTGTCTAGGTAAATTGTTTTGTGCCTATGCTTTCTCTCTGTGTTGTATGGAATATCTAAGGAGGTTTTGATGAAACATAGAATATTACTGTTAATTTATAAATGCTTCAATTCGTTGTCATTTCAAAATTTTGGGCAAGGCATTGTTTTGTGAGCAATGTATTATGTTTAGGGTGGAGACACTCTGCATTAGCAGTGCCAACAATGGAACGATGGATAATTTGTTTGTAAATACTGTTTGAGTGGAAAACCTTTACTTGTTTTTACTTCTCTACAGAAGCACGGGAAAAGCCCTAAATATGCTTCCTTAATACTCTTTAATTTTCAGTGGTAAAGTTTCATGCCAGCATTGAAAGCGTGGCCACTCCTTCCAAAGAATGGATGCCAAAGCATCTCTGTGGGATTTGATGTTTGGTAGGATGGGTGTTGTGATACCCTCATTAATATTATATAAAGGCTTATGTAATATCTATTTCTTTTTTTTTAATTTTTTAAGCATGGTTTTCATCCAATGCTATGCGTAGATTTATGGACCATACGTGGAATTCTGTAAATGTTGATAGTGTAGACTTAGGAATCTCAAGGATCCGATCTACTGTGATTGACCTATGGTTATTTATTCTGTCTAATGTTGGAAAAACCTGCGTGGATGATTTGTAATGGTGCTAAGTATTTATTTGAAAAATTACGGAGCAGAGCTCTCGCATGAGCCTACTTTGTTGGAGTGATATTCACTTGGAAAATGACTATGTCCTATATATTAAATGTTTAAATAATTATTTGATTCTTCAACGTTCTATTTTCTAGGATATACGATTTCTATGCTCAAGTATTCTGTTTGAAATAAATATTGTTCATGATGTTTGGAAATTATTTATCATAATCTTTATGAGAAGATTTATCCTAGGTTCTGAATTCTTCAAGTTTTGATTATAGAATTTGATAAATAGGGGTTTTGGGTTTGAAGTTTTCGAACAAATCTGAAAGTTTATTTTCTATTTTAAATGGGGAGAAAATGTTTATCCTAGTTCTAACCTAAACAATAAAACATATTTAAAATTTATCCTATCGTAAAAACCTTTTTAAATAAATCCGAGGGTACAATGACTAAATAACTATGTCAATGGACACACAGAAATAAATGTCTTATTCAAATTTATGAAAGATATTTTTCATCTTCTAATGTAAATCTTGATAACTATAAATCTCAGCCGGTAAACATATTTAAGAGCAGAAATAAAATCTAATATAGAGTAAACCTATTATGTGCAATTGCGTGGCTTGTAATAGCTCTATCACCCTACACACTTCAACACAAAATTAATAGGAAGTAATTTGTTTCTAACCTGTGGAGTGGTAACCTCACGACCTCAAAACCGCCACGTTCCTCTCAACCTTGACCTGGAACTGTTCCTCGTTCTTAATCGGATCCCCCAGATTTGGCTCTAACATGGAAGAGAAAACTAGAACACCTAAGGATAACGTTGTTGGTGTTTTGGAGTTAGGATCTATATTCTCTAAATACTCTGTTTGGAAATTCTCTCCAATCCCATCCATAAATAATGATCACATCCCATGCCCTCTCTTAGCTCTTTATTTTATAGATATTCTTTGGAAATGGGGAGTTGATTAACTTCAGTTACATCAAGATTTTAATGCTTTCTTGAAAATAACTCTTAGTTTGATTTATATGTAATATATATTAGAAGAAAACATTTTTTATAACAAGGATATTTCTATTAGTTCCTACTTGAGTTTAGAAAAGAATTTTAATTAATTTATTTAGTTTATAAAATAATATTTATATAGACTTTTACTTAGTAACTTTTACCAAGTGGGTTTCAATTTGAGAAATGGTGGAGGGCAGGTTGGCACATTCAATGAACCATGTGAAGGTCAAGCCCAAGCCTTAAGCTGTGCGCTAGCGTTTCTGGGTTGTGATCTGTTTGTTCTTTCATTTTTGTTGATGGAGTTTTTATGCTCCGGGGTTGGAGCTATGCATACCCTGGTTGGGCTAACAGTGTTGGTCACAAAAATGCTTACAAGTATGCCATCATTCCTGTAATTCAACTATTTCAGTTTCGTTTGGTTTTAATGATTCATTGCATATTTCTCATGGTTTGTTTGGTTTAATTTTGCAGGTTTGGGGCAGCTTGAGGGCTCTGCTTGATGGGCAGAGACTTGGTTGACTACACAACCATCCGGGTAATCCCACATAGAAAAGGGGCCTTTACCCAATGCTTGATCTTTTATGTTGCTCCAGGGTTTCTATGTTGCTCATATTGTAGACATCCACCCTATTGGGTTTCAATCATGGGTCTGGGAAATGATGGTAGTAATGCTTAGGTTGTTAGCCTGTATGTTTGGGTTTGGGGTTCTCTTCCTATTTGGGTGTTGTGTTTCCTATATGCAACTGCGTAAACTTTGATGGTTCTGAAATGTATCAAAGCGATGGTAATTTTGTTTAAAATTGATTTGGCTCTATGTTTTTGTGTGTGCTACGAGCTTTGTAATTTATGTTGGATGCATTTATAAATTATGTTAGTGCCATTGCGTTGAAATGGCACTACGATTCCATTATTTCGCTATCATTGCTTGACTATGGATTTTACTGTGGTGTTTAACCCTTGCTGTGAATTATTTAAGGGATTCATCATTTATATGATTTGATATCTGTCAATGGATTTATTGGTTGTAATGTAGATAAATTACCTCTTTTTATTTGATGACAAGGCAGAGCCCTTGATTCGTATGGGAATTTAGTTCCCATTGGAGAATTCTTGGTCTACGTTGTTAAGGAATGAATTTTCTACGTTTATCAAGGGAAATCCTAGATATTTCTATGTGTGGTTATGGTGATTTGGTTGTTTCACGGGCGACTGTAATAGCTTCCCGCAAGCCTCATGTAAATAATGCACCTTGTGTGTCGCGCTTTATATTTTAGTTCTTATACATATAGACTTATGGTTTATTTTGTTTAATGGATGTGATAGTCTTTATAAAATGTATTTTGTATTATTTCTCCTGGTCAAGACCTCATTTGATTCGATCCTAGGTCGCTCGTTGTCTAGGGTTTAAATGTTAATGTTGTGATTTATTTGTTAAACATTGTAAATATATTTATATGTTAATAAATAAGTCGGGGATTATTAGCTTCGACCTTGGGTCCCGATGGTTATTTGACTGTGATTATTTTTTTATCCTTTGTATAAGTTTTGATATGTGAGATATGATGTTTATGTCATTTATTTATTTAATAAATGGTCAATGCTCTTTTACCTAGAACATGTGGCATTTGATTTGGTTAATCTTGACATTCGATAATCGTTTTATAGATTTGTTTTGTAGTATAATGAAATGTTCTTTTTTTTAATTTAATTGTTTATTGTTTTTATGTAGATATGAAATTTGTAATATATGGTTGCGATTGTTGGAAAATGAAATATGCGAGAATTGCGTCTCGCTTTAAGGTTTTTAGTTTGTTTTTAGTATTTGAACACAGTTCAATTAATGCTTAGTTTTAAAGAATAAACTAAGTGTATTCATCATTAGGTTTACTTGGTTAATTTGTAAATCTCTGGTTTATTTTAATTTAGACCTAGGTTGTGACGTAGGATTTATTTTAACTTTATCTAGAAGCTAGGGTTTGATTCTAGATTACAAATTCTAACATAAACTTCTAAACTAGTTAAATATAAATCTAATAGCATTTTAACCCTAGAATCTATCTAAGAATTTAAAAGTTGAGTTTCAATTTAACAAATGAAATAATCCTGAAATGTACATATATTCAAACTGAAAAAATAAACTTGTAGATATTTAATATAGAGCATAATTACTATAAGTACAACTTGTAAACATAATTAATATAACTGGTAAATGTAGAAACCTTATACCTGCACTATTCAACTTGTTAATGGATAAGAACCCTCTACACTTAAACACATAGAATTAATAAAAACCTAGATATTTCTCACCTTAGATCTGGTAACCGAATAACCTTGGAACTACCACGTTCCTCCCAACCATGACCCAGAACCATTTTTTGCTCTAATCCAGATCCCCCAGAGCTGGCTCAACCATGCAAGTGATCAATAACTCCTAAAGGTGAGGCTACTCTTATTCAGAATATCAAGCTCTATATAAGAATGCTTGCTTTTGGAAATTCTCTCCAAAACTATTTTTGGAATAATCATCAGATCCCCAAGCCTTCTCTTGGCTTGGGTCTTTATAGAAAATATTTTTGGAAAGGAAAGTTATTTTAAACTTCAATTAAATCAAGAATTCATTACTTTCTTGAAAATAATCTTTAATTGATTTATGTGGATTTAATAATTATTTTGTTTAGATTAGGAACTTTTTACTAGTTCCTTAATGGAATATTGATTTAATCATTTTAGTCAATAATAAATACATAAACTCTTTATTTATTATTTTAGTTATCTTTATTTCCCTTTATATATACACAATTGTTCTATTATTCATAATATATATAAACTTTACATATTATATTTAATATTTATTTATGCATCATATAACATGGCCTCATTTATTTGATGCTTCCCTTAGCTTATACTATTTCATTTATTCAATGGTTCAGGTAGGGTTGGTCAACTAAGTTAGAAACCTATAGATCCTCCTTGCATGTTGGATTAACTCGTGTATCGTGGTAGTTCTTCCAATACTTGATGAGAAGTATATTTTCAAATTTCATTTAATCAACTCAAAATAAGTAAGATAATGGTTGGTGCTATTCATAAAATGTTTTTACTCAACACGCTTAATTTCGGTAACTCTTAGCGCTATTCAAAGGCCAAGCTCGACACTAATAATTGGGAGTTACAATTAGTGAAATTCTAGAGCCTCTCTCTCAACACTAATGCTAGGATGTACTTGTATAATACACCTAGGGATACAATGGCCGAGGATCCGATGGTCCAGAGCTTATTCTCAACATCAATTTGGAATGCCCCATGGCTTATTCCCAACACTTCCAATCTTATAAATCATGTGCTACGAAGCTTATGTTCAACAAAAAATATCATAACTCATGTGCTCCAGATATTACGCTCAACACAAGATTTCATAACTCATATGTTACAGAGCATACACTCAACACAAAATGTCATCACTCATGTGCTTTGGGGTTTACTCCAAACACATTCAAGAACTCAATCATGCATTCAGTCTTCTGCACATTTCATCACAAAAATCATCTTAGTATATTCATTAAGGTAAATCACATAATAATGCATACAATACATCGTACTATGATAATAATCCTTATCCATCAGGGTCCATGCCCAACATATACAATCATATACAAGATAATAAAACATATGCCTTGAATTATGCCCAATATGTCTAACAAATCAACATAACTAATGTGCAGTGGGGCATACGCCTAATATATAAATATAATATCAAAGTAACTGATATGTAATGGGACTCATGGCCATTATAGTTAAGCTCAAAATTCAGGATATTACATCCCTCCCCGCTTAGAACAATATTGTCTCGGTGTTCTAGGGACTAGGAATGTAGTCATGAAATAAGGTGGGGTAAGCCTCTCACATGGTGGCTTCATTCTCCCAAGTGGCCTCCTTGGCTCCAAAGTGCTTCCATTGCACTTTTAGTTGGGCTAACGGTTCGCTTCCTAATCCGTACTTCTCTTCTGTCCGTAATATAAAGGGGTTTGGGTACAGACTCCCATTCAAGTTCCACATGCAACAAGGACCAATAAATATCATGTTTAGTATCATATACATATTTCTTCAATAAGGATGCATGAAAATCATTATGAAACTTTATATGAGTAGTTAAAGCTCATTCATATGCCACTGGACCTCTCTTGGCCAGTATCTCAAAGGGTCCGCAAAATATTGGTGCCAACTTTCTGCATCTTCCCAAGCTCAATGAGCTTCTCTTCACTTTTACTTTTAATTAAACATGTTTGTTGATTTGGTAATCTTTATATTTTCTTTTCTTATCTGCATAAATTTTCTGGCGGTCTTGCGCTTCCTTGAAATTATGTTGTACTTTGGTGACTAACTATTCTAGGTCCTTTAGTAAGTCTGACCCTAACATGAGTCGGTCCACCAGGTTATCCCAAGTAATTGGTGTTTTACACTTCCAACCATAGAGTACCTCGAAAGGACTCATCTTAGCAGAGTTCTGGTATCCATTTTTATATGCAAAATCTGCGAGGTTTAGATAATCCTCCCACTTTGTGGGATTTTTCAAGACATACATTCTAAGCATGTCTTCTAAAATCTAGTTTACCCATTCTGTCTTCCCATCTGTCTGCGAGTGGTAAGCAGTACTAAAATTTAACTATGTCTCTAAACCGGAGAATAATGATCTCCAGAAGTTACTGGTAAACTTAGTGTCTTGATCTGAGATTATTTTCTTGGGTATCCCATCTAATATGAATATCTCCTTTAAGAATATGTCGGCAATGTGAACTTCCTTTTACGTTGACTTAACTGGGATAAAGTGTGCCGCTTTAGATAACTTGTCAAAAAATACACAGATGGAATCGTTTTGCTTCTTTCTCTTTGGTACACCCATAATAAAATCCATAATGATAACCTCCCACTTCTATTCCATAATGGGTAATGCTTGTAGTAATCCCGAAGGATGTTAATGCTCAACTTTGACTACCTGAAATTCTTGACATTTTGCGATGAATAACGCTATTTCGACCCTTAACTTAGGCTAGAAAAAGATTTCTTTACTGCTAATATCATCTTTTGATATCTCGGATTCCCTGAGTAGGGATTCTTATGGAACTCCATTAGGATGTTGGATCTAATGTCCCCTCCTTCCGGAACATACAATCTCTCTTTGGACCACAATAGTCTAGTCTCGTCTACCTTATACTTTTTTTGTTGTTGAAACAACATGTCCTCTTGAATCTTTTTTAGGACTTGAACATAAAAATGGTCAACTCCATTTGTCATTCCAATGCTATTGTGAAAATCCAAATCTGTTTGGCTTAAAGTTACCTCATATATCATATGAGCTTGTCAACTTAAAGCATCGGCGATTTTATTCTCCTTTCCCTTTATATGCTTTAACTCGAAGTGGTACTCACTAAGGAAAGCCAACCATCTGGCCTACTGGGCATTTAAATTTGGTTGGTCAAACAAATACTTTAGACCCATGTTGTTTTTCTTCAGAAGAAACTTCTTCCCCATGAGTTAGTGCCTCCACATCTTCAAGGCGTGGATAATGGTTTCTAGATCAAGATCATGGGTGGGATGGTTTTGTTCATGTTCCTTTAATTTTTGTGACTCGTAACAGATCGTGCAATCATTTTGCATGAGGAATCCTCCAATTCCTTCCTTTATCACATTGGTGCAAACAAGGAAATTTCCATCGGGATCCACTATTCGTAGTATCGATGCAGTAGTCAAAAGTTGCATAAGCTTCTAAAAACTTTCCTCGCACTTGGTTGTCCACAAGAAATTGTTTTCCTTCTTTTGTAAGGCGGTCATGGGATAGGAAATCCTCAAAAAGTTATCAATGAACTTTCCATAGTAACCTGCTAATCCAAAAAATGACCTAATGTCTATGACACGGGTAGGGGTAGGCCAATATTCTATGACTTTAATCTTTTCTAGGTCGATGACTATTCCCTTCTAGCAAATGATTTGACCTAGGTATTGTATATGTGGTTTGTAAAAATCACATTTACTATACTTAGCATAAATATGGTGTTCCTGTAACACTTGTAGTACTATGCGGATATGCTCCTCATTTACTTCTTTACCCTTCTAGTAAACTAGTATGTCACCTATAAAGACCAATACATACTTATATAGGTATTTAGTGAAGATATTTTTCATCATGCACATAAAATTTGTCGATGCATTGGTTAGCCCAAAAGGAATTACTACAAACTCGTAATGGTTGTATTGAGTTCAAAAGGTCATTTTATGTATATCTTCATCGTTAATCTGTACCTTATGGTATCTAGACCGCATATCGATCTTTGAAAATATCATTGCTCCTACAACTTGATAGAACAAGTCATCGATCCTAGGGAGTGGGTAACGGTTCCTGATGGTCATCTGGTTAAGTTGGCTCTAATTGATGTAGATTTGCATCATTCCATCCTTCTTCTTTACGAAAAGTATAGGTGCTCCCCAAGGGGACACACTAGGTCGGATATAATCTTTCTCAATCAACTCTTGTAACTGCAACTTGAGCTCCACCAATTCTGGTGCGCTCATACGGTTGGGGATTTTGAAGTTGGTACTAATCCTGGTGTCATTTCTATGGAAAATTCTAAGTCCCATTTTGGTGGTAATCCTAGTATTTCCTTGGGAAATACATCCTTGAAGTACTTGAGAACCAAAAAGTCCTCTAGTTGTTATTCTCTCTCAAGTTCTACATCTTCTATGTTTACTGCAAAAATTTTGCAGCCCTTCCTAATACACTTCTTTTCCTGTAAGGAGGATATTTATCTAACGGAAACATTCTTGGGTATGCCTTGAATCTCTCTTTGATTCCCTTGGCTATCCGTGCACAATATTTACTTGCTTAGACAATCAAGCATAACATGGTTATGTTCCAACCATTCCATGTCGATAAGTATGTCGTACAATCCCAAGGGTAAGATATTTATATCTATGTTAGCTAGAAACCCGTTCAAGTTTACCTCACATTCTCTCACTAGTACTGAAACCTTTCTTTTTGTACCAGTGGATAATTGTACCATCCATGGTTTCTCATGTTTTACTTTGTTTATTTTACATGTTTCAACAATCTTACATGATACATAGCTTTAGAAAGCATCGGGATCAATCAAAATCAAAATATAAGTGTTTGAAACCTTACCTTCTATTTCGACCATAGCGGTCTGATGGTATGCTTGTCTCCCATCAAATGCTGCATAGATCCTCGGTGTGCTAGCCATGTCCTCTACCGATGGGTCTTCCTATACATTGTGCAAGACTCCATTAGTTTTGTTTGTACAATCTTTGGCATAATGGGGTCCTTGGAATTTCTAACAGTTAACCAGTGATGGGGCAACCTTGGCTTCTATGTTTGCTACTGGTTTGTTGGTATTTGGTGCAAGCACATTTGGCTTTGCACCTGTCTTGTTGAAGTTTATGTTAGCCAAAAAACTGTTGTTATTTTTCTGTAAGGAAATGGTTTAAAACCAGGTTTTGGGTTGTCTGAGAATGTCCTGGACCTGTCTCGACTTCTGTTTATGTTTTCCTTCCTTAATTGTCCATGATCATATGAAATCCTAGCTTCATGTGAGGTAGTGTCCATATTTTTTGGCATGTCAAACTCAATTCTCTCTCGAAAATTGGGAGGAAGGAACCCCAAAAACTGTTGTATCTTCACCTTTTTGTCATTTATGTAAGGTACATAGTGTAACATATCCAAAAATATGTTAATGAAGGCATCCATGGTCATGGAGCCCATCCTTAACTCACTAAATTCTTTCACTTTCTTGTCAAAGAATCTCTCACACATGTATTTTTCCTGAAATATTCTGCCAAAATTACTCCACCTTATTTCTTTTACTTCATCATTTTTGGTATGCTTTAGGTATCTCCACCATATAGCTGCTTTTCCATTTAAATTATAAATGGTCAGCTTGGATTTCATCTCACTAGAGTAGTCGTGTACTCGAAAGTATTTGCTCATACCTAGGAGCCATTCTTCATCCTTCTCCCCGGTATTCATCTCTCCCTCATAGGTTGGGGATTTTATCTTTCAAAATTCTCCTTAGAGGTTGTCATCATTTTTCTACCTCTTTATGTAAGGAGAAAGTGATTTATCACTGGAAAGACTGTAATAATCTCTTTCTGGAATTTCAAGTGTGTGTTCTTCTCTTCCATCTTCCTTTGGACAGTTGGTCCTTTTATGATGATAGTCTCTCTTGGATTTATTGGTTGAATGGGTAGGTTGTACATGATGGTTTACTCCCATCATGTTCCGAAGTAGAGCTTCATCGATTGCTTTATACGCTTTTCTCTCATTCATGTTATCATCTATGAAGCTTTATACGTCTTCTTGTAGACTTTGTATGGTTTTCATTATATCATAATTTAATTCCACCACTAGTTCTTCTTCCCATGTTGGGGAATTCATATTCCCTTTTCGACTGTTGCCCTCTTTAGTATTCATGATCTAGACTATTCCTTAATCCTGCAATTAAAACATTTAGTAACATATAACTTGTTATAGCGGATTTCACCACACTAGGTGAATCACACATTGTATGGCCTTCCCTTGTCCCGCTGCAGACTCATTAACCCCTTTGGACCACTTTATATC